>CM075983.1:48141436-48508297 GCA_038087875.1 Malacoraja senta
GGTGGTCTTGATTTCTCCTACCCTGGATAAATGACTGTGCTCTCACCCTATCTATTCCAAGAACAATCTCCCTGCTTTTACCGTCTTCTATAATATTCAATGGCCCGGGTGGTGTCTTCTTTCCTGGGTGATTTTGCAGTGTCACCCATAAGGGAAAGTGTTACAATCATTTGATATCGCAGAGCATCAACGGTGGAGGAATTGGTTATATCATTGAATGTCAAGATAGCTGCTATGTTGGTTTACCAGACCATGCCTGAATGTTGAAGAAAGACACAAAATGCTGGAGTAACTCAGCGGGACAGGCAGCATCTCTGGAGAGAAGGAATGGGTGACGTTTCGGGTCGAGAGCCTGCTTCAGACTGAATGTTGTCTGGATCTTGCTGCCTGTAGGCATGGGCTGCTTCATTTGCTGAGGAGTTGCGGCACGGTGGCGCTGTGGTAGAGTTGGTGCCTTATAGCTCCAGAGACCCGGGTTCGATCCTAAATACGGGTGCTGTCTGGACGGAGATTGTACATTCTCCCTGTGACCGTGGGTTTTCTCCGGGGTCTCCGGTTTCCTCCCGCACTCCAAAGACGTACAGGTTTGTAAGTTAATTGGCTTGGTATAAGTGTAAATTGTCCCTAGTGTGTTGTAGGATAGTGTTAATGTGAGGGGGATCGCTGGTCAGTGTGGACTCGGTGGGCTGAAGGGCCTGTTTCCGCGCTGTATCTCTAAACTAAATGGGATTGGACATTGTTAGGCGGTCTGTTTTTAGAGCATGATGAAGACCCAATGTATTTCAGCAGATTACTTTGGCAGTTCGACAGGCTGGGCTGTTCTCAGTGACGTTCCCTGATGCAGAATGTAAATTAGGAAGCAAAGCTTGGGATTGGAAAGGCTTTATGTGTCCATGTGCACCAGGCTTTCATAACATGGCAACAACTCACATTCCACAAAGGTGAATCATATGGTATCTGTTCTCATGGTAACTCACGGACAAACATCTCTTGAAGTGGGAACCGCATGGTTGCTGAGCAAAGGAAAACAGACTAATAGTTCCATTTTTAGATTAGAGATATGGCATGGAAATAGCACATTCACCCCACCGAGTCCATGCCAACCATCGATAACCTATTTGCGCTAGTTCTATGTGATCCCACTCCCTACACGCTAGGGCCAATTAATCTCCAAACCCGCAACTGTTTGGGATGTGGGAGGCACCCGGAGCACCCACAGGAAACCCATGCGGCCACAGGGAGAACGTACAAACTCCACACAGACAGCACCCGAGGTCAGGATCGCACCTAGGTCTCTGGAGCTGCGAGGCAGGGACTCTCCCAGCTGTGCCACTGTGCTGCTTTCTTTATTCGGTCAATTTTCTTTTAATTTTACTCTGAATCAAGCAAGATACTTATTGCACTCTTCACTCTGAATGGTGAGTTAGCTTCTTTGAAGGTAGACACAAATGCTGGAGTAGCTCAGCGGGACAGGCAGCATCTCCGGAGAGAAGGAATGGGTGACGATTCGGGTCAAGACCCTTCTCAAACCTATCTTTGGTCAGGTTCACTCAGGATTTTTGCTGTCACCAAGATATCAATTTATTTTTCTTGCGTATGGTGTGCACAGCCTAAAGTTGTAGGACAACTCGTTCTATTTATTTGATTATGCACGCCGGGTTGATTGCATTCGTCGAAACAGGGCAGACCACGTGATGGTTGCAATCTTCCACCCCAAGATATCAACTACTATGCCTGTAAGGCAAATTTGCAGAGGACACAAGAGAGTGCAGATGCTGCAATCTGAAGCAAAAGAACAGCCCGCTGGAGGAACTCAGCGAGTCAGCAGCATATGTGGAGGCAAAGGGATAGGCAACATGTCTGGTCAAGGCCCTGAATCAGGTGCAACAGCGCGGACCCAGATATCGACCATCCCTCTACCTCCACAGACACTGCCTGACCCACTGAGCTCCTCCCGAAACGTCACCCATCCTTTCTCTCTGGAGATCATACGATCATAAGTGATAGAAGCAGAATTAGGCCATTCGACCCATCAAGTCTACTCCGCCATTCAATCATGGCTGATCTATCTCTCCCTCCTAACCCCATTCTCCTGCCATCTCCCCAAAACCCCTGACATCCGCACTAATCAAGAATCTATCTATCTCTGCCATATCTATCTATGCTGCCTGACCTGCTGAGCTACTCCACCACTTTGTGTCTATCTTCGGTATAAACCAGCATGGGTAGTTCCTTTCTCCAGTAGTTTGCTGCTTGTTGCACAAGGCAGTAACAAAGGCCATGTCAACTGGACAGGCAGATAAAGGCGTGCTGTTTGCTTTCAAATGAAGTCAAACAGTAGCCATGACTCTGAGAGAAAATATTGCGATATTTCTGGCCCCCTTGTGGGGAACGTGACGGCCAAGGTCAGCTGATGAGTGGACGCTTTGATGCTAATTTTCAGAGCAGAGGCAGAGTGGCAGGAATTGGGCTTCCCTGTCAGTGTGGAAATGTTGGCCGAATGAAGTCACCAGACTCAGGGAGAGAAGCGAAAGAAAACTTTCGAGATAAACTGCTGTGAGGCTGTTGCTCTATAACTGCACCATTGTGTGCCCCATTGGGGGGGCCTTGGCTACAAATGCACAGGGCATCAGTTCTTCTTCTTAAGCCCTTTGCTCCTCTCGGCCATTGACAAGTGTCCTCCACCTCACCCGGTTGTCGGCAGTTCTTTCGAGATCTCCCCAGGGCATCAGTGAGATCACTGTGTCTGTACTTCACCGTCCATGTGCATACGACAGTAAACTCAACTTGACTTGCCTTGACTACACCTAATGTACTGGGTAGACCTTCGCTCGCCTTGCCTAAGGAAGGAAACCCTTACATCTGTACTACTTTAGCGGAGGTTGGCAGCTTACATTCTTGGACCAATAGGTTGTATTATGAGGGAAGAGGATTGAGCCTGTGCTCGGAGTTTGGAAGAATGAGAGGTGATCTTACTGAATGCAAAAGCTTCTGAGAGACTAGACAGGGTGTACACTGAGGGGTGAGAAGCAAGAAACTCGAGAACATAGTTTCACAATAAAGGGCTGCTCATTTAAGATTTAGGGCAATGAGGGGAATTCTTCTCTTCAGCATGTCATGGTCCTTTAGAATTCTCTCCCTCTCACTGACCGGCAGAGGCAGAGAATTAAGGTTGGTTGGAAAGATACAGCAGGGAATCAGGCCCTTCAGCCCATAGAGTCCATGCCAACTATTCACCACCCATTCACACCAATCCTACACTAATGCCACGTTAACCCCAGATACCACCACCCTCCCGCATTATTTATTTTATTCTCTGTATTCTCATCATAGTGACGCAGCTGATAGAGCTGATGCCTCGTAGTTTCAGAGACACCCTGTTCGATCCTGATCTCAGCTGCTGTCTGTGTGGAGTTTCTCCCTTCTCCTTGTGACCGCCCGGGTTTTCTCCGGGTGCTCCGGTTTCCTCCCACATCGCAAAGACGTGCAGGTTTGTAGGTTAATTGGCCTCTGTAAATTGTCCCGACTGTGTAAGGAGTGGATGAGAAAATGGGATAACATAGCAATAGTGATGTGGACTCAGTGGGCCAAAGGGCCTGTTTCTCTGCTATATCTTTTAATCAACACCCTTCCCCCACCCCACCCCACCACCTCACTATCACCTACAGACCTAGGGGACATTTACAGCTTTTCATGTTTTAGTTTTGTTTATTGTCACATGTACCGAGGTAAAGTGTATTTGTTGCTTGTTATTGAAAGACTATACTTGATTACAGTCAAACCGTCCACAGAGTACAGATACAGGATAAAGGGAATAATGTCTAATGCAAGGTTAAATCCTGTAAAGTCTGATCAAAGATAATCTGAGGGTCTCTAATTGGGTAGATGGTAGATCAGGACCACTCTCTAATCGGTAAAAGGATGGTTCAGTTGCCTGATAACAGCTGTGAAAAAACTGTCCCTGAATCTGGAGGTGTGCATTTCACACTTCTGTACCTCTTGCCTGATGGGAGTGGGGAGAAGAGGGAGTGACCGGGGTGAAACTGGTCCTTGATTATGCTGCTGGCCTTGCCGAGGCAGCGTGAAGTGTAGATGGAGTCAATGGAAAGGAGGATGGTTTGCGTGATGGTCTGGGCTGCGTCCACAACTCCCTGCAATTTCCTGTGGTCTTGGATGGAGCTGTTCCAAAACCAGGCTGTGATACATCCCGATAAAATGACAACCAATCTGGGATGCAAGCAGGAGCCTCCACGTGGCGCATCCCGGGCAATGCTGACGACAGAAACTGTACCACAGTGACTGACTGAAGTAGCCAATTCTGCAACCACCGACCGTCAACCGTCACTGACCGACCGGAAAGACGTGATATAGAATATGGCCGGACACGAGGAAGAAGAACAACCAATCTACAACCCACATGTCTGTGGGATGTGGGAAGAAACTGGAGCACTCAAAGGAACCTTACACGGTCACTGGAAGAATGTGTAAACTCCACACAGACAGCATCCAAGGTCTCTGGTGCTGGGAGCGAACATCTTTTGGACCATTAAAGGGTCATGGACTGCAGGAAGGAACATGGAGTCAAGACCAGCCATGATCCTACTGAATGAGAGACAAGCTCGAAGACACTTGTGTTTCCGGTTCTTTTGTTCCTATTTTAGCGTGAAATCAAAGGATTTTGAATCACAGCTGAAATGCTCCACCTTGTGGCCAGGTGGGGAACTGTTACAATGCATCACATTCAGGGGGGAAAACAGATGGACTTGCATTGATGTAGCCACTTTTACAATTTTTTCAGGACCACGCATAGCACTTTACAGGCAATAGGTGTGCGGGGATACATAGAAACATAGAAAATAGGTGCAGGAGTAGGCCATTTGATCCAGCACCGCCATTCAATATGATCATGTCTAATCATCCAAAATCAGTACCAAGTTCCTGCTTTCTCCCCATATCGAAGATAGACACAAAAAGCTGGAGTAACTCAGAGGGACAGGCACCATCTCTGGAGAGGAGGAATGGCTGACGTTTCGGATCGAGTCCATTCTTCTTCTCGACCCGAAACGTCACCCATTCCTTCTCTCCTGTGATGCTGCCTGTCCCGCTGAGTTACTCCAGCTTTCGGTGTCTATCTTCAGTTTAAACCAGCATCTGCAGTTCCTTCTTACACTTCTCCCCCTATCCCTTGATTCTGTTAGCCCTAAGAGCTATATCTAACTCTCTCTTGGATACAAGGTCGGTGTGGATTCGGTGGGCCAAAGGGCCTGATTTCATGCTGTAACTCTAAACTAACCAATAATTGATCCTATTGTTGAGGAGTAGTCAGTGGTGTAAAGTCAGAAACACAGCACCCGATCACAACACAGGAAGCTCTTGCAAATAGCAAATGTGACATTCAGCAGTCAATGTAATTTAGTAATGAAGGGTAGGAGATAGTGTAGGTAGGGTTCACAACACTGGCCGTGACTCCACTGTCCTTGTTCAGAGAGAATGTCTTTCTTTATATCTCTTTCTGAGGATGTTTAACTCATTTGAAAGATCGTGCAAAAGTTTTTTTTTTTTAAACAAAGTGCTGTAGTAACTTAGCGGCTCAGGCAGCATCTCTGGAGGACATGGATAAACAATGACCCTTCCTCAATCTGAAGGAGGGGAATCATCCAAACGTCACCTATCCATGTTCCCGAGAGATGTAGCCTGACCTGCTGAATTACTCCAGCACTTTGTTTGTTTTTTGTAAACCAGCGTCTACAGTTCCTTGTGTCACCATCAATATTTCACTGGAATGTCAGCAGGGGCGGCATGGTGGCGCAGCGGTCTAGTTGCTGCCTTACTGCGGCAAATACCCGGATTCGATCCTGACCACGGGTGCTGTCTGGACGGAGTTTGTAAGATCTCCCAGTGACTTGTGTGGGTTTCTCCAGGTGCTCCGGTTCCTCCCACAATCCAAAAGACGTACAGGTTTGTAGGTTAAATGGCTTTGGTAAAAAATGTAAATTGTCCCTGGTGCGTTGGATAGTGCTAGTGTACGGGGGTGGTTGGCCCGGTTGACACGGACACAGTGGGCCGAAGGGCCTGTTTCCACACTGTATCTCTAAAGTCTGAAGTAAAGGCTAACTATCATGTACTTGAACCGACCCACACATCCCTAATCCTACCTCAACAATGGAACAATAGTCGATCTCTTGCACTACCGTGGGCTAGTTTTTCTTATTGTGTTTATTAATGCCGTCTTTCTTCT
Organism: Malacoraja senta; assembly: GCA_038087875.1. Taxonomy (NCBI): domain Eukaryota; kingdom Metazoa; phylum Chordata; class Chondrichthyes; order Rajiformes; family Rajidae; genus Malacoraja; species Malacoraja senta. Next base: position 48,147,675 of record CM075983.1, read on the forward strand.
TTCTGTCTTTTTCTTTACACTGTCCTTGCAGAATGTATGTGTGACATAGGTATAATTGATGTTACTTGTCTGTTGACTGAGCCTGATGTTCCTGCCGTGAGGTGCTCATTGTACCTGATCCTCACCATACACATCCAAATGGCAGTAAACTCCACATGATCTGACGAACGTCTGGGCCTTGACCGCTGTAAGTGGAGGAGCAACTTTCAGGATGATGCGGAGAACATTGAGTCCTTGTATCTGGAGAGTGCAGGAGCCCTGTGTGAGTGTCCGTGGGAGAGAGAACCACCTCCCAACCCAGCCGCCCGCTGTCCCGCCAGTCACCTGCTGCCCCATGTGTACAAGACTGTTGTTCCCACATTGGCCTCATCAACCGCCACAGAACTGGAGTGGAGGCGAGTCTCCCTCGATCCGATAGACTGCCGGAGACAAGGTTGTGATTCCCAGTTGTGCATCACGGGGTGTTAACGTTGACATTGTCCCCTCTCCTGACTGCTCTCAGCTTATCGCAACAAGGAACTGCAGATGCTGCTTTACCAAGGAAAGACTGGAGTACCAAGATGCTGCATTACCAAGGAAATGCTGGAGTAACTCAGCGCATCAAACAACATCCCCGAAGGACATGCCTAAAAAAAAAAAGCCGGCATGGTGGTGCAGCGGTAGAGTTGCTGCCTTACAGCGCCAGAGTCGTGGGTTCGATCCTGACTACGGGTGCTGTCTGCATGGAGTTTGTATATTTTTCCCTAGTGACCTGCGTGGCTCCGATTTCCTCCCACAATCCATATACATGCAGGTTTGTAGGCTAATTGCCTTCTGTAAATTGTAAATTGTCCCAAGTGTGTAGGATAGTGTTAGTGCACGATGATCGCTGGTCAACGTTGACTCGGTGGGCCGAATCGCCTGCTTCCACTCTGTATCTCTAAACTCTATAGTAAAGTCAAAAGTCTAAACATGGAGAGATGACATTTCAGGACGGGATCTTTATTCAGTCTGAAGAAAGGTCCTGTCCCAGAACGTCACCTATCCGTGTTCTCCAGAAATGCTGCCTGAACCGTCGAGTTCCTCCAGCATTTTGTTTCTTTCCTTGCTCTCAACTTATCTTCCTCTGTAAAACAAGCAGGCAAGTTTGGACAGTAGTTGTGTATCAGAGTCCACACGGTGGACACTAGGGAAATGCAGATGCTGGAATCTTGCGTCGAACACAGAAGTGCTGGAGTAACTCAGCGAGTCAGGTAGCATCTCTGGAGAACATGGATAAATGACGATTTGGGATGGGACCCATCTTCAGACTGAAGTGGAGTCTGAGGAAGGGTCCCAACCCATTATGTCACCTATCCATGTCCTCCAGAGATGCTGCCTGACCAGCGGAGATACTCCATCGTGTGGGGAATGGATGGGGACAAGTTGTCCACTAGGGGAGTGGAGGACTGCACAGGGCTCAGTACCTTCAGGAGGACAGAAGAAGCAAAGGAATGGAGAAGGAGAGAGCATGATAGTGCAATTCACTTCAAGAAAGACTTACTTTAGCACTCTTTAAGAGAATGGTGATGAGTCTGATGGAGTCCAGCCTCCTCTGGGCCAGCACCAGCTTCCTCTCCTCCCACGCACTCGCCTCCCTCTTCTCCTTTTCACTCTCCACTTTTATCCTCCACACTTTACGCAGGTAACGTCTCTCTTCACACTCTTTCTGCCGGTGCTCTCTCCTGCGTAGCTTCTCCTTCCGTCTCCTCTCCCGCTCTTCATCCTTACGTTTTCTAAAAACGGTTCAGAAAATTGCTGTGAACTTACGCCACATCCCACCCACCTGGGCTCGAGTCTACCCTCTCCCCCGACTCTCAGCCCAAAACATCACCCATTTCTTTTCTCCAGAGATGCCGCCTGACCCGCTGAGTTACTCCGGAATTTTGTGTCTACGGTGTAAACCAGGATACACTGAAGATAGTTCCTTCCCACACATTTTGTCTGCACCACTATGTAATCTCCTCAAGGAATGCCTACTTTAAAGAGGTTCTCCTCCTCTCTCCAACGAGTTCTTTATACCTCTTCAAAGGTAAATCCATTACATTTGTGTAGGCAGTAAAAATATACGTGAATGTTATAGATAAGGGCCTGTCCCACTTACACTATCTTTCAGCGAACTGCCGGCAACTGTCAAGTTCGCTGCACTCGCATGAAAAACCGGCAACTGGAACAGCGAGTGTCAGAGTGGAGAGCGCGCACACACACACACACACAGACACCCCCCCTACCCCCACCTCCCCCCCCCCCCCATGGCCAGGGCAAGCAGAGGGAACGCTGTCTAAAATTCACACGGTGCAAAGCCAAGGTCACACAGACACACAGGGAAGTTAAAACGGCTAGCTACGGTAAGTCCTTTAAAAGAGGGGGGAGGGGACGGGAGGCAGGAGAAAGGGGGGAGGAGAAGGGGGGGAGAAGGGGGGGGAAAGGGGAGGGGGGGAGAATGGGGGGGGGGAGGAGAAGGGGGGGAGGAGAAGGGGTGGGAGGGAGAAGGGGTGGGGGGAGAAGGGGGGGGAGGAGAAGGGGGGGTGGAGAAGGGGGGGGAAGAAGGAGTGGAGACACTTTATGAAGCCAGACAACTTTTAATAAGCCAGAGATACACAGCTGTGAAGTTCGGCGGGCATTTAACATTACCAGTCGGTTCTCCTTGGTGCTGAAAACTCGTGCTTACGTTTTTTTTCCCCCCAAATGAGCCAATGAAAATGTCCGGTCAGCGAAGGCGATTAACTAAAACTACCTACGTCTAGCTCGACTACCTACAACTACATGGTGACCCCACTACAACAGCACCTACGACTTTCTCCATGGCGACCAATTTTTGGTCGCAGAAAAATTTCCCAGAATGCGGGAACTGCTCGCGACCATGAAGGAGACTCACCAGAGACCAGCGAACATGTGGCGACCATGTGGCGAGCGCAGAGTCTCCTGCACTCGCATAAAAGTCGCCTAAGTGGGACAGACCCTATAACTGTTCCTCAGAACTGTCAATAAGCAGATTGGTGTGAAAGTCCGAAAGGTCCATTTTCTACTGCTATCCATGTTATATCTCTCCAAATCTTTCAATGTTTCGAATACTCACCCTATCACTGCCCATAGAGTGACAGCGAGGAAACAGGTCCTTTGGCCCAACTTGCCCACACCAACCAACATGCCCCATATGCACTAGTCCCACCAGCCTGCATTTGTCCCATATCCCTTTAAACCTGTCCTATCCATAGATCTGTCAAAATGATTTTTAAATGTTGTGACAGCACCTGCCTCAACTATCTCCTCTTGCAGTAGTTCCATACATCCACCATCCTTTGTGTATAAGTTGTTCCTCAGGTTCCTATTAAATCTTCGCTCACTGACCTTACATCCTCTGGCTCTTGATTCCCCTATGACTGTTTACCCTGTCTTACCCTCTCGTGGTCTTATACACCTCATCCTGCTGCGCTCCAAGGAATAAAATCCTAGCCTGCTCAACCTCACCCAACTCAGGGTCTCGAGTCCTGGCAACATCTTCGTTAATCTTCTCTGCACCCTTTCCAGCTTCACAACATCTTTCTGAAGAAGGGTCCCTACCTGAAAAATCACCCATCCATTGTCTCCAGAGATGCTGCCTGACCCACTGAGTTACTCCAATGTTGTGTGTCTATCTTTGATTATAAACCTGCATCTGAAGTTCCTTTTTTATTACATTTGATAACATTTTTCCTATAACCGGGTGACCAAAACTGAACACAATACTCCAAATGTGGCCTCACCAATGTCTTGCACATGTAATCAATGAATACCATGGTAGTAATAATATTATTACTATCTAGAAATGAATACCATGATAGTAATAATATTATTACTATCTAGAAATGAATACCATGATAGTAATAATATTATTACTATCTAGAAATGAATACCATGATAGTAATAATATTATTACTATCTAGAAATGAATACCATGATAGTAATAATATTATTACTATCTAGAAATGAATACCATGATAGTAATAATATTATTACTATCTAGAAATGAATACCATGATAGTAATAATATTATTACTATCTAGAAATGAATACCATGATAGTAATAATATTATTACTATCTAGAAATGAATACCATGATAGTAATAATATTATTACTATCTAGAAATGAATACCATGATAGTAATAATATTATTACTATCTAGAAATGAATACCATGATAGTAATAATATTATTACTATCTAGAAATGAATACCATGATAGTAATAATATTATTACTATCTAGAAATGAATACCATGATAGTAATAATATTATTACTATCTAGAAATGAATACCATGATAGTAATAATATTATTACTATCTAGAAATGAATACCATGATAGTAATAATATTATTACTATCTAGAAATGAATACCATGATAGTAATAATATTATTACTATCTAGAAATGAATACCATGATAGTAATAATATTATTACTATCTAGAAATGAATACCATGATAGTAATAATATTATTACTATCTAGAAAAATGCTTGAAAAATGTATGGAAGATTTGCACAAATTTGGATTTCCATCAATCAATTCATCCATGTCCAAGGAAATCCATGGAGACTGTAGTTAGCTACAGGTGGTGTAATGTTCAAAAATGATTCAGAAATAATCCCCGATGTGTCTGTAAAGTGCCAAGCACCAGAAATGTCAATGACATGAATAACTAATAAATACAGATACCATCTGGAGTTTACAGCAATTTGGATTATGCTTTCTCTTATTATAATTCAGTATTTAAATCAGTAAAGGACTAAAATCACCATAAGTACGTTGTCATATATTAAAAAAGGATTCAGTATTAGTTATCCATGAGCAGGACTATTAAACTGCCGGAGGTCATGAGTGTTAAGGGTACAGAAGTTCACGGCTCTGGCTGCCAACAGGATGGACATCTGCCCTGGTCACTAACCCAATGCCTTTGACCAGCTCCTTAAAAGAATCGTTCTCTCTCACAACCCAATTTTAACATCCACTTCAATCACCTTCCCTGGGACAGCAGGCTACTCCTGCAGATTTCCCTTTGCACTCATTTCCAAACTTCTAATCTTGTTTCTCGATTTCATCTAATCTGGATTTGATAAGGGAGCTCACTCAAGGTAAAGGAACCACTGGGAGGTAGCAACCACAATATGATATGTTTTCATCTGCAAATTTGAGCGGGAGAAGGTGAAATCGGTATTGCTGCTGAGCAAAGAGGCCTACAGAGGCATGAGGGAGGAGCTAGCCAAAGTTGACTGGAAAGGGACCCTAGCAGGGATGATGGTGGAACAGCAATGGCAGGAACTTCTGGGACTAATTCGGAAGATGCAGGATCTTTTCATTCCAAAGAGGAAGAAAGATTCTAGGGGGAGAAAGAGGTGACACGGGTGACAAGAAAAGTCAAGGACAGTATAAAACTAAAAGAGAAGGCATATAACATAGCAAAGATTAGTGGGAAGGCAGAGGATTGAGAAGCTTTTAAAGAACTACAGAAGGTAACTAAAAAAGGCAATACAGGGAGAAAAGATGAAATATGAAGGTAAGCTAGCCAATGATATAAAAGAGGATAGCAAGAGTTTCTTCAGTTCTATAAAGAGTAAGAAAGAGGCAAGAGTGGACATTGGACTGCTGTAGAATGATGCAGGAGAAATGATAATGGGGAATAAAGAAATGGCAGAAGAGCTGAATAACTTTTTTGCATCAGTCTCACAGTGGAAGACACCAGCAACGTGCCTGAGATTCAAGAGAGTTGAGGGGTGGAAGTAAGTTAGTGGAGCGGCTGTTACTAGGGAGAAGGTGCTTGGGAAGCTGAAAGGGCTGAAGGTTGATAAGTTACATGGACCAGGTGGACTGCACCCTAGGGTTCTGAAAGAGATGGCGTTAGAGATTGTGGAGGAACTGATAGTGATATTTCAAGAATCACTAGTCGGGAGTGGTTCCAGATGATTGGAAAATTGCCAATATTACCCCGTTGCACAAGAAGGGAGCAAAGCAGAATAGTGGGAACTACAGTCCGGTTAGTCTGACTTTGGTGATTTTAGAGTCCGTTATAAAGGATGAGGTTACGGAGTGCTTAGTAGTTCACGATAAAATAGGCTGAAGTCAACATGGCTTTGTGAAGGAGAGGTCTTGCCTGACAAATTTACTGGAATTCTTTGAAGAAGTAAATAGCAGGACAGAAAAAGGAGAGTCAGTAGATGTTGTTTACCTAGATTTTCAGAAAGCCATTGATAAGGTAACACAGGGGAGGCAGCTAAGGAAGATGGGAACCCACGGTATCAAAGGGCAGATACTAGCATGGATAGCAGGTTGGCTGGATGGCAGAAGGCAAAGAGTGGCAATAAAGGGGGCTTTTTCTGGTTGGCTGCCAGTGACTAGTGGAGTTCCGCAGGACTCAGTGCTGTGGCCGCTGCTCTTCATGTTGTATATTAATGATTTGGATGAAGGGATTGAAGGCTTTGTGGCCAAGTTTGTAGATTATATGAAAATAGGTGGAGGGGCAGGTTGTGTAGAGAAAGCATGGACTCCGCAGAAGGACTTGGACAGATTGGGAGAGTGGGCAGAGAAGTGGCAGATGGAATATAGTGTAGTAAAGTGTGGAGTCATGCATTTTGGTAGTACGAATAAAGGCATAGACTATTTTCTAAATGGGGAGAGAATCCAGAAATCGGAGGTGCAAAGGGACTTGGGAGTGCTGGTGCAGGATTCCCAAGAAGTTAACCTGCAAGTCGAATCGGTAGTAAAGAAAGCAAACTCAATGCTAGCATTTATTTCAAGAGGGCTTTATTTTAGGAGGAGATGATGATGAATTTCGTTAATCAGAGGATGGTGAATCTGTGCCACAGAAGGATGTGGAGGCCAAGTCAGTGGATATTTTTACGAGAGATAGATAGATTCTTGATTAGTACAGGTGTCAGGGGTTATGAGGAGAAGGCAGGAGAATGGGGTTAGGAGGGAGAGATAGATCAGCCATGATTGAATGGCGGAGTAGACCTGATGGGCCGAATGGCCTAATTCTGCTCTTATCACTTATGATTCAGCAGTTTAATGGCCCAGAATTTCCTGCTGGAAGCAGCGGCCTATGCTTGCTGTTGGCATACCCGGTAAGTCCCGACTTACATAAGGATGCATGAAAGTGAAGCAATCCCATGCCTGTTTCCTCACTGGTCGGCACGGTGGCGCAGCGGTAGAGTTGCTGCCTTACAGCGCCAGAGGCCCGAGTTCAATGGGTGCTGTCTGTAGGGGGTAGGATAGAACCAGTATATGGGTGATCACTAGTTGGCATGGACTCGGAGGGCCAAAGAGCCTGTTTCCACACTCTAAATTAAATTAAACTAAACTCAACACTCAATAATCATGGCTGGTCATTGAAAAGGCCAAGTCATTGAAAGGCACGGCATTTCCTTCCATTGCTACGCAGACGATACACAACTCTATCTCCCCCTGAAGCCCAAAAACCAATCAAATCTGTTTAACCTTACCCACTGCCTCGAGGATATAAAGTGTTGGATGGCCCAGAACTTCCTCCAACTAAACGAGAGTAAGTCTGAGGTCATCCTTCTCGCACCCTCGGACTCAATCAAAATGACAGCAGGCAGCCTTGGAAGCCTTACCCCACTAATCAAACCTCACGTCAAAAACCTTGGCATGATATTTGACTCAGCACTGAAATTTGACAAACAAGTCAATGCCGTGGTAAAAGCTAGCTTCTTTCAGCTTCGGACGATAGCTAAAATAAAACAATTCCTCGAGTTTGATGACCTCGAAAAGATCATCCACACATTCATCTCCTCCCGTCTAGATTACTGCAACTCCCTTTACACTGGCATCAGCCAATCTTCCCTGTCCCGCCTGCAACTGGTCCAAAACGCCGCAGCGAGACTCCTGACGGGCACCCGAAAAAGGGACCACATCACCCCGATCCTGGCCTCTCTCCACTGGCTCCCTGTGCGGTTCCGTATAAACTTCAAGATCCTCCTCCATGTCTACAAAGCCCTCAATGGGCTTGCCCCCACCTACATAAAAAGTCTTCTCACCCACCACTCCACCTCCAGGTCCCTCAGATCGGCCGACTTGGGGTTGCTGAATATCCCACGGTCTAGGCATAAGCTCAGGGGCGACCGCGCCTTTGCGGTTGCAGCCCCTAGACTGTGGAACAGCATCCCCTTTCCCATCAGAACTGCCCCCTCCATCAAGACTAAAGACTTATCTATACTCCCAAGCCTTTCCTGACATCCTCTGAGTGAGGGCTACATGTATATATATATGTAGTTTGTTTTGTTTATGCTATTCTTATAACAAATGTAAAGCACTTTGGCCAACGAGAGTTGTTTTTTAAATGTGCTATATAAATAAATGTGACTTGACTTGACTTGGTCTTTTACCTCAGCGCCTGCACTAATACCATATCCCTCAAATCTCTGATTTACAACATACAGAAGCCTGAAGTGCCACACCACCAGGTTCAGGAACGGCTACTTTCCTACCACCACCAGTTTCTTGAACTGAACTGCACAATCCTAATTCTATCTCCACACCCTACCACTAATATGTTATGTGTTTGCGTGTTGTCTGAGTCTGTGTGCCTGTGGTACCGCTGCAAGCAAGACTCTTCCTGCATCTCACATAGGGTTGCCGACTTTCTCACTCCACAAAAGGTCAAAATACGGGACAAATTCCCGACGGCAATTCGATGACCGACTCGGCTGTGGCTGCGTGAGTGATGAGTTGGCCCGGGTGCTGGACTGCACACAAAGCCCAGCCGGCGGGCCAGCTGAGGAGTTTTGGCCCGTGCGCCCCATCCAACTCATGAACCGATGATTGGCCATGAGAAGGAGGGGTGGCGGTGTCGGCGGTAAGCGAAGGTCCGAAGGTCGGACAGCTGGCCGGGCTGCCGACCGACGGGGCGACGGGCGAGGCATTGCTGCTGCACTTCATGGGCTGCACTACGTCGGGACGGGTGAGGCGGGGCCGGACGCGGCGCTCCGCCCCGACAGTCCCCTCAACCTGCGTAGTAGCAGTCAAATACGGGACAAGGGTGGTCCCGTATGGGACAAACCAATTTAGCCCAATATACGGGATGTCCCGGCTAATACGGGACAGTTGGCGACCCTAATCTCACCATCCCACTAATATGTTATGTGTTTGTGTGTTGCCTGAGTCTGTGTGCCTGTGGTACTGCTGTAAGCAAGACTCTGCCTGCATCTCACCGTGCCTGTACACTTGACAATGAACGACCACCATTTTAATTTGAATTTACACATTGTCTGAGCCTCCGTTGCCCCTCTAAGGTAAAGAATTTCAGAAATTCAACAAGTCTGCGGGTGAATTCTGACTTTGCTGCTGCTCTCCATCTCCTGAATGTTTGACCTCGTTACTTTGAGACCGTGATACGCCTGCGGGCCGGATGATTTCGGGTTACGGGCCGCATTCGACCCGGGGGCCGTAGGTTGCCGACCCCCGATGTCGAGAGATAAAGAACAATGAATGAAAGATATGCAAAAAAGTTACGATGATGAAGGAATCAGGCCATTGTTAGCTGTTTGTTGGGTGAAAACGAGAAGCTGGTGTGACTTGGGTGAGGGAGGGATAGAGAGATAGAGAGAGGGAATGCCGGGGCTACCTGGTTAGAGAAATTACTTCACTCCATAGATGCTGCCTCACCCGCTAAGTTTCTCCAGCATTTTTGCCTACCTTAGAGAAATTAACACCTGCATTGCCATGGCAGCCCTGCTCTCACTGGACAGGCTCTGATGCCACCACTTGGAGAGTGGGCAGAAAGAGATCACAGTATGATTGATTGAATTGATTGATTGGAAGTTACAGCATGGAAACAGGCCTTTCGGCCCACCAAGTCCACGCTGACCGTGGATCACCCGTTGTACTGGTTCTATGTTATACCACTTTCGCAGCCACTCCCTTCAGGCTATGGGCAGTTTACTGAGGTCAATTAACCTGCAAAGACGCACGTCTTTGAGATTTGGGAGGAAACTGGAGCACCTGGAGGAAACCCACAAGATCACAGGGAGAATGCACAAACTCCACACGGACAGCACCTGAGGTCATGATGGAACCCAGGTCTCTGGTTTGGTGAGGCAGAGCCTCTACTAACTGCACCACTGTGCCGCCTGATGAACCTACATGAAATAGCCAAAGGTTTTTTGACAGCCAGCCAAGCCTTCTCCATTGCAGAAACCTTTCATGTATATGAATAGGTACAAAACAGGCTAACATTATTTACTTAAATAACCCTTTTCACTGAATCTCAATGCACATGACAATAATAATTGGTATCAATACAGATACCAATTTTGCAGTTATGCAGATCACAAAAATAGCACCTTGCTATTGTTTAGTTTAGTTTAGTGACACATTGCAGAATCCGGCCCTTCGGCCCACGGACTCCGCGCCAACCAGCGTTCAACCTGTACACTAGCACTATCCTACAAACTAGGAATAATTTACAATTTTACCGGAAGCCAATTAACCTACTTGTTCCATGCAGATAGTTCGGATCGTACCAGGGTCTGTGGCGCTGTAAGGCAGCAACTCTACCGCTGCGCCACTGTGCCGCCCTTGTTTACTGACTGATTTTGGTACAGATGCATTAAGGTACTTGCACTGTACAAGTACGCATTAAGGTACTTGTTTTTCTCAAGTCTATCAGATACAGATTAAGTTCAGCCGCTGGTTTTTGAGAAGTGTTCTAGCTGCAGACACACAATTTCACCGGTGTTGTCAAGCAGTAAGTAAGACTGGGCATTGTGAACCCAGTTACACTTCAATGCACCAAGGCTGAGGCACACTGGGGTCAGCCTGACATTGCGCAGCTGTCGAATATATTCCCTTAAAGCACAAACACTACAGTCGGAGATTTCTTTATGGCTGTAAGCACCAGTATATTGTCCCAGCGCCTTCAGAAAGTTAAAAACTAGATCAAAGCAGCCACCACAAGTGTTTAAGGTGAAGGGGGAAAGATTTAATAGGAATCTGAGGGGAAACTTTTTCACAGAAATGGTGCCAGGTGTATGGAACAAGGTAGTTGAGGCAGGTACTACCACAACATTTAAGAAGCAATAAGACAGGTGCATGGATAGGACAGGTTTAGAGGGACATGGGCCAAATGCAGGCAGGTAGGACAAGTGTAAATGGAATATGTTGGTCGATGTGGGCAAGTTGGGCCGGAGGGCTTGTTTCCACGCTGTATGACTCTATGACTCGGTGACTGTTTTATATGCAAAGTCTTCAGTCTGCAAAGAAGCATTATTGCCTGCAGCATTTGCCTTCTGAGCACCCAATACTGCAGCAAGTGAACACATCACTGTGCACTGGTGACTATTAATGTTGGGCTGAATTGCTCTTGTCGAAGAAGTAAACAGATGTTAACTCGAGTCGGGTATATGTTAATTTTCTCCTCAGTGTTTTATCCTACTGGTTATGTATTAAAATTAGTATTCCTATCTCTGACGTATGAAATTTAAAGGGATTCGTGGTGGATCTTCAGTGGCTTCCTGAACCCCAGCCAGGGAACTGGACAAAGAGGGTTCACAGAACATAGGGCGGCACGGTGGCGCAGCAGTAGAGTTGCCGCCCTACAGCGCCAGAGACCCGAGTTCAACAGGTGCTGTCTGTGTGGAGTTTGTACGTTCTCCCCATGATCGCGTGGGTTTTCTCCGGGTACTCCAGTTTTCTCCCACACACCAAAGTTGCTGCCCTACAGCGCCAGAAATTGGGGTTCGATCCTGACTACAGATGCTGTCTGTACAGAGTTTGTACACTCTCCCTGTGACCTTGTGGGTTTTCTCCGGGTGCTCCGGTTTCCTCCCCCACACCAACGACATACAGGTTTCCAGGTTAATTGGCTTCAGTAAATAATTGCAAATTGTTCCTAGTGTGCTGGTGTACAGCGATCACTGGTCGGCACGGACTCGGCGGGCTGAAGGGCCTGTTTCCACACCATATCGCTAAACTAAACTACAGCAAGAACAGGCCCTTTGGTCCGCAATGTCTCTGCCAAACACGGTGCCAGGACTAACTCTTATTGTCCTGTGTGAATGTCTCTTAAATGCCACTATTGTATCTGAGTCCACCACCACCCCTGGGAATACGTTCCAGGCACCCTACACCCCGTTGTAAAAAAACATGCCCCACACTAAAGAGTCACACAGCATGGAAACAGGCCCTTCTGCCCAATATGCCTATACTAACCAAATGCCCCATCTACACTAGTCCCACCTGCCCACATGTACCTGTCCAAATGTAAATATTGTGATATAACCTGCCACACTATCTCCTCTCAACTCATTTCATATACTAAACACCCTATGTGTGAAAAAGGTCCCTCAGGTTCCTATTAAATCTTTCCTCTCTCACCTTCCACCGATGCTCTCTGGTCTCTGAGAGTGCAGTTCCAGCGGAAAGATTCTGAGTGTTACCTTTCTGCCTCCTTTGACTGCTCCTCCACCTGGTCCCTGCGTTTCTGCTCCCCCCGCTGCCTCTCCAGCTCCTGCAGCTTCAGCCTCTCCAGGTGCCGCTTCTCAATGGCCGCGTCGCTCAGATGCTTGGTCGTGTCAAAGGTCACCTGGAGGACAAGGAAGGACAGGAGACAACTCGCAAGATCCACTTCACCTTCACAACCCCACACTTTAGGGAGGTTTATTCATTATTAGACTCCAAGACAGCACCCAATTAACCTGGGCAAATTGATCATGTCCCTTGATATCCATAAGAAAAAACAAATTAATGTAATTAAAAGGAAACTTGCAGGCATTTATGGGGATTACAAATCAGTTTTGACTGATTTTAGGGTTTTTTAGGAGTTCCTTTCCTCTGGCTGAATATTAATCAGCTTTTACTCTGGAGATGGTGACTGGAAGGTTCTTTTTAAAGTCATACCGCGTGGACACAGGCCTTTCGCTAACTTGCCCACACCGACCAAGGTGCCCCATCTACACTAGTCCCACCTGCTAGCATTGGGCCCATACCCCTCTAAACCTCCCCTTTCCATGTGCCTGTCTTACGTATAATGTTGGAAAAATGGCAGCCAATTTACACAAAATCTGTTCCCCAAACAGCAACATTAACGGGCAAATAATAGATGTAAATTGTTGATAGAGAGATTGGCCAGCAGATTGAGAAGTTGTCCTTTTTCAAAGTGGTGCCGTGGAGTGCCTTGCATCTCACTGAGACTGTAGGCATGTCCCACTTTCTTTTGTCTGGAATGGGATTCGAAACAGCAGTGTTCTGCCTCAGTTTACCTGGGATCAATTCACGTGGAGTCCAGGGTTTACTTTCCAAACAAACACTCTTTGTTATAAACTGGCCCACTTGGCAGTCACGAGTCCTGGGGCAGGGGGTTTCCAGTCCCTGGGCAGATGCACGCAGATACAAAGCTTTCATCATTTTATATACTATCCCTTATCTACATTTCACCCCACTTATACATTTCTTTGGCCCCCATTTCTAAGGAAGGACTCACTGGCGTTGGAGAGGGTCCAGAGGAGGCTTACAAGAATGAACCCAGGAATGATTGGGTTTACATATGATGAGCATTTGACAGCACTGGGCCTGTACTCGCTGGAGTGGATACGGATGAGAGGGAACCTCATTGAAACTTACCGAATAGTGAAAGGCTTGGATACAGTGGATGTGGAGACGATATGACCAGAGGCCATAGCCTCAGAATAAAAGGATGTACCTTTAGGAAGGAGGTAAGGAGGAATTTCTTTAGTCAAAGGGTGGTGAATCTGAGGAATTTGTTGCCACAGCCAATAGACAATAGACAATAGGTGCAGGAGAAGGTCATTTGGCCCTTCGGGCCAGCACCGCCATTCACTGTGATCATGGCTGATCATCCACAATTAGTACCCCGTTCCTGCCTTCTACCCACAACCCTTGACTCCGCTATCTTTAAGAGCTCTATCGAACTCTTTCTTGAAAGCATCCAGAGAAATGACCTCCACTGCCTACTGAGGCAGAGAATTCCACAGATTCACAACTCACTGGGTGAAAAAGTTTTTCCTCATCTCCGTTCTAAATGGCCTACCCCTTATTCTTAAACTGCCGCCCCTGGTTCTGACCTGCCCCAACATCGGGAACATGTTTCCTGCCTCTCGCATGTCCAATCACTTAATAATCTTATACGTTTCCCTCTCATCCTTCTACACTCCAGTGAATACAAGCTCAGTCGCTCCATTCTTTCAACATATGACAGTCCTGCCATCCCGGGAATTAACCTGGTGAACCTACGCTGCACTCCCTCAATAGCAAGAATGTCCTTCCTCAAATTTGGAGACCAAAACTGCACACAATACTCCAGGTGTGGTCTCACCAGGACCCTGTATAACTGCAGAAGCACCTCTTTGCTATACTCCTATGGACAGCTGTGGAGGTCGTCATTTGGTATTTTTAAGGTGGAGATTGCCAGATTCTTGATTGTTAAGGGTGTCAGGGCTTATGGGAGAAGGCAGGAGATTGGGGTTGAGAGGGAAAGAAAGATCAGCCATGATTGAAAGGCGGAGTAGACTTGATGGGCCAAATGGCCTTCTTAGCTCCTATGACGAATTATCTCACATGCTCAGTGAGTGCATAAGGTAAAGCAATTCATGATACCGTGCTGTACTCTAGCGAGCTACGTGCTGTAACTGCTCTGTTTCACTGTAAAGACGCTCCCCAACTTACGTTCGGGTTATGTCCTGCGGACACTTGCATTGGTAGGATGTTACATTAGTTGGAAACGGGAGTGCTACAGTGCACGTGTAAATTACTATTCGACGTGGAGACCACGGGGGGGGGGGGGGGGTGGAGCTCCAACGTGGAGACACAGAGACCACGGGGGAGCTCCGAGGTGGGGACCACAGGGGAGCTCTGAGGTGGGGACCACGATGACGTCAATGGGCTTAAAGAATTGATTACGTAAGTCGCCTATTGCACACAGTGCATTCAGAAAGTATTCAGACCCCTTCACTTTTTTCCACATTTTGTTACGTTACAGCCTTATTTTAAAATGTATTCATTTTTTTTATCATCAATCTACACACAATACCCCAGAATGAAGAAGTGAAAACAGGCGTTTAGAATTTTTGCAAAGTAATTAAAAATAAATAACTGAAATATCACATTTTCATAAGTATTCAGATCCTTTGCTATGACACTCAAAATTGAGCTAAGGTTCATCCTATTCCCATTGATTATCCTTGAGATGTTTCTACAACTTGATTGGAGTCCACCAGTGGTAAATTAAATTGATTGGACATGATTTGGAAAGGCACACACCTGTCTATATAAGGTCCCACAGTTGACAGTGCATGTCAGAGCAAAAACCAAGCCATGAAGACGAAGGAATTGTCCGTAGACATCCGAGGCAGGATTGTGTCGAGTGAATAAAACAATTTCATTGCAGGTCCCGAAGAGCACAGTGGCCTCCGTCATTCTTAAATGGAAGAACTCTGTAACCACCAGGACTCTTCATAGAGCTGGCCGCCCGGCCAAACTGAGCAATCGGGGGAGAAGGGCCTTGGTCAGGGAGGTGACCAAGAACCCGATGGTCACTCTGAGCTCCTGAGTGTCTCTGTGGAGATGGGAGAATCTTCCAGAAGGACAACTATATCTGCAGTACTCCACCAATCAGGCCTTTATGGTAGAGTGGCCAGATGGAAGCCACTCCTCAGTAAAAGGCACATGACAGCCCGCTTGGAGTTTGCCAAAAGGCACCTAAGGGACTCTCAGACCATGAGAAACAGGATTCTCTGGTCTGATGAATCCAAGATTGAACTCTATGGCCTGAATACCATACCTACGGTGAAGCATGGTGGTGGCAGCATCATGCTGGGGATATTTTTCTGCGGCAGGAACTGGGAGACTAGTCAGGATCGAGGGAAAGATAAACGGAGCACAGTACAGAGAGATCCTTGATGAAAACCGGCTCCAGAGCATTCTGGACCTCAGACTGGGGCGGAGGTTCACCTTCCAACAGGACAATGACCCTAAGCACACAACCAAGACAATGCAGGAGTGGCTTCGTGACAAGTCTGTGAATGTCCTTGAGTGGCCCAGCCAGAGCCCGGACTTGAACACGATCGATCATCCCTTGAGGGACCTGAAAATAGCTGTGAATCAACGTTCCCCATCCAACCTGACAGAGCTTGAGAGGATCTGCAGAGAAGAATGGGAGAAATTACTCAAATACAGGTGTGCCAAGCTTGTAGCGTCATACCCAAGAAGACTCGAGTCTGTAATCGCTGCCAAAGGTGCCTCAACAAAGTACTGAGTAAAGGGTCTGAATACTTGTGTAAACGTGATATTTCAGTTATTTATTTTTAATTACTTTGCAAAAATTTCTAAACACCTGTTTTAGCTTTTTTATTATGGGGTATTGTGTGTAGATTGTTGATTTAAAAAAAAAGAATTTAGTCCATTTTAAAATAAGGCTGTAACGTAACAAAATGTGGAAAAAAATGAAGGGGTCTGAATACTTTCTGAATGCACTGTAAGTCAGGGATTGCCTGTATATGTATAATGCTACAGTCAGCCCCCTCTCCCCCATCCCCCATGCAGTCGATGGCCTGGTTGCTTGGCAGTACTGAGACAAGAGCTCACTTAAGGTCAAACTTTGTTTGCAATGAGTCACTGAGACTGGTAAAATCCAGATTCAACCCGGTTTCTGCAAGGCCCCTCACCCAACCTTGAGGATCATCCCCCATATTGAGTTCTGCTCTCGCTCCCCCTCCCCCAGGCAGAACAATGATAGTTCCCAACATTCCCAACATTCCGTCCCCCTCAATGTGAACCCACCACCAGTCATATCTTCCCATCCCCACCCTTATCTGCTTTCTGCAGAGAACGCTCCTTCCCCAACTCCATAGTCCACTCATCCCTTCCCACCCACTCCCCAGGTAGGTTCCCCCCTGCAGCCGCAGGAGATGGAACACCTGTCCCTATAACCTCCTCCCTCATATCCATCAGGGACCTCAGCAGACCACAGTCCATCAGGGAGCTCAGCAGACCACAGGTGAGACAGAGGTTCACATGCACCTCCTCTAACCTCATCTACTGCAATTGGTGCTCCCAATGTGGCTTCCTTTCCATTGGCAAGATCAAGCGTAGACTCGGCGACCGTTTCACCAAACATTTACCCGCCTGGGCCTACATGATCTCCCGGTTGCTAACCACTATAACCACCCTGCCCATTCCCACACTGACCTTTCTGTCCTGCGCCTCCTCCATTGCCAGAGTGAGGCCACAGGCAAACTGGAGGAAGGGCGCCTCATATTGCACTTGGGCAGCTTACAGCCCAACGGTATGAACATTGAATTCCCCAATTTTAGCTAACAACCCACACAGCCCCCTCTTTTCCCTCCTCTTTTCCTTGTTCCTGTCCTGGAAGCGAACCCATTTTCCCCACAATCCTTACCCACTTTCTCCATCCCCTTCCCCATACATCCCTTCCTCTGGTGTCATATGTTACGCCACTCCTCTCCATATAGCCTTTTATCTTTTCATCTTTGGCCTTTGTCCAACCATATGCCAATTCACACCCCCCCCCCCCCCCCCCTCACCTGTATCCTCCTATCACTCATTAGACAATCGACAATAGGTGCAGGAGTAGGCCATTTGGCCAATGTGATCATGGCTGATCATCCCCAATCAGTACCCCATTCCTGCCTTCTCCCCATATCCCCCGACTCCGCTATCTTCAAGAGCCCTATCTAGCTCTCTCTTGAAAGTATCCAGAGAACCGGCCTCCACCGCCCTCTGAGGCAGAGATTTTGTCCCACCCCCACCTTTCTGTTCCAGCTTTTTCTCCCCTTCCTAGAATCAGTCTGAAGAAAGGTCCTGACCCGAAACGTTGCCTCTCCATATTCTCCAGAGATGATGCCTGACCCACTCAATTCCTCCGGCACTTTGTGTCTTTCTATTTTAAATCCTACTTTAGATTTTAGAGATACAGCGTGGAAACAGGCTCCTCTGCCCAGCGAGTCCACGTCGACCACCGATCACCCCGTACACTAGCACTATCCTGCACATTAGGGTCAATTTACAATTTACAGAAGCCAATTAACCTACAAAGCTGTACGTCTCTGGATTGTGGGAGGAAACCGGAGCACCCGGAGAAAAACCCACCCGCAGGGAGAAGGTACAAACTCCACACAGACAGCACCCCAGGTCAGGATTGAACCCTGGTCTCTGGCGCTGCAAGGCAGCAACTCTACCTGCGCCACTATGCCGCCCAGCGGATAAGGCAAATGTTATCTGCCTTAGCCCACTGTCTACCTTGACCCATTGTATCCCTTCACGCTCAGATGCCTTCTCACAATCCGAGGCACCCATGTCCCTACGTGTCGAATGCGACCATTTTGGGACCGTACCTTTATGTTACACGCCAGAGCCTTCCCGTCCTCCCCTTTGTGCACCAGCTTCATTCCCCGCAAGCACTCCATCGCCCTCTCAAATCCGGCACGCTCCCGGTACTGGACGTAAGCCTCGAAGGTGGGGAGCCCGCCAGCACTAAAAGTATTGAACTTCTTCCCAGTCATCTCCTCTCTGTAGGGATCCAACATGGGAATGTCAATGTTTCGGATCTCTCCAAATCGTCCAAACACCCTCAGAAGGATCTCTACCACGGGCTTGTCCTTGTTAAGGTGTTTTGGAGAAAGCCACTTGCAGGGCAGTCCTTCCATATGGATGGTATCTGCCCTTTCACCGGGTAAAGCCTCATTCATCGACTTGGCGCTGTTGAAAAAGGACTCCCAGTCCGCCGGGCTTGGGAAGTTGACTGGACTCACAGCCGCCAGAACTCTTCCCATCGCATTAATCCCATTCACCCTGATCAGTTTGTTATTGAACTTCTCCCACACCGTCCGCACCAGGTTCTTATTCTCCACCTCCGCCTCAAAGCGGATAAACTCCATGGTGTGCCGCGAGACCTTGAGCGACGTGATCTGCTCCGGGTGGGCCATTTTCTTCAGGGTCTCCATCAACTCCCAGTTTGAAATGAGCTTCGGCGAGGCCGTGGACTCGGGGAGCATC
Source organism: Malacoraja senta (assembly GCA_038087875.1). Taxonomy (NCBI): domain Eukaryota; kingdom Metazoa; phylum Chordata; class Chondrichthyes; order Rajiformes; family Rajidae; genus Malacoraja; species Malacoraja senta. The sequence continues at coordinate 48,166,711 of CM075983.1, forward strand.
ACGCTGATCGCCAGCCTTGCAATGGGCTTCAGGAATAGACACTGAGGGGCAAAGAGTTCCACCGCGTCAGAGGTGTCAAACAGCCTGGTGACCGCCATGCCAACCTGACGTTCTGCAGTGGAAGGGAAATGTTAGAAACAACGTCATACATCTCTGACATCAATTAGAACTACTAAGATTGCCCAGACCCTGTTGTTCCTTGTGTAGGAAGGATCCGCAGATGCTGGTATACAGCAACGATAGACACACAGAGAAGGAATGAGAATTGCAGATGATGATTCCCACACAGATGCCAGACAGAAGAGCAGTCTGGACCTGAAACTTCACTTATTCATTTTCCCCAGTGTGCCTGCCGTTCATTGTGCTGTTTAAATGACAAACTAATAAAGAAGCCTTTAGACTTTAGAGATACAGTGTGGAAACAGGCCCTTTGACCCACCGAGTACAGGCTGACTATCCTACACATTAGGAACAATTTCCAATTTTGCCTTCGCCAAATCAACCTACAAACCTGCACGTCTTTGAATTGTGGGAGGAAACCGGAGCACCCAGGGAAAACCCATGAGGTCACGGGGAGAACGTACAAACTCCGTAGTCAGGATCGGTGCCCTAAGGCGGCAACTCTACCTTGAAGATCCCTGAAACATGAACTATTTCTGGTCCTGTGTATGCTGCCTGACCCAATAGACCTAGTGCCTGGGCACAAATTTCTTCTGTAATAGATTTGAACCAGTATTTTGTCTTCTTTCTTGCTTAAAAATGGTCCACCCGGATGTGATGGCCTCACTGCGTTTCAGAAGTTTATAAGAAACATTGTTATTGAGGTTCCCCCATCCGAAGCAGGCAGTGATGTGTAAAGCATCAAATTGCAAAAGGTTTCCGTCATCCTCGTCCTACAGGAACAATGTCCTACTTGGGACCCCATTTTAATGGCCAGAAGCAAATCAACCCGTGCATGCCTTCAACAGCCAAGAGTGTTACTAGTCTTATGTACCGACAACAGAACAATGAAATTCTTACTTGCAGCAGCACAACTGGCCTGTAAACACAATGCACACAGATGAAATATATTTCAAAAATTCATAAATTTAATAACCCTAATACTAGCACTAATAGAATACATGATCTTTGATACGAAGATAGGCGGAGGGGCAGGTTGCGTAGAGCAAGCAGGGACTCTGCAAAAGGACTTAGACAGGGTGGGAGGGTGGGCAAAAAGTGGTGTACGGAATACACGGCAGCAAAGTGTGTGGTCATGCGCTTTTGTAGTAGGAATAAAGGAGACTATTTTCTAAATGGAGAGAGGATTCACAAATCAAAGGGATTTGGGAGTGCTAATGTACGATTCACAAACGGTTAATTTGCAGGTTGAATTGGTAGTAAGGAAGGCAAATGCAATTTTAGCATTCATTTCACGAGGACTAGAATATGAAAGCAGAGATGTAATGCCGAGGCTTTATATGGCACTTGTCAGACCGTATTTGGAGTATTGCAAGCAGTTTTGGGCCCCATATCTGATCAAGGATATGCTGGCGTTGGAGAAGGTCCAGAGGAGGATTACGGGAATGATCCCCGGGATGATTGGGTTAACACATGAGCGTGTTTGACGATGCTGGAGTTTGGAAGGATGAGTGGGGGTGTCATTGAAACTTGATGTGGATGTGGAGAGGATGTTTCCACTAGTGGGAGAGTCTAGGACCATAGGTCCTAGCCTCAGAATAAAGAACAAACCTTTGTTAGAAAGGAGACGAGGAGGAATGTTTTTAGCCAGAGGGTGGCGAACCCAAGGAATTCATTGCCACAGACGGCTGTGGAGGCCAAGTCAATGGGTATTTTTAAGGCGGAGACTGACAGGTTGATTGGTAAGCGTACCAAATGTTATGGGGAGAAGGCGGGTGAATGGGATTGAGAGGGAAAGATAGATCACCCATGATTGAATAGCGGTGTAGAACCGATGGGCCAAATGGCCTAATTCTGCTCCGGTGACTTATGAACTTATCTGGATGTCTGCAACAGGACTTTGGATCAGCCGTATTTGGAGTATTGTATGCAGTGTGATTGCTCCATTACAGCAAAGATGTGGAGGCTTTGGAAAGGAGGTTTACCAAAACGCTACCTGGATTAGAGGGTTTCAGCTACAGGGAGAGGTTGGATAGACTTAAATTGGTTTCTCCAAAACATCAGAGGATGAGGGGAGACTTGAAAGAAATGTATATAATTATGAGAGGAATAGATAGGGTAGACCGTCAGAACCTTTTTCCAGGATGGAAATGTCCACCATACGAGGGCGTATTTATAAGGTGAGAGGGGGATAATGTAATAGAGATACGTGGAGCAATTTGTTTTTTTACCCAGAGAATATTGGGTGCCTGGAACGCATTGTCAAGGGTGGTGGAGGAGGCAGATACGATAGTGGCGTTTAAGAAGCTATAAGATAGGCACATGGAAGTTCAAAGAAGAGGGATATGGATCATGTACAGGCAGATGAGAGCAGTTTAACTTGACATCATGTTCGGCTCAAACATTGTGGGCTGAAGAGCCCGTTCCTATGCTGCACTCTTCAATATTCTATGTTCTATGAACACCCCATGACACTAAACCAAAGGATTCAATGTGAGAGCAGCTCTTTAGTTTTAGTTTTAGAGGTACACCGTGGAAACAGGCCCTTCGGCCAACTCCGACCAGCGATTACCCTTTATACTAGCTCTATCCTACACACTCGGGGCAATTTACAGAAGCCAATTAACCTACAAACCAGCACATCTTTGGAGTGCGGGAGGAAACCAGAGCACCTGGAGAAAACCCATGCGGTCACAGGGAGAACGTACACACTGTGTGCAGACATCACTGTAGTCAGGATCGAACGCAGGTCTCTGGCTCTCTAAGGCAGCAACTCTAATGCCTTGCCACTGTTTACGTCACCATAAACATAGAGAAAGAATGAAGGAATTCCGAAATAAATACTTGAAACACACAGCTTGTACAGAAGGCTACAGCAGGTTCAAGTTTAGGGTTTGGGTCATTCATCAGAAGGTATCTGGGATTCGCAAAAGCTTTTCGCTGTACCTCAGTACAAAGGATAATAACAAACCAATACAGAGATATGGTCATAGGAATGGATTAATGCTGGAAACAGCTGGCAAGCAAGAAGGTGGGGAACTGGGTCAGAATGTACATGTGTGACTGAAGACGCTTCATGCTCCACACTGGGCCAGATGATCCACGGAAAGAGAAACAGCTCACATTTCAGCTCCGGGATCCCTTCATCACAACTGGGAAAGGGAAAACAAGTGTACAGGAAGGAACTGCAGCTGCTGGTTTACACCGAAGATGGACACAAAATGCTGGAGCAACGCAGCGGGTCAGGCAGCATCTCTGGAGAAAAAGAATAGGTGACGTTATGGGTCGCGGTCCCCGACAGTCCTTTCAGGTGAGGCAGAGGTTCACTTCGCACCTCCTCCAACCATATCTACTGTATCCGCTGTTCACAGTGTGGGTTCCTATACATCGGTGAGATCATGCGTGGACTTGGTGACCGTTTCGCTGGACACTTTTATTCGGTCCGCCTTGGACTATGCGATTTCCCAGTTGCCAAACATTTTAACTCCCCTTCCCACTCTCACACTGACCTTTCTGCCCTGGGCCTCCTCCACTGTCAGAGTGAGGCCAAACACAAATTGGAGGAACAGCACCTCATATTTTGCTTGGGCAGTGTACAACCCAGCGGTATGAACATTGATTTATCTCATTTCAAGTAACTCCTGCCCTCCTCTCTCCCTCACCCTAGCTGGCCTTCCATTGTTGGCATCCTGCTATCCCTCTTGTCATCACATCTTCCCCAGCCAACAATGGGCCATTGTGGGCTCCACCCTTCACAAGGTCATCTGTGGCCGGCCCTGTTTAGTTCAGGCCTTTTCTCACCTCAAGTATATTTCCAGCTTCTTCTACCTTTCCGTCTGAAGAAGAGTTCCGACCCGAAACATCACCTATTCTTTTTCTCCAGAGATGATGAGTTACTCCAGCAATTTTGTGTCTGTCTGAAGGGAAAACAAGTTTGTTTTAGCAAGCAAAGAAGATAGGGAAGAGGAAATATCTGTGACGGGGTAAGACCAGGTGACTTAATGTGGCAGGTTACGCATGTTGGTCTGTGTGATGAGTTGCTGATATTAAGGCTATGGGACGTACTCTACGGGTCCCACCTTTTGCCGTTACAAATGGCAAAGCAAGTACTCCATTTCCCAATCTTGCATTGTCCGGCCAACCTCAACATTGACCGCTCCTGCAGCTGGTCACCCACGTCAGTATCCCTTTCTCCAAGCAGGGAAGGGTTTGCCTTATTTGCCCCACACCTCCCTCAAGGACCCTGAATGATGCCAGAGTTCAGGAAATATCAACAAGGCATCTCCAGACTGGTGCCGAAGAAAGGTCCCAAGCCCAAACATCATCCCGACCCGACTCGAAACGTCGTCCATCCATTCACCCCCACAGATGCTGCCTGACTCCTGTAGTTCCTCCAGCACTTTGTGTTTTGCTCAAGATTTCAGCATCTGCAGTTCCTTGTGTCTCCTACTTGCATTAAGTGTTTGGCTTATTAGTTATCATCAAACCAATAATCTAAGATCTCAATATTTAATCTTCTTCCAATTTAATCTGCCATGCAGATGCACCTTAAAAGATTACACCTAAATAAATCCAAAGTGGAATTGAGGAGAAATATATCTACCAAGGGAGGTAACTTACACTGACACCTTTAGGGGAAATTAGATAACAGAACAATTTGGTGCAGTAATAAGGTGATGTGTAATAAGATAATAATGACCCAGCACACTCCAGGTGCTCCCGTTTCCTCCCACACTCCAAAGACATAGAGGTTTCTAGGTTAATTGGCTTTGGTAAAATTGTAAATTGTCCCTAGTGTGTAGATAGCATTACTGTGCAGGGGTCGCTGGTTGGCACGGACTCGGTGGGCCAAAGGGGCTGTTTCCTCACTGTATCTCTGAACTAAACTAAAATACAGGGAAAGTTTATTGTCCCTACTGCTCGTGGCTTGATTGCTACAGTAATCAAAACCTCATCACATTGTTTTGTCTCCTTACTGATCTTTTCCGTGAAGCACCAAAAACATTTAGCCTGTTGAAATTTTTCTGTGTGAAACATATTTTCCATTTAGATTGCCAGAAGTCTCTGTGCAAAAAGGACATTTACATTTTTGAGCCCAGGTCCCTCATACGAAGAGGACTTCTTGATAGGAAAAATACAGGTTATTCATTAAGGTTCAAGGTACATCAAATTCACCAGGTAGTCAATGCTGTTTTAAAGAGCGCAGAATCTCAAGACAGGAACTACGCATTTCAATTCTTGCGAATGATATATAAAACAAATAGCACTATGACGCATAGGGCAGCGCAGTGGCGCAGAGGGTTGAGCTAATGCCTCACAGCGCCAGAGACTAGTGTTTGATCCTGACCACGGGTACTATCTGTGTGGAGTTGGCACATTCTTCCTGTGACCAAGTTCAAGTGAGTTTATTGTCATGTGTCCCTGATAGGACAATGAAATTCTTGCTTTGCTTCAGCACAACAGAACATAGAAGGCATTGACTACAAAACAGATCAGTGTGTCCATATATCATTATATAAATATATACACACATGAATACATAAACTGATAAAGTGCAAATAACAGATAATGGGCTATTAATGTTCATAGTTTTGTCCGAGCCAAGTTTAATAGCCTGATGGCTGTGGGGAAGTAGCTATTCCTGAACCTGTCGTTGCAGTATTCAGGCTTCTGTACCTTCTACCTGAAGGTAGCGGGGAGATGAGTGTGTGGCCAGGATGGTGTGGGTCCTTGATGATGCTACCAGCCTTTTTGAGGCAGCGACTGTGGTAGATCCCCTCGATGGAAGGGAGGTTAGAGCCGATGATGGACTGGGCAGTGTTTACTACTTTTTGTAGTCTTTTCCTCTCCAGGGCGCTCACGTTGCCGAACCAAGCCACGATGCAACCGGTCAGCATGCTCTCTACTGTGCACCTGTAGAAGTTAGAGAGAGTCCTCCTTGACAAACCGACTCTCCGTAATCTTCTCAGGAAGTAGAGGCACTGATGTGCTTTCTTAATAATGGCATCAGTGTTCTCGGACCAGGAAAGATCTTCAGAGATGTGCACGCCCAGGAATTTGAAGCTCTTGACCCTTTCAACCATCGACCCATTGATATAAACGGGACTGTGGGTCCCCATCCTACTCCTTCCAAAGTCCACAATCAGTTCCTTGGTTTTGCGGTGTTGACGGCCGGGTTATTGTGCTGGCACCATATGGTCAGTTGCTCGATCTCTCTTCTGTACTCTGACTCATCCCCATCAGTGATACGTCCCACAACAGTGGTGTCGTCAGCGAACTTGATGATCGAGTTCGCACTATGACCGGCTACGCAGTCATGAGTATAGAGTGAGTACAGCAGGGGGCTGAGCACGCAGCCTTGAGGTGCTCCCGTGCTGATTGTTATCGAGTCTGATACATTTCCACCAATACGAACAGACTGTGGTCTGAGAATGAGGAAGTCGAGGATCCAATTGCAGAGGGATGCGCAGAGACCCAGTTCTGCGAGTTTGGTAACCAGCTTGGAGGGGATGATTGTATTAAATGCCGAACTGTAATCGATGAATAACAGCCTGACATATGAGTTTTTGTTGTCCAAGTGGTCCAGAGCGGAGTGGAGGGCCAACGAGATCGCATCCACCGTTGATCTGTTGTGGCGGTAAGCGAACTACAGTGGGTCCAGGTTTTTGTCGAGGTAGGAGTTGATTTGCGCCATGATCAACCTCTCAAAGCACTTCATCACCACAGGCGTTAGTGCCACAGGTCGATAGTCATTGAGGCACGTCACCTTGCTATTCTTGGGCACTGGTATAATTGATGCCCTTTTGAAGCAGGTGGGAACCTCAGACCTCAGAAGTGAGAAGTTGAAAATGTCCGTAAAAACTCCAGCCAGTTGATCCGCACAGGTTTTTAGAACACGACCGGGTATGCCATCAGGTCCAGGCGCTTTTCGAGGGTTCACCCCTCTGAAGGATTTCCTGATGTCGGCCTCTGTGACTGAGACTGAAATACCATCACAGCGAATGGGGGCTCAAGAAGGCACATCAGTGTTCTCCCTATCAAAGCGTTCGTAAAACGCATTGAGCTCGTCAGGGAGTGATGTTTCGCCGACATTCGAGCTGCCTCCTGATTTCACCTTGTAGGAGGTGATTGCATTCAGGCCCCGCCACAGCTGCCGAACATCTGTCTCATCCTCCAGTTTGGAGCAGAAGTACCTTTGGGCCTTTTTGCTGGCCTTACCAAGGTCGTATCTGGACTTCTTGTAGACCACTGTATCATCAGACATGAATGCCCGGTGTCTGGTCTTCAGAAGAGTGCGGATCTCAAAGTTCATCCAAGGTTTCTGATTGGGAAACACTCGGAAGGTTTTTGTAGGGATGCAGTCCTCCACACATTTCTTTATGAAGTCTGTAACGACTGTGGCGTATTCGTTCAAGTCCGTTGCCGAGTCCTTGAACATTGCCCAGTTTACAGACTCCAAACAATCCTGGAGTTGTTCCTCTGCCCCTTTCCCCCCACCCCCCCCCCCCGACCAGCTCTGCACTGTCCTCACCTCTGGGGGTGCGCTCTTTAATTGCTGCCTGTAGGCAGGAAGAAGCAGCACCGCGGTATGGTCGGATTTACCGAAGTGAGGGCGAGGGATAGAGCGATAGGCATTCTTGATGGTGGTGTAGCAGTGGTCGAGGGTGTTTGGTCCTCTGGTGCAGCAGGAGACATGTTGGTGGAAGTTAGGGAGTGATTTCTTTAGGTTTGCCTTATTGAAGTCCCCAACAATGGTGGTAAATGCCTCGGGGTGAGACGTCTGGTGTTTGTTGACCACGGCGTGCAGCTCCTCCAGTGCCAGACGGACGTCTGCCTGGGGTGGGATGTAGATCACGTTAAGGATGATGGCGGTGAATTCCCTCGGAAGGTAGAAGGGACGATACTTCACCGCCAGATGTTCGAGGTGTGGAGAGCGACCATGCGGGTTTCCTCCGGGTGCTCAGGTTTCCTGACCTGAAACGTCACCCATCCTTATTCTACAGGGATGCTGCCATTGCTTTTAGTGTGTAGGGAGTGAATGAGAAAATGGGATAACATAGAACTAGTGTGAACGGATGATCGATGGTCGGCATAAACTTGATGGGCCGAAGGGTCTGTTTCCATGTTCTGTCTCTAAACTAAACTATAACAGTGCACAAGCGAGCAAGATAAAAGTACATTTCAAAGAAATATTCTGGGTAACGATTCAGATCGTAATAGGATCAACTCAGAAGTCTGGAACTCCCAGTACCGATATAGCAATAAGTTACCAACATTTTATCTTCTATGAGGAAGCAAGTTATCAAAAATCACAGAATGTACAACAGGAAACACAACAGGATGTTGGGCTCCTTTGTAGCACTTTTGAAAATGTTAAGCATTTCAACAATCTGTGCAACATACCCTACAATGAATCATTTGGCAATATTTGGGGCTAATCCATATGCCATATTGCTGAAATATCGCACCCTAATGTAGGTTGGGGAATGAATGTACAGACATCTTCCATTGGCAAGCTGGACTGTACCTTATGCTCCCTCCCTTCATAAAAATCATTGCTGTTTTCATGTGTTGCCACTTTTAGTTCAATAATTTCAGCAGTGAATCAATATCCAATTTACAATTTGATAAACCATCATAGTGGCAATTTGCACTTTGACGGAATCATATGACTTGCCTTTTAAAAATACACAAAGGTCAGTTCGTTTTTTTTGTGTCTATTTCAGCTGTTAAATGTCGATTTCACGAGAAAAAAAATCCATTGGTTTCCGACACGACTATTTAATCTGTGTTATTCCAAAGAACCTGAAACATATGAAGTATGCGAGGGCCGGAAGTGGGCTGGGCCCACGGTTGGTGCCGGAGGTCAGTCAAAGATGTGGCACCGAGAACAAAGTGGGACGTGGCGTGGGGGGGGGGGCCCACAAACACAAAGTGGGACTTTGCGAGGGGGGGGGGGGCCGCTGAGGACAAAGATGGAAGGATGGAATACTTTATTGTCACATGTGACAAGGCACAGTGAAATTCTTTGCTTGTATACCCAAGTTATGCAAATAACGGCCACCTACGGCGCTGACAATGTTACAAAGTACGCCGGCTCTTCCATTGTACTTCCCCCCCCCCCCTTCACTCCATTGGGGACTACATTAAACACGTAACTTTGTCAGCGTCCTATACATAGCGACCCTTTGCATACTCTGTGTATGGGATGCAAAACAAAGAAGTTCACTGTGATAATAAAGTACAGCAGAGGTGTTCAGGCCATTGAATGTGTACCAGTGTTACTTCTCCAGGTGAACCTATCTCCCGTGTAGTCAAGCACGTTAACCTGTTACTCCAACTACAATCCTCTCTGGAACAGAAACTTGCAAATTATTGGGAGCCAACCATTGAATAGAAGAGATGCTGCCTGACCCAGAGTTAATCCAGCACTTTGTGAATATCTTCTATGCCAGCTGTTCCTTTCGATACATTTTGTCTACTCCACTACGAAATCTCCTCACGGTATGCCTATTTTGAAGAAGTTCTCCTCGCCCTGACGATTCTGTGATTCCTACAGGCTCTACAACCATGTTTTAACCCAGACTCGCTACCACTGTCAGGTGTGTTTCACCTCTACCCCAGCCAACAATGGGCCATTATGGGCTCCACCCTTCCTTAGTCACCTGTTGCCAGCCCTGTTTTGTTTTGGTCTTTTCAAACCCGACCCAAATTGTCACCCATCTTTTTTCTCCAGAGATGCTGCCTGATCCGCTGAGTTACCCCAGCACTTTGTGCCTATATCAGGATTAGACCATTTGGCCTCTCAAGTCTGCCCCCACCGTTCAATGTGATCAAAGCTGATCCATCCCTATCCTCAAAACCTCTTCTGATCCAGTTCACCACTGCCCTCAATATCCTGATCTTACTAAAATCTATCTTATTCCTCTTTAAATACCTAAAATAGCCCATCCTCAAAACCCCCTCGAGGATTGAGTGGTCCATAGATTCGCCAACCTCTGTGAGAAGAAATGCCTGAATTGAATTCTGAGTTGAATTCGAGAAAGTAGCCAGTGAATCTGTATAGACAAAAATGCTGGAGAAACTCAGCGGGTGAGGCAGCGGCTATGGAGCGTAGGAAATAGGCAACGTTTCGGGTTGAAATCCTTCTTCAGACCCGAAAAGTTGCCTATTTCCTTCACTCCATAGATGCTGCCTCACCCGCTGAGTTTCTCCAGCATTTTTGTCTACCTTCGATTTTCCAGCATCTGCAGTTCCTTCTTAAACAGTGAATCTGTATAGTTTGTTTAGCGTGGAAACAGACCCTTTGGCCCATCAAGTCCGCACCGACCATTGATCACCCTGTACACCAGCACTATCCTACACGCTAGGGACAATTTACAGAAGCAATGTAACTACAAACCTGTATATTTTTGGAGTGTGGGAGGATACCGGAGCACCCAGAGAAAACCCACATGGTCACAAGGAAAACGTACCAACTCTGTACAGACAGCACCCGGAGTCAGGATCGACCTGGGTCCCTGGCGCTGTGAGGCAGCACCTCTACCGCTGTGCCATTGTGCCACCCTTGTTCTCTTGCAATAAATACAAACACGTCATTGGCCTTCCTGATCATCTGCAGCACCTACAGAGCCTACTTTCTTTTTTTACGTTCTTGTACAAGATTATCTGGCTATCTCGGTCCTTCACTCATTTGCAATTTCTCTCCATTTAGTTAGTAGTCTGCCTTTCAGACTTCTCTTTCCAAAGTGCCCAACCACACACTTTCCCACACTGAACCCCATTCGCCAACTTTTAACCCATTCATTCAATGAATCCAGATGATGTTGCAGAGTCCAATGTTTGTCAATGTAACGTCCCATTCCATCTATTTTACTGCCATCATCAAATGTGGATACCTTCCACTCTGGGCTCTTCTTCAGGTCATTCATGAAAATAGTAAATAACAATTGTGTGATGCCAAACATAATACATACTTTTTTAAAGCTGTGAAGTAATCTTTTCCTCAGCTATGTTGGTTCACACTCTGAGTAACCATTTACTCTGCCAGCTACACAGGGTGAGCACAGCCTAACATGAACTTATGAACACGAACTACAAAACAGATGAGACATCTGCACTGTCAATGGAGCACAGTCAGAAAGCACGCAAACAGGTCCAACGCCCATGCTGACCAAGATGCCCCATCTACACTGATCCCACCCGCAGGTATTTTGCCCTTATCTTTTAGACTCTACACTTGAGAGATCCAGCATGGAACAGTCCCACCGATTGCAACCGCCCAGCGATCACCCCGTACACCAGCACTATCCTACACACCAGGGACAATTTACAATTTTACAGAAGCCAATTAACCTGCAAACCTGTGCGTTTTTGGAGCGTGGGAGGAAACCGGAGCTCCCGGAGAAAAACCCACGCGGTCACAGGGAGAACGTGCGAATTCCGTAGACAGCACCCGCAGTCAGGATCGAAACCGGGTCTCAGGCGCTGTGAGGCAGCAACTCCACCGCTGCGCCACCGTGCTGCCCAACTAAACCTTTCCCACCCATGTACCTGTCCAAAGGTCTTTTAAATGTTGTTATAGTACCTGCCTCAACTACCTCCTCTGGCAGCTTGTTCCACATACCCACCACCCTTTGTGTGGAAAAAGTTGCCCCTCAAGTTCCTATTAAATCTTTCCTCCCTCACTTTAAAGACAGACAGACACCTTTAGTCACTCTACTAAACCACGCCCTCTATTTCCCATGTCTTCAGTCTGGATCCATGGGGGCCTGACCCTCTGCCCCTTGGTCTACCCTGTATCTTTAAGTCAGTGCAAGAGTCGCCCACCTCTCGACCCAGTGGCACCACACACTCACACACTCACTCACCTGAGAGATACTCGGTCGGGACGGCAAGGCACCTATCTCATCGGTGTCTCCTGCCCTCCGTCGCTGAGCCAGAGACTACTGGGTGGGATCAGCCACAGTGCTCACCCTGCCATTTTCTGTCCGGGGGCAATTCTGGTGTCCAATGCATGCAGCCCCAGCTTGTTACTGTGCAACTTGTCCCAGCCCCGCAGGCGTGGCGCCGACGCCCAGGATAACAACTGCTGGCTCTGCTCAAAGCCGTTCAGTGTGTGTGTGTCCGACCCCGGCCCCTCCACATGGCTGGGGCGAGGTCAGAGCCGCCGGTTTAAAGGGAGAGACAGAGAAGCAGCGAGTCAATGAAAGGTCAGTCGCTGCCTTGCAGAGAAGGTCTTGCCAATCTCCAGTGGCAGCGCCGCCCATCCCCGGGACTGCCTCTCTCTCTCTCTCTCTCTCTCTCTCTCTCTCTCCCCACCCCTCCCTCTCTCCCTCCCTCTCTCCCTCCCTTGCAAATGGCTCCGGTGCCCTCTGGCCAGGTGACAGGCTGGCAGCAGGGCGACAAGAGGAGTGACAGTGGGCAGGAAATCGCCAGCCTCCGGCCGTGCCACTGCGCACAGTCTGAGCAGGCGCGGCGTTACCTCTTCCTGCTCCATTGGAAAGCTGACGGTGGCCAGACCCCTGTCTGTGTCTACACCCCCCCCCCCCCACTGCCAGACCCATGTCTGTCTGTGTCTACACCCCCCCCCCACTGCCAGACTTCTGTCTGTGTCTACACCCCCCCCCCACCACTGCCAGACCCGTCTGTGTTTGCACCCCCCACTGCCAGACCCCTGTCTGTGTCTACACCCCCCACTGCCAGACCCCTGTCTGTGTCTACACCCCCCACTGCCAGACCCCTGTCTGTGTCTACACCCCCCCCACTGCCAGACCCCTGTCTGTGTCTACACCCCCCCCCACTGCCAGACCCATGTCTGTCTGTGTCTACACCCCCCCCACTGCCAGACTTCTGTCTGTGTCTACACCCCCCCCCCACCACTGCCAGACCCGTCTGTGTTTGCACCCCCCACTGCCAGACCCCTGTCTGTGTCTACACCCCCCACTGCCAGACCCCTGTCTGTGTCTACACCCCCCACTGCCAGACCCCTGTCTGTGTCTACACCCCCCCACTGCCAGACCCCTGTCTGTGTCTACACCCCCCCCCACTGCCAGACCCCTGTCTGTGTCTACACCCCCCCCCCCCCACTGCCAGACCCCTGTCTGTCTGTGTCTACACCCCCCACTGCCAGACCCCTGTCTGTCTGTCTACACCCCCCACTGCCAGACCCCTGTCTGTCTGTCTACACCCCCCCTCTGCCAGACCCCTGTCTGTGTCTACACCCCCCACTGCCAGACCCCTGTCTGTCTGTGTCTACACCCCCACTGCCAGACCCATGTCTGTCTGTGTCTACACCCCCCCCCCCCACTGCCAGACTTCTGTGTGTGGCTACACCCCCCCCACTGCCAGACCCCTGTCTGTGTCTACACCCCCCCACTGCCAGACCCCTGTCTGTCTGTGTCTACACCCCCACTGCCAGACCCATGTCTGTCTGTGTCTACACCCCCCCCCACTGCCAGACTTCTGTCTGTGTCTACACCCCCCCCCACTGCCAGACCCCTGTCTGTGTCTACACCCCCCACTGCCAGACCCCTGTCTGTGTTTACACCCCCCACTGCCAGACCCCTGTCTGTGTACACCCCCCACTGCCAGACCCCTGTCTGTGTCTACACCCCCCACTGCCAGACCCCTGTCTGTGTCTACACCCCCACTGCCAGACCCCTGTCTGTGTCTACACCCCCCCACTGCCAGACCCCTGTCTGTGTCTACACCCCCCCCCCCCCACTGCCAGACCCCTGTCTGTGTCTACACCCCCCACTGCCAGACCCCTGTCTGTCTGTGTCTACACCCCCACTGCCAGACCCATGTCTGTCTGTGTCTACACCCCCCCCACTGCCAGACTTCTGTCTGTGTCTACACCCCCCCCCCCACTGCCAGACCCCTGTCTGTGTCTACACCCCCCACTGCCAGGCCCCTGTCTGTGTTTACACCCCCACTGCCAGACCCATGTCTGTGTTTACACCCTCCACTGCCAGACCCCTGTCTGTGTTTACACCCCCCACTGCCAGACCCCTGTCTGTCCACACCCCCCCACTGCCAGACCCCTGTCTGTGTCTACACCCCCCCACTGCCAGACCACTGTCTGTGTCTACACCCCCTCCCACTGCCAGACCCCTGTCTGTGGCTACACCCCCCCACTGCCAGACCCCTGTCTGTCTGTGTCTACACCCCCCACTGCCAGACCCCTGTCTGTCTGTGTCTACACCCCCACTGCCAGACCCATGTCTGTCTGTGTCTACACCCCCCCCCACTGCCAGACTTCTGTCTGTGTCTACACCCCCCCCACTGCCAGACCCCTGTCTGTGTCTACACCCCCCACTGCCAGACCACTGTCTGTGTCTACACCCCCCCCCACTGCCAGACCCTGTCTGTGTCTACACCCCCCACTGCCAGACCCCTGTCTGTCTGTCTACACCCCCCTGTGCCAGACCCCTGTCTGTCTGTCTACACCCTCCTCTGCCAGACGCTCCACCCTGGGACAGCCAGCACAGGGCGAAATAAAAGTAGTTTTAATTGCAACAATTAAGACATGCAAATGTGGCTGTAGATACCATCTGACTGTTTATTTTTGCAGTATTTTCTTGTGTTGCAAAGAACATAAGACAGTCCACACAGATAGACACAAAGTGCTGGAGTAACTCAGCGGGTCAGGCTGCATCTCTGGAGAAAAAGGAATAGGTGATGTTTCAGGTCAAGACCCTTCTTCATGCTACACCCAAAACTTCACCTGTTCCTTTTCTCCAGAGATGCTGCCTGACCAGCATTTATATCTATCTTCAGTGTAGACCAGCATCTGCAGTTCCTTTTCACATATAGAACAGCACAGCAACGGGCCCTTCGGCCCACGATGTTTGTGCCGAACATGATGCCAAGTTAATCTGAGCTCATAACCCTGTGCATGATCTATTTCCCCTTAATCCCTGCACTTCCATGTGCCTATCTCAAAGCCTTTTCATAGATAGACATAGACAAAGAAAATAGGTGCAGGAGTAGGCCTTTGAGCCAGCACCGTCATTCAATATGATCATGGCTGATCATCCAAAATCGTTCCTGCTTTTTCCCCCTATCCCTTGATTCCGTTAGCCCTAAGAGCTAAATTTAACTCTCTTGAAAACATCTAGTGAATTGGCCTCCACTGCCTTCTATGGCAGAGAATTCCACAGATTCACAACTCTCTGGGTGAAAAGGTTTTTCCTCATCTCAATCCTAAATTGCCAACCCCTTATTCTTAAACTGTGACCCCTGGTTCTGGACTCCCCCAACATCGGGAACATTTTTCCTGCATCTAGCCTGTCCAATCCCTTAAGAATTGTATGTGTCTCTATAAGAATCCCTCTCATCCTTCTAAATTCCAGTGAATGCAAGCCCAGTCCACCCATTCTTTCATCATATGCCATTCCCCCATCCCAGGAATTAACAAGGTGAACATACGCTGCACTCCCTCAATAGTAAGAATGTCCTTCCTCAAATTAGGAGACCAAAACTGCGCACAAATACAAAACTGGCCACAATACTCCAGGTGCGGTCTCACCAGGGCCCTGTACAACCATTCTGTGGGGCAAAAACATGCCCACACATCTCCATTAAACTTTCCCCCTCTCACATAACCATGCCCTTAGTGTTGGACATGTCCACCCTGGGAAAATAGGTTCTGACTGTCTACTCCATCAATGCCTCTCAGAATTTTATATCCACTTTTTAATATGTAATATATTTTTGATCCAGATTAATTTTACTAAATCCATCCAACAATCTCAACAGTCTTTTTATTTGTTAATTGACAGATACAGCATGAAAATAGGCCCTTCGGCCCACCAGGTACATACTAGCCATCGATCACCCAATCACACTAGTTCGAGAGGCAAGAGTGTTTAATATGAACCAAATGGAACAATAAAATTCTTGTTTGCAGCTGTAAACACAATACAATAGATAACATAATAAAAACAAACAAAATAAATTAAATAGTTATTTTATATTATCTCAATTTCTCATCCACTCCCTACACATGAGGGGCAATTTACAGAGGTCAATTAATCTGAAAGTCCACAGGACTTTGAGATGTGGGAGGAAACCAGAGCACCCAGAGGAAACCCATGTGGTTGCAGGGAGTATGCAGACTCCACACAGACAGCACGTGCGGACAATCAGCAATAACAGACAGTACCTACCTTCTCCGAGGTCCATTATTGAGAGGGTTTGCTATATTTGAAAACAATCAAGCCATCCACAGTGTACAGATACATGATAAAGAATGCAAGGTAAAGTCCAGTAAAGTCCAATTAAAGATAGTTCAAAGGTCTACAATGGGGTAGATGGGAGGTCAGGACAACTCTCTAGCTGGTTATAGGATGGTTCAGTTGCCTGATAACTGCTGCTAGCTGGGAAGTAACTCTCCTGAATCTGGAGCTATGTATTTTCATACTTCTGTACCTCTTGCCTGATGAGAGAGAGGAGAAGAGGGAGTGACGGGGGTGAGACTCGTCCGCTGGCGGTCTTGCTGACGCAGCGTGAAGTGTAGCTGGATTTGATGAAAGGGAGGTTGGTTTGTATGATGATTCTGGACTGCGTCACAATTCTCTGCAATTTCTGAACTTGGATGGAGCTGTTCCCAAGCCATGATGTGATGCATCCTGATAAAATGCTTTCGATGGCGCATCTGTAGAAGTTGGGGGAAGGTTGTTAAAAACATGCAAAACCTACCTAAAGCCGGTAGATTTGGAGGATTTGGTTGTTTCCCCACTGTAGGTTGTCTACACGCCAAAAGCATACTGAAGGACTGGAATTACTGCTGTATGATAAGCCATCATCTTAGAGGCAGATTTCAGGTCTTGATCTTATTACAGGCATCCAAAGCTGTGTTGGCACTTTGGAGATGGTGGTGAATTTCATTCTCAAAATCCAGCCCTTGCCCATCCCAACTTTTCGGAATCGGCGACCGTTCTGGCACTCGCAATCAAGTCCCCCAGGAAGATCAGATTGTCTCCTTCTGGTACCACACCAGAGCTTGGAGTGGAATTCCACTACGATACCATCCCTGGGATTGCAGGCTTTGGAACTTTGTTCACCAATGCTGCTAGCTCGCTGGTTGGTGCAGAAGAGCTGCATTGCGCCTAGCGTTTCTGCCTCACAGTGTCTTCCAAAAATGTGCAGGTTGGGAAGTTAGTTGGCCACAGTTATTTTGTCCATAGAGTGTAGATGACCGATAGAATCTGCAGGAGTTAATGGCAATGTGGGAGATCAAAATGAGTTAGAATAGGATTAGTGTAAAATGGGTGGTTGATGGTTGGCGCGGACTCGGTGTGCCAAAGGACCTGTCGCTGCCTGTCTTTCTCTGTGATTTTAGTGAGTCAGACAGTCATGAGATATCACATATCCCACAAGGGAAGTTGCTGAGATGCCAGACTAACTCATTCTTGATAGTGGGGGATGGGGGGTGGGGGAGGGGGGTGTGTGGGGAAGGGGTTGGGGAGGTGGGTGTGGGTGGAGGAGGGGTGGCTGTGGGGGAGGGGGGACCTTCAAAACCTTCATAACTTTTGTACTATTTCACCGATCGGAAAAAAACTTATTTGACTTGCAACGGAGGAGAATGGTGAGTAAGGTGGTGAAAATCGTAGCGCTATGGGATCGTTTGGGCAAATTTAATTACAACGCAGACAGGAAGTGGTCAAGATGAGAGCTTTAGTAATATACTAGACTAAATTGGACCCGTTTGGGTCCCATGTTCACACGGGAGGGCTGGTCCCCGAACACAATATTCCACCTCTCCACCAATTCCAATATTGGTAGCCAGTGGGGGGGGGGGCTTTCTGGAGCGCTAGTATGGGTGTTGTGGGCTGAAGGGACTGGTTTCCAGAGGGCTAGTATGGACATTGTGGGCCGAATGGATTCTTGGGCTGGCAGCTCAGTCACTCAAGCCTGGTGTGCTGGCAGCTCACTCACTCATGGCTGGTGGGCTGGCAGTTGACTCACGGCTATTCCTTGAAATTCCATTTCAAGCAGGGTGCAAGGTCACCAAATTCAAGTGCAGTTTCATACCATTTCAATCAGGGTGCAAGGCCACCAAATTCAAATGCAGTTTCATACCATTTCAAGCAGCGTGCAAGGTCACCAAATTCAAGTGCAGTTTCATACCATTTCAAGCAGGGTGCAAGGCCACCAAATTCAAGTGCAGTTTCATACCATTTCAATCAGGGTGCAAGGCCACCAAATTCAAATGCAGTTTCATACCATTTCAAGCAGTGTGCCCAAATTCAAGTGCAGTTTCATACCATTTCAAGCAGGGTGCAAGGCCACCAAATTCAATACAGTTCCATACCATTTCAAGCAGGGTGCAAGGCCACCAAATTCAAATGCAGTTTCATACCATTTCAAGCAGGGTGCAAGGCCACCAAATTCAAATGCAGTTTCATACCATTTCAAACAGGGTGCAAGGCCACCAAATTCAAATGCAGTTTCATACCATTTCAAGCAGGGTGCAAGGCCACCAAATTCAAGTGCAGTTTCATACCATTTCTAGCAGGGTGCAAGGCCACCAAATTCAAATGCAGTTTCATACCATTTCAAGCAGGGTGCAAGGCCACCAAATTCAAATGCAGTTTCATACCATTTCATGCAGAGTGCAAGGCCACCAATTTCAAAGGCAGTTTCATACCATTTCAAGCAGGGTAAAAGGCCACCAAATTCAAGTGCAGTTTCATACCATTTCAATCAGGGTGCAAGGCCACCAAATTCAAATGCAGTTTCATACCATTTCAAGCAGCGTGCAAGGCCACCAAATTCAAGTGCAGTTTCATACCATTTCAAGCAGGGTGCAAGGCCACCAAATTCAATACAGTTTCATACCATTTCAAGCAGGGTGCAAGACCACCAAATTTTTTATTTTTATTTTTATTTTTAATTTTTGTTAGAAGTAAATACAATCATGTGGTACCACAGTAGCTAATACTTGTTGACATATTACATTTCATATACAACTTCTTATTTTTAATTTAATAATAAAGCAAGTGTAAGGGAGAAAGGGAGAAAAGAAGAGATTGATATAGTGTTGCGTGAAATAGAAAGATAGTCCGAGAGAAGAAAGAAGAAAGAAGAAGAAGTAGAAAGAGAAAGAGAAAGACGAAATAGAGAAGAAGAGAAAAAAAAAAAAAAGGGAAAAAGGAGATTGAAAGCGATAGATGTATTTAATGTTCCTGGCCACCCGTCACCTGATTCTGAACCATTTTATTTCTATGGTTGTGTTGCACCATATGCTTGTAAGAAGTCGATAGTAAGACCAAATTGGTCTACTTTACCTGCTAGAAGGAGTCGCATTTCTTCAAGATATGCCGTTTCCGACATATTTGAAATCCACATTTTGAGCGTTGGTGTTGGCGCATTTTTCCAAAATTTAAGTATGATTTTGTTTGCTGTTATTAAACCGTAATTAAGTAGAGATTTTTTAAACGTATTTAGCTTATTCCCATCTTCCATTGATCCAAAGATAATCCTTTCTGTATTAGGTTCAATTATTCTATTAAATAGTTTTGTAAAAATTTCAAAAATTTAATTCCAGAATTTATGAAGTTTTATACAGGAGACAAAAGAGTGTGTTATAGTGGCATTCTCAGATAAGCATTTATCACAGATGGGAGAGATATTTGGATAGATTTTGTTCAGTCTAGTTTTCGAGTAGTATAATCTATGTAAAATTTTAAATTTAATTAAATTATGTTTGCATTAATCGAACATTTATGTATGTATATCAGGTATTTTTCCCATGTTTCTCTCAAAATTTTTATCTGTAATTCTCGTTCCCAATCTGCTCTGATTGCCTCTGTCGAGGGTGATTCTATATTTAAAATTATATTATATAAGTATGATATTAAATTGCATGAGTTTGCCTTAATATTCATTACTTCATCTATTGAATCTAGAGTTAGAATTTGATATCCTTGTATGTGTTTTTTCAAATAATCTCTAATTTGAATTTTATTAATTTTTAAATTTTTTTATTTTATTAATTAGAAGTAAGTACAGTACAGTGATACCTTTTACAGGTTCCCCAAAATTATGTTAACATAATACATTCTCTGTACAACTTCTTTTTTTAAGAGAGATAAGAAAGAAAGAGATAGTAAAGAATAGAGGAAAGTCTAGTGTGTGGAAAAAAAAGGGAGAGAATAAGAGCTAGTAAAGAAAGAAGAATAAGTAGGAAAGTGAAGCAGGAGGGAGATTATCCACTCGCCAAAGGAGATGCTTTTAATATCTTGATCATCTTTTCACCCATACCTGGAAATTTTAATTTTTACGATACTGTTGCACCACATGAATCCAGAAAATTAATAAATGGAGAACCAACTCGTTAAGAATTGGTCTTGTTTGTCTATTAGGAGGAGTCTCATTTCTTCCAGGTGGGCTGTGTCCAACATATTATGGTCCACATTTTAAATGTGGTATAGTAGCATTTTTCCAAAATTTAAGTATACGTTTTTTTGCTATTATTAAACCACAATTAAAAAATGAATTTTGGGTATATTTAATTTGTTCCCGTCTCCCATTACTCCGAATATAATCATTTCAATATTAGGTTCTTAAATAGACCAGTGAATATAATCAAATATATCACACCAAAATTTATTAAGTTTTGTGCAAGAACAAAAGAGTGTGTAATATTGGCATTTTGAGAAAGACATTTGTCACAGATGGGAGAAAATATTTGAATAGAATTTATCAACCTAGTTTTTGATTTATATATCTGTGTAATATTTTAAATTGAATTAAATTGTGTCTGAGCATTAATCGAACATTTATGTATATATATCAAATACTTTTCCCATGTTTCTTTGGAAATTTTTACCATTAATTCTTTTTCCCAGTCTTCTCTAATTGCCTCTGTTGATGGCAATTCTCTGTTAAGAATACTATTATATAGATATGATATTAATCTTGTGAGTCCGCCTTAATATTCATTGCTTCTTCCAGTGGGTCTATCATTATGCTCTGAAATCTTGGTAATATATTTCTTCATAACGTCACATATCTGTAAATATTTAAAGTATTGGTTGTTATTCAGATTAAAATTTTGATTTTAATTGTTGAAATGATAATAAATTTCCCATTCATACATGTCACCCTCCTTTTTAATTCCCCAATCTTCCCTTGTTCTATATGTTTATCCATAAGAAGATGGTTTAAATACCGGGTTATTCACATTGGTGTTAGTGCTGATAGGTTTCTTAATTTTAAAGTTAATTTATTATTTGTTTCCAAATTCGTATTATATTTTACTTCGGAGTCACGTTGGTGACTACGTGAAGAAGACCTGTCAGGGCGCATGTGCGTCATTACGTCGGTCGCATTGGCGCACGGACCAGCGGGAGGACGGAGCTCCTCCTGTGGTAAGTACTTTTGGAGTATTTTTAAGGAGTTTTAAAGCTCCAGCTAAGTGGGAAACTTAGCTGGAGTAAAAAGGTTCCTTTACTGTGGCTGTGCTTCTGTGTTTTTCTTACAGGCAGCACCATGGTGAAGATGCGCAGGGGGAGGACAGAGCTCCTCCTGTGGTAAGTACTTTTACAGTACTTTTATGGTTAAAGCTCCAGCTAAGTGGGAAACTTAGCTGGAGTAAAAGTTCTTTATTGTGGTGCTCTGTGTTTTTCTTACAGCCATGGTGAAGACGAGCAGGGGGTGTTAGGGCAGCCGCAGGTAAAGCATAGGAGAGCCGCGGGAAATGCGGTCTGTGAGCGGCTGCCTCGTACCCCTGCACAGTCGCCGACCGGGAGCGGGGCGACTTCAGACTGAGGGCTAAAAAGCACCAAAGCCAACGCCAGTCGGGTGTAAGGCACGGGGAAGTCTGGGAGGGCCCTTGGACTCAACTGAGTCGGGCCACAACGAGCCTGTACGGGGCTGAGACGTTTTTAAACGGTTCTCCCAAATGGAGTACCTCATCCAGAGGTTGCTCCAGAAACGCACACTCCGGGGAGGAGGCGTGTGGGGGTGGTAGGCTGCAGAAAGGCCACACCGGCAGCACCTGGTAGAGGGCTGCTTAAAGCACCCTCATGCAAGAGGTGAGTGCAGAGGGTCAGCTAAGTTCTGACCCCGACTCTGACGGAGATGTGGAAATTAGCGAAGAACGGCCGTTGTCATAGGTCCATTCTCTGCAGCATGATTCGCTGTCCCGTCAGAGTATGGAGTGCCACTGGGAGAAGAGCTGGCCTCCACGATAGGGTCAGCTCAGTTCTGACCCGACTCTGACGGAGACTTTGTTGAATAGTGAAGAACGGCCGTGGTCAGAGGTCCATTCTCTGGCAGCACGATTCGCTGTCCCGTCAGAGTATGGAATGCCACTGGGAAAGCGACGACTGCCGTTGTCAGAGTTACCATCTCTGGCAGTACGATTCGCTGTCCAGTCAGAGTCTGGAATCACCAAGAGACGGGGTAACTGCGAGTTGCTGAAGGTGCCAGCAGTGAACCGGGTGATATGGAGCCAGATGGGGCGTGGGCGTGCAGTGCACAGGAGATGAAGCTGCAGAGAATCCTGAAATTACTGCTCAGGAATCACGGCGTTCGCAAGAACGGTGGATGGAGGCATGTGTCGGAGACGCAGCAAGAGGTACTAGGGTTGCTTTGTAGCACCCATTTTTGAGATAAATTGTCTCTGGGAAAGTGCCATTCGGCCCACCATTAATTCCAAGATTGCAGTATTTTTCCAGCCTAGCAACATACAGCCGGCCAACTTACTCTTCGGAGAGGACCTCGCCAAGATTGTCAAGGACATGGATGACGAGGCAAAGACGGTGGGCTTGATCAAGCCACTGGCAGTCGGCAAGTTTCCAAAAAAGAAAGTACCCCGACAAACGAAGCGGGAACATGGTCAAACATTGGCTTTCCCGCCAAGGAGCCGGGGACAACGTCATCCACCAGGTACCAAGGAGGTAGATGGGCCAGGTTCTAAGGTGCACATATCAAATGTGACACAACTTAAATCTGGAGTACATTACATCTGTTTCTGGGATGAATGGAAGCAAATTACCTTAGCTCTGTTTATACAGAGTGTTATTCAAAGGTTTCGAATGGATTTCAATCCAAATTGTGATTTGCACATTCAACATGTTCTTGGGAGAACTATTCAGTTTCATTAACAGAACAGATGGATGTTCAGACTGCGCTTGCAAGCTTATGTGATAAAGGTGTAATGGTAAAGTTGGTTCACCAACCCCATCAATTTGTGTCTAATATTTTCCCAGGCCAAAAAAGGATGGGTGATACAGTATAGACATTGTAAGATGGAATTGTCACTGCCAAGCAATTGGGTCAAGAGGATGCTATATGGCGACTATAGAGCTTAAAGATGCGCATTACTCAATGTCTGTTTATTTGCAGGATAAGGATATTTGAAATTCACCTGGATGGATCAACTATGGCAACAAAATTGTTAAAACCTATAATAGGCATGCTGAGAGGCCAGGGTCAGGTGCTCATGGCTTATCTCGATGATATCTTGATTACAGGGGTATCCAAGAGAACAGCTGAAGTAACAGGTGATAGTTGTTAAATCCAATTTTCAAAGATTGGACATTATTCATCCAGAGGAATCCAAATTAACACCTGACTACTTGGGTCACAATTGATTCAATTAAGTGACTGCCCAGGGAAAAAAGGGTAGAGCTAATTGACAGGTGTATCAAGCTAATTGAGGCATTAAGAATACATTCGGGTCATTAGATAGATAGATAGATAGATAGATTCCTTTATTGTCATTCAGACCTTTCGGTCTGAACGAAATTATGTTGCCTGCAGTCATACACAGAACCAATAATAACAAAACATACAATAAACACAAATTAAACATCCACCACAGTGAGTTCACCAAGCACATCCTCACTGTGATGGAGGCAAAGTCTTAGTCTCCGTCTCTTCCCTCCTTGTTCTCCCTCTGCGCTGAGGCGATCGATCCAGGCCGAAGATGCCGCCCTCCAGTCCAGCGGACCTCCGTGGTGATGTCACCGCTGCCGAAAGCTGGAACGCCGTCTCCGCTCCGAGACGGCCCACCACAGCATCAGCTCCGGGCCGCCGCCCCAGCTCCAGGCCGCTGCCCCAGCTCCGGGTCCCACAGTCTCTGCTCCGGGCCGCCGCCCCAGCTCCAGGCTGCCGCCCCAGCTCCGGGTCCCTCAGTCTCCGCTCCAGGCCGCTGCCCCAGCTCCGGGTCCTGCAGTCTCCGCTCCAGGCCGCTGCCCCAGCTCCGGGTCCCACAGTCTCCGCTCCAGGCCGCTGCCCCTGCTCCGGGTCCCGTAGTCTCCGCTCCGGACCCCGCTGTATCAGCTCCAGGCCGCCGCCGAAAGCCAGAACGCCGCACCAGCAAGTCGGGCCACCGCTGCCTCAGCCCCTCAGATGGCCAGCCTCTCGTTGGTAAGTCCTGGCTTGCTCTGCCTCCGTAGCCTCGGGGTCGGTCGCAGGTTGGAGGCCGCCAGCTCCGCCATTAGGCCTCAGCGCAGACGGAGGCAGAGAAGGGGGATACGACACGAAAAAGTCGCATTCCCCCGAAGGAAGAGACAGAGAACATGTTTCAACGCCCCTAACACAACCCAACAAACTAAAACTTAACCAAAACAAGACAAAAAAACAACAGAAAAAAGTAAAAACAGACGGACTGCAGGCGAGCCGCAGCTGTTCACAGCGCCGCCACTTTCGGATTCCACATTATAATAGACCTATGCAGTTATCAGTAAAGGCTATTTCTGATTTGCAATGGTGGATTCACCATGTGTCCAGGAGTTATAGCAAGGTAATGCTTGACCAGCCTTCCATGATTTTGCAGATGAATGTCAGTGCACTCGGGTGGGGTGTCACGGATAAGACTTTCAGCTATGGAGGCAGATGGACTGAGCAAGAGGCATCGTTTCTGCAGACATGAGCAATTAACTATTAAGAGGTTTTTATGGACAAGGCTTATTGCTCTAACAAATGTAATCTGCATGTTCAGTTTCAGATTGACAATACTACGCAAGTGGCATATATATTAATCACATCGGTGGAATCAAGTCAGTATTTTGTGACAGATTGCCTAATCAAATTTGGGCCTGGTGCATTGAAAAAGATATTTCAGCTATTTATCTACCAGGTAGATTCTACATAGTAGCAGACGCCAAGTCACGAAAGTTCCATGACAACATAGATTGGATGTTGAACCAGGAGGTGTTCAATAATATAGTACTTATATATGAATGCCAGATATTGATTTGTTTTGCATCAAGGTTCAACCATCAGCAGCCTAAATAGGTTTCATGGGAACCAGACCAGGTGGCAGTTGCAATTGATACTTTGACGTTACATTGGGGTGGTATGTTTTATATATTTTCCTACCATTTTGCCTAATAGGTCGGAGTCTGCAAGAAACCAAGCACGATGCCGCTTTGGGGGTGCTTGTAATACCTAATTGGCCGAATCAAGCATGGTTCCCTTTGATGTTACAGTTAGGGATCCAACCTCTTTTTGGTGGTTCCCAAGCATAGGAATTAACACGGGAAAGTCATCTGTTATGTGATAGTATTGACTTGTTAATTTGCAGGTTTTAAGAAGGCCATACCTGGAGCAAGGACTGTCTGGGTGAATGGTGGACATGCTCACTGTAGCCTGGAGAAAGAGTACTCAAAAGGGGTATATTACTTATGTAAAAAAATGGGAGCAATATTGTGTACAAAATAATATTGACTATAGTACTGCAGGTATTGTGGATATTTTAGAGTTCCTGTTGACACTCTACGATGATGAGGGGCTCAGTTATAGCACCATTAATACAGCTTTAAGTGCTTTGTCCTCGTATGGTTTTGATGGGGTCAGGAAAGATCTTATTGGGTTTCATCATATCAGAGCTGGATTGATGAAAGGAATTTCAACTCTAAACCTCCTAAACAGGTATATGACGATCTGGGATGTAAGTGTGGTCCTCAAGATGCTTCGACAGTAGGTTCCTGTCATGTCTCTGAATTTGCCAAACTAATCATGAAAGTGGTTATGCTCATGGCATTGGTTCAGCATAGCAAGTGCAGAGTTTGCAAAAGCTTCTGCTAGACAAGATGGAAGTTGCTGAAGAGAATGTTATGTTATATATTTGCGTCCTGCTCAAACAGAGCAGGCCAGGTGTCACAGGTTTGTTAAAATTGAGTTTCAGCATAATCTACTGATCCATGTTTATGTGTAATGGCACATTTATTTTTCATTATTTTGAAGCTATAAAGACCTTAAGAAATGTGGAAACAGCATAGTTTATTAGTTACATGTAGCCACACAGGAGAGTGTCAGTGCAGACTATCTCAAGGTGGTTTAAAGCAAATGTTAATTCAGGCAGGTATTAACACTGAAGTGTATATATCCTTTTCCACTAGTGCAGCAGCAACGTCGTCGGCTAGGGCGATGGATGTTCACATCGGCCATATTCTTACAGGTGCCGAGTGGTCAAATGAATTATTTTTTAAAATTTTACTATCGGCTGATTGCCGATTGGCGAGAGGCTGTTTGCAAATTCAGGATTAAGTCCTGTTTAGTTTCTGCTGGGATAGAGGGGTTACTGGTTGTTTTGATTATTCAAATCAATTGTTACTGCATGATATTCACATTTCATGTTTAACGCATTATTGATTGTTTCTCATCAAAAGTCAATCAATGCAGTGAGAAGCCGGGATTTGGATCTGCGGCATAAAATCACAGAGCTCTGAACCCTTCACGTAGTCACTCACGTGACTCCGAAGTAAAATAGTAAGATTAAACGAGAACTTACCAAGTTTGAAGTTTGATCTTTATTTTATGAGGAGTTACGTTGGTGATTACGTGCCCGCCACGCCCAACCCTCTCATAAAAAATGTCATATGGTAGTTCTCATGTTGCTCATCTTAATATGTTACTTCAAATATTGTGTTATCTGTGATTTCATACCACTGCTTTGAAGATTGACGCGCATGCGCCCTGACGGGTCTTCTTCACGTAATCACCAACGTAACTCCTCATAAAATAAAGATCAAACTTCAAACTTGGTAAGTTCTCGTTTAATCTTACTATTATGTATAATTGGATTCTTCTTATATAATGTATTGTTCAATTTTATCGGGGAGAAGAGGATCGCTCCTAAATCGTACGGAGAACAATCCTGTTTCTCCATTCTTATCCATTCCATCTCTTGAGAAGGACTATCCAACCAATAAATTATATTCTTAATATGCACTGCCCAATAATAATATAAAAAATTAGGCAGTGCAAGTCCCCCTACCTCTTTAGGTTTGCACAAGTGGTTTCTTTTAATTCTATGTGCTTTATAGTCCCAGATAAAATTGGTAATATTAGAGTCTAATTTTAAAAATATATATTTTGGTATATATATTGGTATGGATTGAAATAAGTATATTATTTGTGGTAGAACTGTCATTTTTATAGCGTTTATTCTGCCAATTAATGATAATGGGAGCGTTTTTCAAAATTTAATCAGAGCATTCAATTTATTTAATAATGGAGTAAAATTAGTGTTAAATAATGATTTATATCTTCTAGTAACTTGAATACCCAGATACTTGAATTTTTCCGTTGCAATTTTAAATGGAAATTTTAATAGGTGATTCGCTTTCTGCGGCTTTAGATAGATATAGATAGATATGCCTTTATTGTCGTAATAAGGCATATCTTATTTAGTGACATAATTTCACTTTTATACCAGTTTATTCTATATCCAGAAAAAGAACCAAATTCCTCTATTAAATTTAGTAAATTCGGGATACTCGTTTGTGAATTTATAATATATAAAAGTATATCATCTGCATATAATGAAATTTTGTTATTAGAGTCATTAGTATTATATCCCTGAATATTCGGATGCGTTCTTATCCTTTCAGCCAAAGGCTCTATCATAAGGGCAAATAGCAGGGGTGATAAAACACATCCCTGCCTATTGCCCCGTGATAATTGGAATTTTGGAGATAACATATTAGTTAATATTCTTGCCATCGGTTTATCATATAGTAATTTTACCCATCTAATAAAATTATCTCCCATATTAAATTTTTGGAGTACTATGTATAAATACTGCCACTCTACCTGATCAAATGCTTTCTCTGCATCCAAAGATATAACTGATGTCTTCCTTTTCCATTTTATGTGAATACATTATATTAAAAAGTCGTCTCAGATTATTAGATGATTGTCTTTTAGGTATATACCCCGTTTGGTCCGGGTTTATCAATTTATCAATTTGAAGGTATTTAAAGTATTGGTTATTTTTCAAGTTGTATTTTAATTGTAATTGTTGAAATGATAAAAAAAATCCCATTTCATACAAGTCTCCAATCCTTTTAATTCCTAATCTTTCCCAATAGGTATACGTTTTGTCAATGAGAGATGGTTTAAATGCAGGATTATTTACTATTGGAGATAAAAGCGATAAGTTTCTTAATTTCAAAGTTAGTTTTATTTGTTTCCAAATTCGAATTGTGTTGTGGATAATTGGGTTCTTCTTATATATTGTGTTGTTTAATTTTATCGGGGAGAAGAGGATCGCTCCTATATTAAAAGGAGAGCAATCCTCTTTCTCCATTCTTATCCATTCTACCTGTTGGGCAGAGCTGTCCAACCAATAAATTATGTTTTTAATATGTACTGCCCAGTAGTAGTATAAAAAGTTCAGGAGTGTCAATCCCCCAGATTCTTTAGGTTTACACAGGTGTTTTCTTTGGATTCTGTGCGATCTGTAGTCCCATATGAAGTTTGTAATATTGGAGTCTAATTTTTTTAAGAAGTTTTTTGGTAAGTATATTGGTATTGATTGAAATAGATATAATATTTGTGGTAGAAAAATCATTTTTATAGCATTTATTCTACCTATTAAAGACATCGGCAGGGTTTTCCAGAATTTAACCAACGCATTCAATTTAGTTAATAAAGGCATAAAATTTGCATTAAATAGTGATTTATATTTTCTAGTAATTTGGATACCCAAATACTTGAATTTTTCTGTTGCAATTTTAAAGAGAAATTTTAACAGGTGTGTCGAATCTTGGGGTTTTAACGTCATAATTTTGCTTTTATTCCAATTTATTCTATATCATGAAAAGGAGCCAAATTCCTCTATTAAATTTAATATATTTGGTATACTAACTTGCGAATTTGTAATGTATAATAATACGTCGTCTGGGTATAGTGAAATTTTATTATTTGAATCTTTGGTATTATATCCCCGAATATTCAGATGGCTTCTTATACTTTCTGCTAAAGGCTCTATCACAAGGGCAAATAGCAGGGGCGATAGTGCACACCCCTGTCTATTGCCCCTTGTTAAATGAAATTTTGAAGATAACATATTGTTAGTCAGTATTCTAGCAGTTGGCTTGTCATATAATAATTTTACCCATAAGATAAAATCCTCTCCCATGTTAAATTTTTGCAATACTTTATACAGATATTGCCATTCTACTTGATCAAATGCTTTTTCTGCATCCAATGAAATAATTGATACATCTTCTTCTTCAGTTTATTGTGAATACATTATATTAAACAAGCGTCTCAAATTGTTGGCTGAGTATCTTTTAGGTATAAACCCCGTTTGATCCGGGTTTATTAGTTTACTAACGTATTTACTCAATCTTCTCGCTAAAGTCTTTGCTAGTATTTTCTGATCTGTATTTTTTTTTTTTTTTTAATTTTTATTTATTAGAAGTACATTACATCACAGCCACATACATTAATACTCGTCATTTATATCTTCTTACAATTAATGTACTCCCTTTATTTATTTTTTTACACTAAAGAAAGAAAAGATTGAAAGAGAGAAGAAAGTGAAGGAAAAAGTGCAAGTGTAGAAAAGTGTAGAAAATGTAACAACAAAAAAGGACGAAGACCCTATGAGAGCGAAATTAAAAACAAAAAGAAAAAGAGTTAAGAAATAGGCCCTAAGAAAAGAAAAGAGAGAGAGAAAAAAAGAAAAACAAATGTTTTTTTTTGAGCATCACGTAAATAGGACATACCAACTCTTCAACTATCATCCCCCCTTACCCGACCTCAATTTTTTATTTTTTTAAAGTACTTTTGCACCCTATGTTTGTAATAATTCTATAAATGCAGACCACGTCAGGTGGAAGTGATCTGGTTTACCTGCTAGGAGGAGTCTTATCTCTTCAAGGTGTAGTGTTTCAAACATATTTGAAATCCACATATTTATAGTTGGTATTGGAGCCTTCTTCCAAAATTTTAGAATTAGCTTTTTTCCAGTTATTAACCCATAATCCATTAATTTCTTTTGAAACACATTTAGTTCTGGATCATCTTCCGTTATTCCGAAGATAATCCATTCTGCTTTGGGTATCAGTCTTGGTTTAAATAACTTTGTAAAGATTTCAAAAATTTCATTCCAAAATTTTTGAATTTTTGTACAGAAGACAAATGAGTGCGCTATAGTTGCTTCTTGGGATTGACATTTATCACAAATAGATGATACGTTTGGGAAAATTTTATGAATTTTAGTTTTCGAATAATATAATCTATGTAAAATTTTAAATTGTATTAAAGTGTGTCTTACATTAATCGAGCATTTATGTACTTTTAATAAGTATTCATTCCAACTTTCCTTTGAAATTTTAATAGCTAACTCTTGTTCCCAGTCTCTTCTGATACCCTCCGTAGATGGTATTTGTACATTTAAGATAATATTGTACAAATATGATATTAAGTTTGCTGATTCCGCTTTTATCTGCATTGCCTCGTCCAGTACATCTGCTGGGTTATTATGATGATCTTTTATATATTTTTTCAAATAGTCGCATATTTGAAAGTATTTAAAATATTGATTATTTCCGAGTTTATATTTTATTTGTAATTGTTGAAATGAAAGTAATTTTCCAGTTTCATACAAGTCACCAAGCGTTTTAATTCCTAGTCTATCCCATTGTGTATAAGCTTTATCTATAATAGAAGGACTAAACGAAGGGTTATTGACTATAGGTAATAAAAGTGATAAGTTTCTTAATTTTAAATTTTGTTTTATTTGTTTCCAAATACGGATTGTACTATGAATAATTGGGTTCTTATTATAGTTTATGTTATTCAATTTCATTGGAGAGAGGAGGATCGCTCCAATGTTTCTAGAGGAGCAATCCTCTTTCTCCATTACAATCCAGTCTACTTGCTGGGCGGAGTTATCCATCAGTTGAATCATGTTTTTAATATTTACTGACCAATAATAATACATAAAATTGGGTAGTGCTAGACCCCCCAATACTTTAGATTTATTCAGATGGGTTTTTTGTATTCTATGTGATTTATAGTCCCATATAAAATTAGTGATATCTGAGTCGAGTTTTTTAAAAAACTTCTTAGGTAAGTATATAGGAATTGATTGAAATAGGTATAAAATTTGTGGTAAAAAGATCATTTTTATTGCGTTTATTCGGCCTATTAAAGACATCGGAAGCGTTTTCCAGAATTTAATTAATGTATTCAGTTTATTAAGTAGGGGGTCAAAATTTGCCCTGAACATACCTTGATATGCTCTGGTAATTTCGATTCCCAAATATTTAAATTTTTCTGTAGCTATTTTAAAAGGGAATTTTAAAAGATGTGTTGAATCTTTCGGTTTTATTGACATAATTTCACTTTTATTCCAATTTATTCTATATCCAGAAAAAGATCCGAAGTCTTCAATTAAATTTAATATATTTGGTATAGTGATTTGAGGTTTTGTAATATACAATAATATATCATCCGCGTATAAAGATATTTTATTATATGAGTCTTTAGTATTATATCCATGAATATCAGGGTGTATTCTAATTTTTTCTGCTAGCGGTTCAATAATGAGAGCAAACAGCTGCGGTGATAATGAGCATCCTTGTCTATTTCCCCTTGATAGTTGAAATTTCGAGGATAATATGTTATTAGTAAGTATTCTAGCTGTAGGTTTGTTATATAGTAACTTAATCCATAAAATAAAATTCTCTCCCAGTTGAAATTTTTGTAATACTTTATCCATATAATTCCATTCTACTTGATCAAATGCTTTTTCAGCATCCAGCGAAATAATTGATAATTCTTGATCTTCAGATTTGTGTGAGTGCATTATGTTGAGTAGACGTCTCATATTATTAGAAGAGTATCTCTTAGGGATAAACCCTGTCTGATCTGGGTTTATTAATTTACTAATGTATTTACTTAATCTTCTGGCTAATGTTTTCGCTAATATTTTTTGATCTGTGTTTAACAATGCTATAGCTCTATATGAGCCAGGTTCTTCTAAATCCTTATTTTTCTTAGGTATTAATGTAATCGTTGATTCCGCTAATGTATCAGGTAGTATTCGTTTTTTAAAAGCGTATTGGTACATTTTTTGTAATCTTGGTATTATTTTATCATAAAAGTTTTTATAAAATTCATTAGTAAATCCATCAGGGCCTGGTGTTTTTCCATTTTTTAGTGAGTTTATTGTATCTTCTAATTCCTTAATTGAGATTTGTGCACCCAGTTCCTCTTGTTCCTTCAGCTCTAACTTTGGAAGATTACAGGTATCCAAGAACTTTGTGATATTATTGGAATCAATTATCGTTTTAGATGTATACAAATTCTCGTAAAATTGCGCAAATCTGTATTTGAGAGTGCTATAGCTCTATATGAACCTGGTTCTTCTAGATCTTTATCTTTTTTTGGTATAAGTGTTATAGTTGATTCGGCTAATGTTTCTGGTAATGTGTTTTCTTTAAAGGCATGAGTTTATAATTTTTGTAGGCGCGAAGAAATTATCTTGTTGAATCTTTTGTAGAATTCATTACTAAAACCATCTGGTCCTGGTGTTTTGCCATTTTTCAACGAGTTTATTGTTTCTTCTATTTCTTTAAGTGTAATCTGAGCTCCTAACTCCTTGTTCCAACAAAGTAAGTTTTGGAAGGTTACACTTATCTAAGAAATTTGTAATTTTAATGTTATCTGCTGCGGTTTCAGATGTATATAAATTTTGATAAAATTGAGCAAATCTTTTATTAATATCTTTAGGTAATGTTAATAATTCACCCTTATCTGATTTAATTTTTGTAATTGTATTTTCCTTTTTCAGTTTTTTCAGCTGACGTGCTAAAGTTTATGTGGTTTATCGCCAAATTCAAAATTTTCCTGTTTTGTAATTTGAAATAATCTTATTACTCTTGCCGATAAAATTTTATTTTATTTAAATTTCAATAAAGTTATCTTATTGTGTTTCTCTATGGTTGGTCTTTGGCATTATCTAGGTCTAATTGTATAATTTCTTGTTCTAACTGCAATTGGTCTATGTTATTCTTTTTATTTTGGAAGGCTTGATATGAAATTATAATTCCTCTAATAAATGCCTTGCAAGTTTCCCATAATAACGAAGGTGAAATACCTGTTGTATCGTTGGTCTCGAAGAAGAGTTTCATCTGTTGTTTTAAATATGTACTACCTTGTGGATTGTTTAGAATTTGAGGGTTAAACCTCCAAAATTATTTTTTATCCATCATTCCTTCTAATTTTAATTAAAAAAGTTAACTGAGAGTGATCAGAAATAATGCTATTATGATATTTAGGGTTGATTGTATACGGAATTAATTTCGTGTCTACTAAAAAATAGTCAATTCGTGAATAGGTTTTATGTACCGATGAGTAAAACGAGTATTCCCTTCCAACTGGGTTAGCAATTCTCCATACGTCTGTTATATTTGTATTTTTTATATATGTATTTAGGAGTTCGCTCGTTTTAGATTTTATATTACTTCTTTTATGTTTTGCAGATTTATCTAAATATAGATCTAAGACACAGTTGAAATACCCCCTATTATCACATTTTGATAATTAAACTGAAATCATATCTAGAATTTTATTAAAGAATTGAGGGTTGTCAAAATTAGGCGCATAAATGTTTATCATAGTAAGTGGAGTGGAGTGAATTTCTCCCATGACTATGACATACCTCCCCTCTTTATCTGATATGCTATTCTGGAATTTAAATGGTATACCTTTACGAATAATAATAGCCGTCCCTCTAGATTTAGAAGTAAATGAGGAATGATATGTTTGCCTGATCCAATTTGCCTTCAATCTTATCTGTGTTTGTTGTTTCCTGCAAAAAAATATGTCGAAATTAAGTGATTTTAATTGGGCGAATATCTTGCCCCTTTTAATTGGTTCATTAGCGCCCCTTATATTCCAACTACAAAACGTGATTCCTCCTGTCTTCTTTTGTTTATTGTCTTGCATTGTGAATCATTTTATTACCCTTAAGTCATATGGTGCAGCCAAGTACAGAGCTCTAGGTGTTGGGTGGTCGTCCAGGACTGTTGAATTTATTTGACATCTCCTTTCCAAAGTAAACCTTAAAACCAATAAGAAAGAGTGAGGTGATGAAAAAATAATAATATTTTTTTTTTTAAAGTGGTGTTAAAGTATCTAAAGAGGGATACCTTAATAAAGAGAAACCACCTAACGGTGGTAAAGAAGTATTTATGCGCTTCCGTCATTGTTATTAAACATTCAGCTCCGCCCCCTTGACCAAATATTGTAAAAAGGAAGAAAGGCCATTTCAAGGCTATAAAATATATCCAAACGGGGGGGAAAAACAAAACAAAAAACACTTGGGTTCTAAATATCTATATGCATCTCCAAGTGGTCTAGTCTTGAATATATACTGAAATTTACCATATGTTAGTTATATACCCATATATACCTATACCCCAACCCTTATTACCTTCGATTCCCCACTTAAGTCCAAAACTTTCATTTTAAACAACAGCAGGTTCCAAGGGGCTAACAGAGTCAGACTCCTGGATACCTTCCAAGTGTCTGAATCTCCTCACCCCTCATTTACACAAAACTTATGCTAGTTCTATTATGAACTTTTAATTAATTAATATTGTTGTTAGTATATATCTATAATTTTAGCTCATTATCCTTAAACTTAGGGGTACGTTAAAAGTAGTTAGTATTATTGAGTTAATATATGATTATATTTTTAAAAAGCAATCAAGCTTTTTTATATTCAAGTCCATTTGTATTATTTTCCATGTTCTCAAGCTCGAGGTTGTTTTCCATGTTCCCCGACTTCGTTTTGTTTTTCTTTAAGTCCTTCATTCAAGGTGAAACATAGCTTGCGACCTCGAATTCACATTCCAGGGAGATAACATGTCTGGCCAACGCCTCATGTAAAATTCCGCCATCTTAATGGGAACAAGTTCTTTTTTATATTTTAAAAAAGGGTCTTATCTTCACCGGTTCTCCTCTGTAATATTCTTGGTTCTCAGACGTTCTCCTTTGCGATATCTTGTGCATATTTAAATGCCGCTTCTGGATCCATAAAAGCACGTTCCCTAGAGTTATAGGTAATTCTCATTTTTGCCCGATACATTATACCATATTTTACACCAGAGATTTCTTTCAAAATATGTCTTGTCTTTGTGAACATATTCCTTTTTTTGATGATTTCAGCTGGGTAGTCGCGAAAAAAACGAAGATTATCCCCTTCGTATGTCAGATTCGATCCGTACGGAATCTGTTTCATTATATCTTCCAATGCAGAGATGTCAAGAAATGTCACAATAATCTGTCTTGGGGGGGGGGGGGGGACTTAAGTCTTGTCTGAGCACGACGAGCCCGGTGTGCCACATCTATTCTCGGGTTTTCCGGCAGCTTAAAAACTTGTTTAATTAAGTTAGCCGCAAACTCTCGGGGGTGCATTCCAGCCTCCCTCCCTTCCTTTACTCCAACAATTCTTAAGTTCTGCCTTCTCGATCTCGCTTCCAAGTCCAAGCATTTGTCAGTCATTTTAACAAGTTGCCCCCCAGCAGCTTCTTGTGCCTTTCTCAGTCTCTCTATCTCCTTAGACATCTCACTCCTTGTATCTTCCATTTCTTCCATAACCTTGTCATACTTTTGAGTGGTCTTGAGAATAGAATCAAACTTCTCATTGCAGACTCTTTCCACCCGCTTAATTTCTGAAGTAAACTCTTTCTCAACTTCTTTCACACGTTTCTTTAGAGTAGCAAATTGCTCAATCATTTCATCGTTAACTTGTTTAATTTTTTTTAGACAGATTTTTCTCCAGTGTGATGTTCCCATCCAGTATCATTTGAGAAATCATTTGAGAAATGTCTTTAGTAACTGAAGCTCTTACCGATTGTTCCATTTGTTCCATCTGTCTCTCCTTCGCAGTCATCTCAAAAGGTAACCTTTGAGAATCAGCTTCTTCTTAGCTTTCAGCTGCTGTTTGCAGAGGTTTGCCAAGTTCTTTAAGATGGCTTCTTGTGGCAGGTCTTTCAGGTCTCTGAGGAAGATTATTTTTTCTCATTTAAAACTGTCATTAATCTCCGTTATTTCGTGGCGATTTCTGATGACGTCACTT
Source organism: Malacoraja senta (assembly GCA_038087875.1). Lineage (NCBI taxonomy): Eukaryota > Metazoa > Chordata > Chondrichthyes > Rajiformes > Rajidae > Malacoraja > Malacoraja senta. The sequence continues at coordinate 48,203,180 of CM075983.1, forward strand.
ACGCGACGTCAAACAGCCCCGGTGAGTGTTTTTAAATCGATCCTGTCTTCCAAAATGGCTTTTTTGCGATTTTAACGGGAGCGGAGCTCAATGCAGCGCCCTTACTGCTCCATGGCACCACCGGAAGTCCAAGACCACCAAATTCAAGTGCTATTTCATACCATTTCAAGCAGCGTGCACGGCTACAAATTCAAGCGCAGTTTCATATTATTTCAAGCAGGGTGCAAAGCCACCAAATTCAAATGCAATTTCATACCATTTCAACCAGGGTAAAACCACCATAAAACACCACATAAAAACCACACTCACAGTTCAGTAGACATTCAGTGTGTTCAGTTGGTTCACAGCTCAGACAGAGTCGTGACCTCTCCCCCATCATGCAGAGACTGTGCCACGCCCACACTTACGGGTTTTATAGTCCCTCCCCCTCCCACCGGAAGGGGTGTGGCCTTCATGACGTGATTGATAGGAGAGAGAATCTCAACATTTTTTAAACACTGATAATCCTTTTATTTTTCATCGATGGGAAAAATCCTCTGCACCTGATGAACGGAGGGGGACAGAGTAAGATGGCCAAAGATCACAGCCGTAAATGGTAGCCTTTTTTCTAAAATCAATATACAGTGCAAACAGGAAGTGGTCAAGTTTAGACTTTTAATTATATAGATATATTTAGATATATAGATAGATAGAAGATAGATAATAATTGTATCCACTTCCATAGTTTCCTCTGGCAGCCCATTTCAACTACAGTGCCTTGTGGATGAAAAAGTTGCCCCTAAATTCCTCTTAAATATCTTCTCCCTCACAAGCCTATTCCCTCTAATTTTAGAATCCTCTACCCTGGTGAAAAGACCGTGAGTGTTCACTTTATCCATGCCCCTCATGATTTTGGTCACTTAATAAGGTCGCTCCTCAGCCTCCGACTCTCCAAAGACACGTCCCAGCCTATCCAACCTCTCCCTGTAACTCAAACATGGTTATGATCTTTGAGCTGGCTATCTCCTTGCTTGTGTTATTGATTATTGATCTCCTTACTGATGTTATTCTCAGGGAGTCTGTGTCACTGGGCAATGATAGCAGAGTGACATTCATCATGGGAACACAGCAAAAATACACAAGTACCATAGAGTGTAGATGAGTGATAGAATCACTTCTCAGGAGCAGATACTAACTCAAGGTTGGCTCCAAATCACAAGTGTAATAATTAGGATATGTGACCAAATCTTTGATCAAACTGGAATGTTTCAAAGAACTTCTTAAAAGAAGAATAAGAGGTGGAAAGTTCTCCAGAGTTTAAAGCTGGCAGTTAAGACACATGTTTCAAAAGTAGAACAATTACAATCAGGGGATACTCCAAGAATATAGAGTCATGGAGTTATACAGCATGGAAACAGGCCCATCAGGCCAACTTCTCTACGCTGACCAAGATACCCATATACGATAGTCCCATTAGCCCACGTTTGACCCATATCCCTCTCAACCCTTCCTATTACCCCCAGGGTTAACTGGCTGGAGGAAATATCAGGAGTAGGGAGAGGTGAGAGCAACAAAGAAAGGCCCTGACATGAAACATCACCCATCACTTTTCTCCAGAGATGCTGCTTGACCCGCTGAGTTACTCCAGCACTTTGTGTCTATCTTTTTTTAGATTTGAAAGTATGAATAAGAATTTTTTATATACAGGTGTTACTTATCTGGGAAGCAACATAGGTTAGCAACCTCAGAGGTGATGAAAGATAGCACTTAGTAGGTACTGGGACATAAGCTGCCATCGTGGGTTTAGAGAGCGTAGATCAAGGAAGGTCAGCCAGTAGAACACTGAAGTAATGAATTCTAAAGACATCAATGGTAAATGCATAGAAATAAAATGCATGCATTAACAGGGGACATTTTGAAATGTCCCAAGCCAATGAAGTGCTGCTAGAAATCTAAAACACATCACTTAGAAACATAGAAAATATGTGCAGGAGTAAGCCATTCGGCCCTTCGAGCCAGCACCACCATTCAATATGATCATGGCTGATCATCCAAAATCAGTACCCCGTTCTGGCTTGATTTCGCTAGCCCCAAGAGCTAAATGTAACTCTCTCTTGAACACATCCAGCGAATTAGCCTCCACTGCCTTCTGTGGCAGAGAATTCCACAGATTCACAACTCTCTGGGTGAAAAAGTTTTCCCTCATCTCAGTCCTAAATGGCCTTCCCCTTATTCTTAAACAGTGACCCCTGGTTCTGGTCTCTCCCAACATCGGGAACATTTTTCCTGCATCTACCCTGTCCAATCCTCTAAGAATTTTATATGTTTCTATAAGATACCTCTCATCCTTTTAAATTCCAGTGAATACAAGCCCAGTCAACCCATTCTTTCATCATCGTCAGATCAGACCAGTCAGACCAGTGGTTAACCTACGCTGCGCTCCCTCAATAGCAAGAATGTCCTTCCTCAAATTAGGAGACCAAAATTACACATAATATTCCATGTGTGGTCCCACCAGGGCTCTGTACAACTGCAGTAGGACCTCCTTGCTCCTAAACTCAAATCCTCTCACAATGAAGGCCATCATGCCATTGGCTTTCGTCACTGCCTGCTGTACCTGCATGCTTACTTTCAGTGACTGATGTACAAGCACACCCAGGTCTCGTTCTCCTTCTCCTAATCTGACACCATTCAGATAATAATCTGCCTTCCTGTTCTTGCCATCAAAGTGGATAACCTCACATTTATCCACATCAAAGATCTTAGAGCGGAGAAAGATGGTTCACTCCTGCAAAATCCAATGGACTGACGTGTAGTATGCAACGGAGCGTAACTACCGCCATTTCAGTAAACCTGACCCGACTTCAGTTATGCCTCTCTCAGTGTAATCAGCGTTGCGGGGGAACAGTTTGCATGTTTTTAAATGTTTTTAATGTTTTAAATGTTTTTTAAAAAACTTTTTAAATTGCTCATGTCCTGTGTTTGAATTGATTTTTGTATTAAACTTGCACTCTGTAATTCATCTAATCCCATTGTTCACAACTGCTTGTATGCACCCATAAAGGCAATTATATATATATATATAATATATATAAATACATATATTTGTTATATATATATGTGTGATACACACATATATAAATGTGATATAGATGCATATAATTAAATAACACACACACACATATATATGTTTCTAGTTTCTTATATATATAAACACATGTGAAAAATATACATCTTCTAGATGCGCTGGGACGCATCCTCAGTGATGTGATCTGGGGTCATCGGGTGTTTCAGGTTTCACAACATCAGACACCCTCGCCCAGGCGACCCAGCCGGGGTTGATCAGGCCCCGACTTGCGTCCCAGCAGCAACCGCTCACGGATCAGCCATCTTAATAATTACTCTGCAGGGGTTGGGAGATTCTAGTGCGTGGAGTGACTGGGCTCTGTGGGGTGAGTCCTGGCCGGGCTCCTCCTGCGTTTCACCAGGTTCAAGGCCTGTGCGCTGCACCTCTTTCTCCTTCTCCGAGCATTTCATTCTCACCTGATGGATATTTAGGCCACGGTGGTTCATTAGGCCTTTCCATAGCTTTGTTGGGTGTCTTTCTCATGAAAGACACAGACTGGGGTGCTAACCCAGCCTGTCCCGGGTGCCGTCTTTCCGTGCCGATGCATATATATATATGTGTGATATATACATACATAAATATATAACACACATATATATATATTCTCTTGTTTCTTTCTTGTGATCTCTAATTATTTGTTGAGCAACCTTTTTCTTTCTTTCTTTCATTCATTCATTCATTCAACCTATCTCTCTCTCTCCCTCTACGAAATCCTAATATTGTGAATAAAATATCAATGAACACAAAGGCTGGTGGGACAGGATCAAGGGTTTGGTTTAGCCCAGGGGTCAGCAACCTTTTTTGCATATAGTAACTATCGTAACTTTTGAGAAACATTTAGACAGGTACATGGATCGGACAGGTATAGAGTACAGTCATAAATTCACAACACGATGGTAGCCTGAAATTTTGCAAAATTGTCTGCAATTTGGTAATCACACGCTGAGAAGCTTTGATACAAAAAATGGGAATAGATAACATTGCACGCAATAAATTCGGAAACGTATTGACATTAAGGTGTAGGAAGGAACTGCAGATGCTGGTTTAAACCGAAGATAGACACAAAAGCTGAAGCAACTCAGCAGGTCAGACAGCATCTCTGGAGAAAAGGAACAGGCGACTTTTCTGGTCGAGACCCTTCTTCTGACCCGCTGAGTTACTCCAGCTTTTTGTGTCTATCCTTGACATTAAGGTACATCATCGTGAAGTTCGAAGAACTGCCCTGAGTTATGTCTGATCCAGTGTACAGAGGATTTGAGGTTTTGTTAGGGTCGCAGGTAATCCTTTAGCAAGGAAAATCCGTCAACCCTCTGCAAGATTAGCTCAGTCCTAAACCCCAGATAAAATATTCTGGGGGGGTTGTAATGTACAGGAGATGAATCGCAGCGGTGCCTCCAAAGTAATTCCGATAATTTTAATTACCGCAGTCTTTCTTACTGTTGTTAGAGCGCTTATATATTTAAAACAAAGAATTAAAGTGTGGAACTGCTGCATTTACGAAAAACCCTGCGATTATAGCGGAGCAGTACGCGCCGGTAGTAGATAACGCCGCCATGACAGGTGCCGGTTACGGGAATGTAGCTGAAGATTACCCATCAGCTACTACGGCTTTTTCGCGGAGTGAACCATCTTGCTCCGCTCTAAGATCTTTGATCCACATTATACTGCATCTGCCATGCATCTGCCCACTTGCCCAACCTATCCAAGTCACCCTGCAGCCTCATCGCAGCTCACACTGCCACCCAGCTTTGTGTAATCCGCAAACTTAGAGATGTCACATTTAATTCCCTCCTCTAAATCGTTAATATATATTGTAAACAACTGGGGCCCCAGCACCGAGCCTTGTGACACCCCACTAATCACTGCCTGTCATTTTGAAAAGGACCCGTTAATTCCTACTCTTTGCTTCCTGTCTGCCAACCAGTTCTCTATCCATGTCAATACCCTACCCCCAGTACCATGTGCTCTAATTTTGCAAACTAATCTCTTGTGGGACCTTGTCAAAGGCTTTTTGAAAGTCCAGATACACCACATCCATTGGTTCTCCTTTATCCATTCTACTTGTTACACCCTCAAAAAATTCCAAAAGATTAGTCCAGCATGATTTCCCCTCCATAAATCCATGCTGCCTTTGACCGATCCCATCACTGCTTTCCAAATGCACTACAATAATCAATTCCAGCTTTAATAATCAACTCATGATACGTCCTTTTATTCTGAGGCTGTTGCCTCTGGTCCTAGACTCTCCCACTAGTGGAAACATCCACTCCACATCCACTGTGTCCAGGCCTTTCACTATTCGGTAAGTTTCAATGAGGTCCCCCCTCATTCTTCTAAACTCCAGCAAGTGCAGGCCCAGTGCCATCAAACACTCATCAAATGTTAACCCAATTATTCCTGGGATCATTCTTGTAAACTTCCTCTGGACCCTCTCCAACACCAGCACATCCTTAATCAGATACAGGGTCCAAAACTGCTCACAATACACCAAATGTGGCCTGATAAAGCCTCAGCACTATTGCCTTGCTTTTATATTGACAATAAAAGCTTTATTCTAGTCCACTCAAAATGAATGCTAACACTGCATTTGCATTCCTTACAAGCAACACAACCTGCAAATGAACCTTTTGGGAATCCTGCACCAGCACGCCCAAGTTCCTTTGTAACTTCTCAAAGTAAACTATACCAGAACACCATGAGGGATAGACACCAAGTAAATTCTCCTGCTCTTTTTGGAATAAAAGTCACTCCCTTTACTGCCTCCTCTCAAACCATGCAGCCCCAAATCATCAGCATAGATTCTGGCACTCAGATCCATAGACCTTTGATACTGAGCACTTAACCCTATTCAGAGCTGCGAGTGCTGCCAGTTGAACTGTGATTATATCGTTTAAATGGGGAGGAAGATTTTAACTTCAGTGCACTGAGAGATGGAAAGGTATGCATTTCTAAGTCACATTACAGTTGTGAATCTCACAGGCGTTACATCCTTGCTGGGAGAGTCTAAGACAAGAGGGAACAGCCACAGAATAAAGAATGGAGATGAGGAGGAATTTCTTTAGCTAAAGGGTGGCGAATCTGTGTAATTCATTGCCACAGTCGGTGGTGGAGGCCAAGCCATTGGGCATTTTTAAAGTGGAAGTTCTTGATTAGTAAGGGCATCCATGGGGAGACGGCAGAAGAATGGGGTTGAAAATGAAAAATAAATCAGCTATGTTCAAATGGTGGCGGAGGCTCAATGGGCCGAATGACCCAATTCTGCTCCTTTGTTTTATAGTCTTATGGCATGTGATCATACTATCAGTGCTTGTTCACAACATCTCACGTGTATGTGTTTAGTTGAATTTAGTTTAGAGATACACCGTGGAAAAAGGCCCTTCAGCCCACTGAGTCTGTGCCGACCAGCAATCACCCTGTCCTACCACTGTCCGACACACTAGGAACAACATAATCCATCTATCTATCTATCTATCTATCTATCTTCTATCTTCTTCTATCTATCTATACTATTACTAAATAGTAATCTTGACCACTTCCAGTCTGCGTTGTTTTTTAATTTGCGCAAAAATGGTACCCTATATCGCTAGGATTTTACCACTTTACTCGCCGTTCTCCTCTGCTCCAAGCGCACCAAGTTTTGTTCCGATCGGTGAAATATAAGAAAAGTTATTGGTCTGTTATTCGGCAGGATGGCGACGCCCCTTCCGGCACCCGCTATCAATCACCGGCCACGAAAATAAAGCTATAGGAGCGTAGTGAGCAGAGTGCGAGCGGGGGCTGTGCTCTGTGTTCTGCGAGTGGGGGCTGTGCTCTGTGTTCTGCGAGTGGGGGCTGTGTTCTGCGAGCAGGGCCTGTGTTTTGCGAGCGGGGGCTGCGTTCTGCGAGCAGGGCCTGTGTTTTGCGAGCGGGGGCTGTGTTCTGTGTTCTGCGAGCAGGGCCTGTGTTTTGCGAGTGGGGGCTGTGTTCTGTGTTCTGCGAGCAGGGCCTGTGTTTTGCGAGCGGGGGCTGTGTTCTGCGAGCGAGGGCTGTGTTCTGCGTTCTGCGAACGGGGGGGTGTGTTCTGCGAGCGGGGGCTGTGTTCTGCGTTCTGTGAGCGGGGGCTGTGTTCTGCGAGCGGGGGCTGTGTTCTGCGAGCGGGGGCTGTGTTCTGCGTTCTGTGAGCGGGGGCTGTGTTCTGCGAGCGGGGGCTGTGTTCTGTGAGCGGGGGCTGTGTTCTGCGAGCGGGGGCTGTGTTCTGTGTTCTGCGAGTGGGGGCTGTGTTCTGCGTTCTGCGAGCGGGATCTGTGTTCTGCGAGCGGGGGCTGTGTTCTGCGAGCGGGGTCTGTGTTCTGCGAGCGGGGGCTGTGTTCTACGTTGTGCGAGCGGGGTCTGTGTTCTGCGAGCGGGGGCTGTGTTCTACGTTGTGCGAGCGGGGTCTGTGTTCTGCGAGCGGGGTCTGTGTTCTGCGAGCGGGGTCTGTGTTCTGCGAGCGGGGGCTGTGTTCTGCGTTCTGCGAGCGGGGGCTGTGTTCTACGAGCGGGGGCTGTGTTCTGCGTTCTGCGAGCGGGGGCTGTGTTTTGCGAGTGGGGGCTGTGTTCTGCGAGCGGGGGCTGTGTTCTGCGTTCTGCGAGCGGGGGCTGTGTTCTGCGAACGGGGTCTGTGTTCTGCGACCACAGTGTGGAGATACATGATAAAGGGAATAATGTGAATAACGTTTAGTGCAAGATAAAGTCCAGTAATGTCCAATGAGGTCGATGGTAGCTCAAGACTGCTCTCTAGTTATTTCTAGGACGGTTCAGTTGCCTGATAACAGCTGGGAAGAAACTGTAAAGAATCTATAATGAGGCATCGTTACTTTACTATCTTTATTCATACTGGAGCATTACACATTGCACTAGCTGTACGTGGTCTGTCACAGGAACTAGAGAGCGATCTGTGGGTGGGGAGGTTGTAGATATACTTGTGATATGGGGAGGGGTTAGTAGGTATGAGGTCACTATGTTAAAGGCACATGCATATCTCATCTACATCTTTCCTCTTCGAAACGACAGGCAAATACAATGGTGACATGGCGACCACGGCTCATGCGCTAGGATAGTTAAACAAAATCGCCATAGCGGTCAGGCGGTTTGACAAGACGTCCCGCCCGGGTTCGCGTCTCGCCATCCACCCTTCCTGCAGGAGGAAGAGGCACCGGCGGGGACAGACGAACCTGAAAGGGGGAAACGGGAGGAGACGGAGGAGACCGCGGCACCGAACCCGGAGGGGATGCGAGATCGAGACCGGGAAGTGCGCGGGCAGGCGAGCGAGGACTAGTCGGAGCGGGGTGGAACGGAAGGGGCTGAGGAGGAGCAGAACGTTGCATGTCAGGAAGGACGGGCAGAGCAACGCCCTGACGCGAAACAGGCAGTGGGGGAGCAAAGGGATCCGCGGCAGGAGGACGCGGCTCGTTGACGAGCCGAAGGTGCTGGCGGGACCGTCGGTAAATGGCTCCAGCGTGGTCGACGAGATAGGACCTGGGCGACCCCGCAGAGCCGACGACGGTAGCGAGCTTGGAGTGACCGGGAGCGGTCTGCATACGGACAACTTGACCGGGGAAGAGGCGCGGCAGCGGGTGGCAGGACCTGTCATGGGAACGCTTTTGGACGTCGTGCCTGAAGGCAATGCGTTTCTGAACCGCCGCAGGTGGGAGGATGGAGGGTATGAGGGAGCGCTGGGCCACAGGGAGCGGGAGTCTGGTAGCGCGAGACATGAGCCGCTGAGCAGGTGAACCCATGGCAGAGTCGCGGGAAATGTTCCGAAGGTTGAGGAGGGCCAGATGGAAGTCGGAGTTAATGCCACCACACTGTTCCAACAGGTGCTTCGCGCTGCGGACTGCGCGCTCGGCCAAACCGTTGCTTTGCGGGTACTCCGGGCTGCTGGTGAAATGGCGGAAGTTCCATCTGGAAGCGAACGCTTTAAACTCAGAGCTCGTGAACTGGCTGCCATTGTCCGATTGCAGGCTTGCCGGGGGGCCAAAAGTGCCAAAATGAGGGTACAACCTATCGATGACGGCCGAAGAGGTTATGGAATGCAGCCGGTCGACCACAAACCAGCTGGAGTAGGAGTCAACGAGAACCAGGAAGTGTTTGCCCCGCCACTCGAAAATGTCGGCCATCCAGGGCAGTTCGGGCGCGGGCTGCTGCAGAAGCGGCTGACGCTGCTGGTGGGGGGCGAGGCTGTTGCAGGTGGAACACGAGGAGACTCTCTCCCGGATGTATTTGGCCATATCTGGCCAATAGAACTGGCTCCTGGCGAGAGACACGGTGGCTTCGGCCCCAGGATGACCGCGGTGAGCGACTTGAAAATAGTGGTCGTGCAGCGCCGCGGGCACGACCACCTTGTGACCCTTCACCACCACGCCGTCGTGCAGTACGAGCTCGTCACGGACCAGGAAGTAGGGCACGGCACCAGCCGGCAGTGCCGAACGACGGTCAGGCCAGCCCTGCCGGATGACGGCAGACAGCTGTTGCAGGGCAGGGTCATTGGTAGTGTGTTCAACCAGGGACTTCATCTGCTGTGAGGGGACGATGTTCAATTGTAGCACCAATAGCTCAGACATTTCATATTGGTGGCGAGCGGTGGACGTCAGCGGGGCGCGAGACAACGTGTCGGCCACGAACATGTCCTTGCCCTTACGATAAACCACCGTGAACGTGAAGCGCTGGAGCTGCAGCATCATGCGCTGCAGGCGTGATGAGGCCACATGGATCGACTTGTTGAGGATGGTGACAAGTGGCTGATGGTCAGTTTCAACGGTGAAAGTGTTGCCCACGATGTAGTCCCGGAATTTGGAGCAGGCAAACACCACGGCCAGTAGCTCCTTCTCGATCTGCTCGTAGTGCTGTTCGGTGGCGGTCATGGTGCGGGACGCGAAGGAGACAGGCAGCTGCAGGCCGTCATGGACCTGGAGACAGGCGGCACCGAGTCTGAACTGAGAGGCGTCGCAGGTGAGGACAATGGAACGCTGCAGGTCAAAGAACTTGAGCGTGGGGGTGCTGATCAGCTTAGACTTAAGAATGTCGAATGCCTTCTGATGGTTGGGTAACCAAAGCCAGGACGTGTCCTTTTTTATCAGATCCCTCAGGGGAGCGCTGAGCTCGCTGAGGTCGGGGATGAACTTCCCCAGGTAGTTTACCAAGCCTAGGAAGCGTTGCAGGCCTGCCACATTGGTAGGAGGGGGCATCCCTGAAATGGCAGCCGTTTTCTGCGGGTCTGGCTTTAACCCCTCAGCGGTGAATACATGTCCAACATAGGTGACCTCCGGGACGCGGAATCGGCACTTCTTGGGGTTCAGTTTCAAGTTGATTTGCCGGGCCCGGTCCAGGACCTGGCGGAGGTTGACATCGTGTTCGGCAACGTCCTTACCGTAAACGAGGATGTCGTCAACAATTATGGCGCATGGTAGACCTAAAAACAACTGCTCCATTGTCCGCTGAAATACCTCGCTGGCAGAGTTGATTCCGAATGGCATTCGGAGGAACCGAAACCTTCCGTAGGGGGTGGCGAAAGTTGTCAAAATGGACGACCGCTCGTCCAGTGGTATCTGCCAGAAGGAGCTTTTGGCATCGAGGACAGAAAAAACCGTTGCTGGACCAACCTGTGCAGCGACTTCTTCCACCGTTCTCATAGGGTAGTGAGGGCGTCTAATGGCCAGGTTGAGGTCTTTGGGGTTGATGCAGATGCGTATCTCGCTCATGTCCTTTTTAGCAGCAACAACCATGGAAGAGACCCAGCTGGTGGGCTCGACGACCGCCTTTAGGATGCCCATTTGTACCATACTGTGTAGTGTCGCCTCCACTCTGTCCCTCATGGCGAAGGAGACACGGTGAGGAGCATGGACCACAGGAACGATCTTACGTTCCACTACAATCTTGTAGCTGCAGGGTAGTTTGCCTAGCTTATCATCAAAGCGGTCGGGATAATCGGCCAGCGGGTCCATAAGAGTCTGCACCTGGTGGATGTCACGGTGGAAGTACACCAGTCCCATTTCCTGGCATGCCCGGATCCCCAGCAGGGGAATGCATTTTTGATCGAGGAGATAGAAGGTGAGGGGCCGAGAGGTCTCTAGTATCTTACAGCGTAGCGTGGCCTTGCCCACAGGAGTAAGAATCTCCCCACCGTAGGCATGCAAGGTTGAGCTCTGGGAAAATATCTGCTCATTAGTTCTTATCTGGTTGAAAAGAGATGTTGACATTACGTTGGCCACAGCCCCCGTGTCAATCTTAGCAGTGAAGGTCGAGTTGTTCACAGTGACTAGCACAGAAGGGTCCGTTATCATAGCAGGTGCGTCCAACACGGTAAACAAGTTGGTCTCCCCCTGAGAGGAGTCAGATGCAGAAACAGACTGTTCATCGAAATAACACTGGGAGCTGAGCGCACTGTCAGCTTGTAGAAGGTTGTTTAAATTTCCCCTTCGAGCAGCGACAGGCTTCCCACGGGAACGACAAGCCGCAGCAAAATGGTTCAATTTTTTGCAGACATTACACGTTTTACCCAAGGCAGGGCACACATTGTATTGATGAGTCGTGAAGTTGCAATTAGGGCACCTTTGCCGGGTACCTCCCCCTGTAGCAGCACCGAACCCCGGGGCGCGTCCCCCTCGAGCAGCGAGCGACCCCGGGGGTCGCGACTGGGGTGTGTTTATGAGATGACTGGGAGTGCTGGCAAAGTTTATCGCCTGTTCAGCCGGCGACGCCGCCGAGGAAACAGCTTCAGCTAAGCGAGTAGCGTGCATAGCATCGGTTAAAGTCAGATCCGGCTTGCGCAGAAGTTTGGCCCTGAGCTTCTCATCACGGAGACCGTAAACCAGAAGGTCCCTGAGAATCTCATCGGGGTTCCACGCGTGGAGGCGGCAGCGCCTGCCGAGGTGCCGCAGCGCAATGACATAGTTCTCAGCAGATTCCCCAGGGAGCTGACGCCGCGCGAACAGTTTAAAACGTTCTAAGATGCAATTTGTCGGAATATCACAAATAGCATCAAACTTAGCCACCAGACATACCGGGTCCCGAGCTGATTCGCCATCAGCGTAGACGAAGAAGTCAGAGCGAGTCAGGGCCTCGGGACCAGCCAAGTTGAGAAGCAGAGAGGCTTTGAGATCGGCGGTGGCGGCAGGATGAGCGATCGTGAAATAGTGTTCAAAGTCACGTTTGAATACGTCCCATCGAAGGGCGATGTCTAAATCGAAAACGAGCACATCGGGCTTACGGGCAGAAGAGGCCATGACAAAGAAATAGGAGGGCGGGGGAAACAAAAAACTGGGACAAAATTAAATGATAAACCGATAAACAGGAGGCGCAAGGTAAGTTATTCGACACCATGTAAAGAATCTATAACGAGGCATCGTTACTTTACTATCTTTATTCATACTGGAGCATTACACATTGCACTAGCTGTACGTGGTCTGTCACAGGAACTAGAGAGCGATCTGTGGGTGGGGAGGTTGTAGATATACTTGTGATATGGGGAGTGGTTAGTAGGTATGAGGTCACTATGTTAAAGGCACATGCATATCTCATCTACAGAAACCGTCCCTGAATCTGGAGTATAGAACAACAGAGCAACAGGCTGTTTGACCCACGATGTCAGCACTGAACGTAATGCCGTGTTTAACTAGTTTTTTCTGCCTGCATGTGCTCCATATCCCTCCATCCCCTGCATAGCCACGTATCTATCTAAAAGCCTCAAACACCCAACCACTGTTTAAACCACCACCCCAGCCAGCAGGTTCCAAACACCTACCTCAACTTGCCCCGCACTTTTAGAACACAGAACGCTATAGCACAGAACAGGCCCTTCAGCCCACAATGTCTATGCTAAACACGAAGCCACAATAAACTAATCTCACTGATCACCTTCCTTCCCTCCATTTCCATGTGTTTTCTATGTAAAACCCTATTAATTACCACTATTATACCTTCCTCCACCGTCACCACCGCCCCATTAAACTTTAAAAGCTCTCCCTCGGACATTAAATCTAGGGCCTATCTCCCTTCTCAAGTGGGTGCAAGGAAGTGTTTGGACACAGGGCAGAGTTGTTAGCACCTGGTGACCATTCTATGCATCCCTCGGGCAACATTTACCTAAACAAAAACAGGTGATCTGCTGGTTACGACATCGGTTTTGCGGATTTTGTAGTCGCTGTTACAGTGACGATGACACTAGTTCAAACGTTCTTCAATGGATGTAAAGCACTTTAAGAAGTTTGGAGAGAGAGGGGAGAGTCTAACAGTCCAGTCCTGGGCCCCACTATCACAATGACTCAGCAAGATTCTCAGCAGCGACGCCAAGTCTGTGAAAGAAAGCAAATCAATGCCTCTTCTTCCTTTGAAGTGATGGCACAGTGGCACAGCGGTAGAGTTGCTGCCCCACAGCACCGGAGACCCAGGTTTGATCCTGACTACAGGTGCTGTCTGTACGGAGTTTGTACCTTCTCACTGTGATCGTGTGGGTTTTCCCCAGATTTTCCTCCGGTTTCCTCCCACGTTCCAAAGAAGTACAGGTTCGTAGATTAATTGGCTTCTGTAAATTGTCACTAGTGTGTAGGGTAGTACTAGTGTGCAGGGTGATCGCTGGTCAGAGTGGACTCAGTGGGGCAAAGGGCCTGTTTCTGCACTGTATCTTTAAAGTCTAACGTAAAGATTGACAAATACTCTCTTGAAATAAAGGTGTGCGGTAGAAAAAGTATTATCCAGTTGCATCACGGACTGGTTCGGCAATTCCAACACCCAGGAATGAAGATTACAAAAAGTGGTCAACATTGCCCAGTCCATCACGGGTACTGACCTCAGAGTCACCACATAGAAACATAGAAAATATGTGCAGGAGGAGGCCATTCTGCCCTTCGAACCAGCACCGCAATTCATTGTGATCATGGCTGATCGTCCCCAATCAATGACCCATGCCTGCCTTCTCCCCATATCCCTTGATTCCACTAGCCCATAGAGCTCTATCTAGGTTGGGGGAGTGGGCAGATGAAGTTTAATGCGGATAAATGTGAGGTTATCCACTTTGGTAGCAAAAACAGGAAGGCAGATTACTATCTAAATGGCGTCAAGTTGGGAAAAGGGGAAGTACAACGGGATCTGGGGGTCCTTGTACATCAGTCTATGAAAGTAAGCATGCAGGTACAGCAGGCAGTGAAGAAAGCGAATGGCATGTTGGCCTTTATAACAAGAGGAATCGAATATAGGAGCAAAGAGGTCCTTCTGCAGTTGTACAGAGCCCTAGTGAGACCACACCTGGAGTATTGTGTGCAGTTTTGGTCCCCTAATTTGAGGAAGGACATTCTTGCTATTGAGGGAGTGCAGCGTAGGTTTACAAGGTTAATTCCCGGGATGGTGGGACTGTCATATGCTGAGAGAATGGAGCAGCTGGGCTTGTACACTCTGGAGTTTAGAAGGATGAGAGGGAATCTCATTGAGACATATAAGATTGTTAAGGGCTTGGACACACTAGAGGCAGGAAACATGTTCCCGATGTTGGGGGAATCCAGAACCAGGGGCCACTGTTTAAGAATAAGGAGTAAGCCATTTAGAACGGAGAAGAGGAAACACTTTTTCTCACAGAGAGTGGTGAGTCTGTGGAATTCTCTGCCTCAGAGGGCGGTGGAGGCAAGCTCTCTGGATGCTTTCAAGGGAGAGCTAGATAGGGCTCTTAAAAATAGCAGAGTCAGGGGGTATGGGGAGAAGGCAGGAACGGGGTACTGATTGGGGATGATCAGCCATGATCACATTGAATGGCAGTGCTGGCTCGAAGGGCCAAATGGCCTGCTCCTGCACCTATTGTCTATTGTCTCTATCTAACTCTCTCTTAAATCTATCCAGTGACTTGGCCTCCACTGCCCTCTGTGGCAGGGAATTCCACAAATTCATAACTCTCTGGGTGAAAACGTTTTTTCTCACATCAGTCTTAAATGGCCTCGCCTTTATTCTAAGACCGTGACCCCTGTTTCTGGACTCGCCCAACATTGGGAACATTTTTCTTGCATCTAGCTTGTCCAGTCCTTTTATAATTTTATATGTTTCTATAAGATGCCCCCTCATCCTTCTAAACTCCAGTGAATACAAGCTTAGTCTTTTCAATCTTTCCTCATACGACAGTCCCGCCATCCCAGGGATCGAAGAATCTACAGGAGTTGCCGCCACAAAAGCCATTGTGTTTAATGCCATTAGGTTATTAATCACTACAAACATAATTAAACTATGAACTACAAACTGTCTTGAACACACATGGGTGGCATAGTGGTGCAGTAGTAGAGATGCTGCTTCACAGCACCAGAGACCTAGGTTCGATCCTAACCAGGGATGCTGTCTTTGCGGAATTTACATGTTCTCCCTGTGACCAAGTTGTTAGTTTATTTCTAAACATTAACAACTTGGACTTTTTTTGCACTAATATTGTTTTTTTTTAAATAATTATTTCTTTTTGTTTTAGTTTATTACATGATCTATGAGTACTTTGTTTACAGACTTGTTACGATGTTGCAAGTAAGAATTCCATTGTTCCGTTTCAGTACATGACAATAAAACAGTCTTGACTGTGGGGGTCGGTGATGGCCGATTGCAGGGACAAAATGAGACAAAGTGGTGGAGTAACTCAGCGGGTCAGGCAACATCGCTTGACAATGTTTCGGGTTGGGACCCTTCTTCAGATTGTGTAGGAAGGAACTTGGTTTACACCGAAGATGGACACAAAATGCTGGAGTAACTCGGCGGGTCAGGCAGCATCCATGGAGAAAAAGGAATAGATGATGTTTGGGATCGGACCCCTCCTTGAAGTAACCTTTGCTTTCCCTCTCTCTCCATCCCCCCTCATCCTACTTCTCCAACCAGTGTGACTGTCCCGTTTACATTTTACGCCTCGTTGTCAACTTTCCTTAGCAAACAAGGATCTTTTCTACATTTTCTTTGAACCTCGTCCCCTTTGATCTGTCGTTTTCACACCTAACCCTTCCACATCTCTCGTTTCCCTCTCCCCTGACTCTCAGTCTGAAGAAGGATCTCGACCCGAAACGTCACCTATTCCAGAGATGCTGCCTGTCCCGCTGAGTTGTGCATTTGTGTCTGTGAATCTTCAGAGTGGTTGGAGTAGGGGAGAGAAAGCAGGGACAGATTGCCCTGCTACGTGCAGCGATAAACTGGTCGCCGTTCCACAGCCGAGGTCAGATCGGAATCATCGTTCTGACACGCACAAGTTATGTAATGTTCAGCCCTGGAGTTTAACATCTGTACAGCACGCCTAGTCCGGCCCCCACTGCTCTCTCGTCAGAGCCTGCACTCCCCGGCAAGACAGTCCAAGCCAGGCCGGGCCGGGAGGATGTCTGCGATCAAACGCGACCCCAGGATCACCTACTGTCAAAGCCTGGGGTGCGGGGCAGCGGCCGGGGTCCTGAGCCGCTCGCTAACGTGCCCGCTCGACGTGGTGAAGGTACTGAGCCAAGTGGGCACCTTCCACGCCAAGGAAGGCTTCATCAGGACTTTCCAGCTGCTGTGCGAGGCCGAAGGGCCGCGGGCTCTGTGGAAGGGGAACTGTATCGCCTGCCTGCGCCTGTTCCCCTACAACGCCACTCAGCTGTCAGCTTTCCACAAGTAAGTAAGCAACGCCCGGCCGGCCGTCTGCGTGTTTATTTCACCTGGAAATGTAAATCGCTACAACTGTAGCAAAGGTTCCTCAACACGGGACCCCCGCTTAATCAAAGGACCTGTTAGTATCCAATTATCACAATTGGATACATTTGTGCCACTTTTGGCAACAATATATATATATATATATATATATATATATATAAAATTAACATTTTTTAAAAGTAATTGGGAGGTTAAAAGACTACAGGATATGGTGATTGTGGGGGGGGGGGGGGGGGTTTGAGCGGGTTTCAGGTTGCAACTGCGGGTTACAAGCGGTCATGGATTTAATGACTCGGGCACCGGGTGATCACGCCTTCGTTTGTAGCCAATCCTCAACCGACCGCCGGTCAGCCGACACTGACAAGGTGTAATCCGAGAGCTTCCGGGTGCAACCGTTTATCCAGCAAAACAACAGTTCAAAAATGGTTGGGATGTGGACTAGATTATAAAGTCAGAGCCCTACATCACGGAAACAGGCCCTTGTCCCGCCGATCAAGTTGGCATGTTAAAGAAGGAACGGCATATGCTGGGAAAATAGAAAGTAGACAAAAAAATGCTGGAGAAACTCAGTGGGTGAGCTATGGAGAGAAGGAATAGGCGACGTTTCGGGTCGAAACCCTTCTTCAGACTAGCATATTGGGCTAGTCCCATTTGTCTGCATTGGCCCACACACCTCTAAGCCCTTACTTTCCATATTTCTCTCTAAATGTCTTTTCAAAGTGGTACTGCATTCTATAACTTCCTCTGGCAACATTTCTAGATGCGGATTGCCCTCTGAGTGAAAAGGTTCCCCTGAAGCTCCCGCTTTAAATCTCTCCCTTCTCACCTTAAGCCTGTGTGTCCTCTAATTTTAGAATCCTTTATGAAAAAGACCTTGCGCGTGCATTTTATCCATGCCCCCCTTCCCCCCCCCAATGATCTTTTACACCTCAATAAGATCACCCTTGGTCTCCAGCCTGTCCCACCTCTCCCTATAACTCAAGCATGTAAGGCCAGTTTACATTCTCTACTGCACCCCTTACCAACCTAATGACATCCTTCCTGTAGCTGGGCGACCATAAATACACACAGTGTTCCGTGCTGTCTCAACCAAAGATTTGTACAGCTACACCATGAGGCCTCAATTGTTGTACTCCATACCCTTCCCAATCCCTTCTTCAGCACCCTGTCCACTGACTCACCACATTCAAGGAACCATGCACTTGTACTTCTAGATTTCTCAGTTCACAACAGTCCTCAGGGCTTTACCATTTACGGTGCAAGTCCTGCCCTAGTTTTGACACACCACCATGCACCATCTCACACTTGTCAGACTTAAATTCCATTTGCCATTTCTTGTTCCACCTTCCCAACCGATTTAGATCTTGTAAATTTGGACATAGTTCCTTAGGTGCACAGTGGTGCAGCGGTAGAGTTGCTGCCTTACGGCGCCAGAAATCCGGGTTCCATCATGACGACGGGTGCTGTCAGTATGGAGTTTGCACGTTCTCCCTGTGGCAACATGGGTTTTCTCTGGGTGCTCCGGTTTCCTCCTACATTCCAAAGACGTGCAGGTTTGTAGGTTTAATCGGCTCCTGTAAATTGTCCCTAATGTTGATAAGGTTCACTACTTTAAAAACACACAACTCGCAAAAATGTTAGGTAAACCAACTCAAGTTTTACTGATCATCAGCCGGCGGAAGTGACGGGATACACCAGTCAAGTAAGCAAAAGACACTTGACTTCCCCGCGCCACCACTTCAACGGACAAAGAATTGCACAGTGTTTTATACTGTGTGTGTCACTTAATCACATTCCAAAGATGTTAGTCATGGTCACAGGATGCAGCCAATATACATCACTACAGGACGAGTATCAGCTTGTCTCCCTTCTCAATTGGTAGACACATTTCAACGGCACTGGTCATTGTCTCAATATACATTAACCTGAGACAAGCCCGGGCCTGTCTCTCTCTCTCTCCCACCAACTGGCACTCTTCCACTGGAGAAAGTCTGCTTGAGAAGGAATACAAGCCACAACCTAGTCAACCATGTATCCTTCATGCATTTAACCTTTTCAGTGTGTAGGATAGTGCTAGCGTACGGGGATTGCTGGTTAGCATGGACTCGATGGGCCAAGGGGTTTGTTTCCGCACTGTATCTCTAAACTTTACATTAAACTATTCAAGTATAATGTTGGTGTCATCGGCAAATTTACCAACAATGCTAACTACAATGTCATGCAAATCATTAATGTATAAAACATACAGCATTGTACCCAGCACTGACCTTTGTGGCATGCCACCAATCAGAAAAACAATCCTCCACATCTAGCCTCTGACTTTGTCAAAAGCCTTGTTAGAGTCCATATAGGAGATGGGCCGGGGCGGTACGGTGAAGCAGCAGTAGGGTTGCTGCCTCACAGCGCCAGAGACCCGGGTTCGATCCTGACCATGGGTGCTGTCTGTACGGAGTTTGTACATTCTCCCTGTGACCATATGGGTTTTCTCCGGGTGCTCCGGTTTCTTCCCACACTCTAAAAACCTACAGGTTTGTAGGTTAATTGCTAATCGGTAAAAATGGTAAATGGTCCCTAGTGTGTGTGATAGGGCTAGTGTACGGGGTGGTCGCTGGTAGGCGCGGACTCAGTGGGACAAAGGGCCTGTTTCCGCACTGTATCTCTAAAGTCCAAAGTCTAAAGAAAATGTTTGGGATTACCCAAGCAAGATGTGGTTGAAGGAGAGACTTTGAACCTTGTGCTCAGGCCAGCAGGCAGGAAGGGAGTGGACCCACACAGCGAGATGGGATGGGAAACGAGGAGAAGGCTGCAGGACTGAACCTAACTGGGGCAGTAGGAGGAAAACTGAGGAGTGGGATGATGGCCAAGGATCGACTTAGGGATGGGATGGAGGAGGGGGGGGGGGGTGGGCGGGAGGGGGAAGAATGATTGGGCCACTGACCAAGCACGATTTGATGCAGTGTTGATTGGCAAAGAGGTGGGTTGGGTCAGGTGGGGCCACAACCTGGGGGTCAGGGTATTGGCAAGGGAATCATGGTACGGGAAAGATGAAAAGCAACTGGGGAATTACCCTTTAGCCAGGAGTGAGGCATCACAATTTTAAATTCTGGTAATGCTGAAATGAAACGACACTGGTGCAGTTGAATCTCCAAGTAGACGTGGTAATCTACTCACACAGGAGGAAGGCTGGCATAAATTGCCATCACCAAGGGTCCCTGAACAGCGGCACAGTGGTGCAACGGTAGAGTTGCAGCCTCACAGCGCCAGAGACCCGGGTTCGATCCTGACTATGGGTGCAGTCTGTACGGCATTTGTACGTTCTTCCTGTGACCGCGTGGGTTTTCTCCGGGTGCTCCAGTTTCCTCCCACATTCGAAAGACGTGCGGGTTTGTAGGTTAATTGGCTTCAGTGAATTGTCCCTATTGTATAGGATAGAACTGGTGTATGGTGATTGCTGGTCGGCGTGGACTCGGTGAACTGAAGGGCCTGTTTGGATGCTGTATCTCTAAACTAAAATAAACTAAAGAGAGGATTTTTCAGCAAATCCAGATGGCATTTAGGAAAGGAATGAATAACTGAATTGAACAAATACATCCAACCGTTTGATAATCCGACATAGTTTGATTAGATTATATACATAGTCAGTTTTTACTCTATTTTGTTACCAATTGGCACGAGGCATATTTGCTACATTGTTTTCTTTGCTGAAACTATATTTTTTGTCAGGATTGTGTCCATTTGGTATCTTTCTGATATTGGATCTGAGCATTTTTGGAATATTTTAATGCGTTGCAAGAGAAAAATAAATTTTTATGGGTCTTTGTACCAGAGTAAAATCTGCTTTGTAACTAGCTGTTTTCAACATGTGCCTTTTATGCATGGTGCTGCTGTGGCATAATTAATTGTTTTCCATCTTTAGTCATGAATTGTATGTTGTACTGATTTGAGTTGTGGACAAAGCAAAGTATCAGAGGAGGGGATAGACACAAAATGCTGGAGTAACTCAGTGGGTCAGGCAGCATCTCTGGAGAAAAGGAATAGGTGACGTTTTGGGACGGAACCCTTCTTCCGACTCACTATGACCTGAAGACGGGTTCCGAACCAAAACGTCACCTAGTACTTTTCTCCAG
Source organism: Malacoraja senta (assembly GCA_038087875.1). Classification (NCBI taxonomy): domain Eukaryota; kingdom Metazoa; phylum Chordata; class Chondrichthyes; order Rajiformes; family Rajidae; genus Malacoraja; species Malacoraja senta. The sequence goes on from CM075983.1 coordinate 48,224,059, forward strand.
AGATGCTGCCTGTCCCACTGGGTAACTCCAGCATTTTGTATCTGTCTTTGATATAAACCAGCACCTGCAGTTCCTTTCAGCACATTTTCGCAGAGGAGGGGCGATGTACCTGCTCAGATGATTCAGGGGAGAGTCATGCACCTTGGGCTGGGTATAGTCTGGACTTAAGTTATGGTCAGGGTCAAGTTTAGTTCAGAGATACAGCATGGAGAATTGTGAGCACTAATATTTCACAATTCAGATTTTATTTATTTGGATGGAATTTTAAAGCAATGGGGAAAATATTATACAGTTGAGTTTAGTAGTATATGCAATGGCATCATATAGGTATAGCCCCTATACCTCCTCCCTCGACTCTGTCCAGGGACCCCGGCAGTCCTTTCAGGTTAGGCAGAGGTTCACTTGCACCTCCTCCAACCTCATCTACTATATCCGTTGTTCATAGATGTGGACTCTTATACATTGGTGAGACCAAATGTAGACTGGGTGATCGTTTCACGGAACACCTTCGCTCTGTCTGTCTGATCCTACCTGATTTCCTGGTTGCTAAACACTTTAATTCTCCTTCCCATTCTCACACTGATCTTTCAGTCCTAGGTCTCCTCCATTGTCAGACTGAGGTTAAAGCAAATTGGAAAAACAGCATGTAATATTTTGCTTGGGCAGCTTACCCAGTGGTATGAATATTGATTTCACTAACCAAGTAACCCCAGCAATCCATCTCTCACTACCCCCCCCCCCCCACCAAAGTCGCACCAGTTTATCGTTTTCACCTGACAAACAGCCAACAATGGTCTGCTTCCTTTATCATCGTAACCTTTTTTTGCTCATCTTTCATTCATTGTTCTTTATCTCTCCACATTATCGTCTATATCTCTCGTTTCTCGTTTCCCTCTTCCCTGACCAGTCTGAAGAAGGGTCTCGATCTGAAACATCACCCATTCCTTCTCTGCAGAGATGCTGCCTGTCCCACTGAGTTACTCCAGCATTTTGTGTCTTATCAATGGCATCAACAGCCTTATAGTCTAATGCACATCTCTGGTCTCTGCTGCACGGGTGCAGAGTTGCAGCGGTGATTTGGGGAGGAGCAAATGACACTGCATCGCATCCACGAGAGGTTGGTCTATTTTCATCCCTTTTATGAAGGAGATTTTACACCTGTGGTTTTTGCCCTTTCACAACGATTGTCACCAAACGTAAAACAGTACAGCACAGGAACAGGCCCTTTTGCCCACAGTCCCTGCCCAACATGATGCCAAGTTAAACTAATCTCCTCTGCCTGCATGTGATCCATATCTCACTATTCCCCGCACTGCCATATGCCTATCTAAAAGCCTCATTGTATCTGCCTCCACCATCCCTGGCAATGTATTCCAGGCTCCACCATTCCCTGCGTAAAAATAAAATATTCCCACACATCTCCATTAAAGTTTACCCATTTCATCTTGTAGCTAAGGCATCTAGTGTTGGACATTTCCACCCAGGGAGAAAGGTTCTGACTATCTACCCTATCTATGCCTCTCATCATGTTATATTATTTTATCAGGTCTCCCTTCAACCTCCAACGTTCTGGATATCAACCACTCTGTGTGTAAACATTTTTCTCCCCAGAGATCCTTTAAAACTCCTTCCTCATCTTAAACTTGTATTCTCTTGTTGTTGATGCCCCCACCAGGGAATAAAAGATTATGTCTACCCTGTTTATGCTTCCCATCATTTTATAAATGTTATATCAGCCCACCTCTCAGCCTATTTTCCACAAGTAAAACAACCACTGCCTAACCAATCTCTCCCCGTAACTAAGGTCACCAAATTTTGGCAGCAGTCAAGGGCTATTGGTGTTTCAAAGGATCCAGATACATTTGAAAATTAAGCTTTCCCCTCTTGCCTAATAGCTATGCCCTCTAGTATTGGATATTTCCACCCTGGGCAATAGGTTCTGTCCACCCTACCTATGCCTCATCTATATTACTAAAAGTCTGATCTTGACCACTTCCTGTTGTTCTGCATATTGATTTTAGAAAAAACGCTGCCACTTACGGCTGTGATTTTTGGCCATTTTATTTAGAGTCCCCCTCCGCTGCGCAGGATAAGCGGATTTTTCCCATCGATGAAAAATAAAAGAGTTATTAGTGTTTAAAAAATGTTGAGATTCTCTCTCCTGAAGGCCACGCCCCTTCCGGAGGGACTATAAAAACCCGGAAGTGTTGAGTGCCTCAGTCAGTCTCTGCAAGGTGGGGGAAGCGAGAGGGTCACGTCTCTCAGTCTGAGCTGTGAATAACACTGAACACATGTCTACTAAATTGTGAGTGGTTTTACTGACTTGTCAGTGCCCTCAATGTGGTTTATAATATAGTTTGGAAATGTTGTAGTTTGAAAATGCTAAAGCTGTGTTGCCTTTGGTTTGGAAATGCTAAAGCTGTGTTGCCTTTGGTTTGGAAATGCTAAAGCTGTGTTGCCTTTGGTATGGAAATGCTAAAGCTGTGTTGCCTTTGGTTTGGTAATGCTAAAGTTGCCTTGCCTAATTAAAGTTGTCTTGCCTAATTAAAGTTGCTTTGCCTTCTATATAATTAAAAGTCTAATCTTGACCACTTCCTGTTTGCGCTTTATATTGATTTTAGAAAAAACGCTACCACGTACAGTTGTGATTTTTGGCCGTCTTACTCAGTCCCCCTCCACTCATCAGGTGCCGAGGACTTTTCCCATCGATGAAAAATAAAAGAGTTATTAGTGTTTAAAAAAATGTTGAGATTCTCTCTCCTGTCAATCACGCCATGAAGGCCATGCCCCTTCTGGTGGGAGGTGGGAGGGACTATAAAACCCAGAAGTGTGGGCGTGGCTCAGTCTCTGCAAGATGGAGGAGGGAGAGGTCACGACTCGCTGTCTTTAGTGGCCTTGCACCCTGCTTGAAATGGTATGAAACTGCACTTGAATTTGGTGGCCTTGCACCCTGCTTGAAGTGGTAAGAAACTGCACTTGAATTTGGTGGCCTTGCACCCTGCTTGAAATGGAATTTCAAGGAATAGCCGTGAGTCAACTGCCAGCCCACCAGCCGTGAGTGAGTGAGCTGCCAGCACAACAGGCTTGAGTGACTGAGCCGCCAGCCCAAGAATCCATTCGGCCCACAATATCCATACTAGCTCTCTGGAAACCAGTCCCTTCAGCCCACAACAACCACACTAGCGCTCCAGAAAGCACCCCTCCCCCCCCCCCCCCCCCCCCACTGGCCACCAATATTGGAATTGGTGGAGAGGTGGAATATTGCGTTGGGGGACCAGCTCTCCCGTGTGATGCTGGGACCCAATGGGTCCCACTTAGTCTAGTAATTTTATATACTTCTAACAGGTCTCCGCTTAACTTCCAATACTAGATTGGTAATGCACTATTTGTATTGAATTCTGTACCACCTCGCACTTACAAGACTCAGGATGATACTCAGATGACAAGAACGGGGCAGCATTACAGAACTGAAACATCACCAGCGGATGTGAGTGGGTGACTCTGCTGATTGAGAGCGTTATGTTAAATGGAAGGCCTAACTTTGGACATTAAAGTGCCAGGTTACTCGGGACGGCACGGTGGCACAGCGGTAGAGTTGCTGCCTCACAGTACCAGAGACCCTGGTTCAATCCTGACTACGGGTGCTGACTGTATGAAGTTTGCACCTTCTCCCTGTGACCTGCGTGCGTTTTCTCCGGGGTCTCCAGTTTCCTCCCACACTCCAAAGGATGTACAGGTTTGCAAGCTAATTGCTTGGTATAATTGTAAATTGTCCTTAGTGTGTACGATAGTGTTAGTGTTGGGGATCACTGTTGGCGTGGCCTCAATGGGCTGAAGGAAGTGGACTCACTGGGCTAAAGGGCCTGGTTCCACGCTGTATCTCTGAACTATCTCACCTTGTCCCAGAACACTGATGCAATTATAAAGAGAGCACATCAGCCCCTCTACTTGTCAAGGAGGACTCTCTCTAACTTCTACAGGTGCACAGTAGAGAGCATGCTGACCGGTTGCATCGTGGCTTGGTTCAGCAACTTGAGCGCCCAGGAGCGGAAAAGATTGCAAAAAGTAGTAAACACTGCCCAGTCCATCATCGGCTCTGACCTCCCTACCATCGAGGGGATCTATCGCAGTCGCTGCCTCAAAAAGGCTGCCAGCATCATCAGACTATTAAACTCAACTCAAACAAAAATCTGAACTACAGGGTGCTCGGGAGGCCCCATCCACGGGGGAACATTGGGGAACATCACTGAAGAGGTTGACTGGACTTTGCTTCCTTCCCTCACAGTGGGGAACTTTGGTGCTGCTGTGGGGATGTTTGTGTTGTGGACTACTGTGTTCTGTGTTTTTGTGTGTTTTTTTATTTTATTTGTTGTATGACTGTAAGGGAAAGAGGGACTAAAGATGGAAATTAGCTACTATGCTATAATCTTGCATATTTACATGCAAATGTTCATTAATATGCACTGTCCCTGTTTAAAAATAAACAAAAACAAATATATATATTCAATGGTATATGGACGCACTGATCTGTTCTGTATTTATTTATGTTGTCCTGAAGCAAAGCAAGAATTTCATTGTCCTATCTGGGACACATGACAATGAACTCTCTTGAATTTGAACTCTTGAACTAAAATGGTGACTGTGATTCCAGCCTGTCCTGTCTTCAGATGTTCCCTGTATGTTTCCCAGGTTTGTGAACCTGTTCATGGATGACTTGGGCCACATCTCCCATTGTGGCGCCATTGTGGCCGGGAGCCTGGCGGGCATCGTGGCCGCTCTCCTCACCTACCCGACCGAACTGATCGAGACCAGGCTGATTGTTCAGAACAGCACGGCTCCCACCTACAGAGGCATCGTCCATGCTCTCCTCACCATCTACACCAGCGAGGGATTCCCAGCTCTTTACCGAGGGGCTTCACTCTCAATACTGGGTAGGTTGCTGCACAATGGCACTTGTTCAATGACACTTTATTTGTAACATGTACCGAGGTACAGTGAAATACATTTTTGTATACAGATCAGAACAAGTATCTCCTTACAGAAGCACTTGGATGCATCTTAGATAAGCATCTCGGATACAGTACAAGTGCACTGCAGTGGTACACTGAGACAGGATACAGAGTCCCCAGAATTTGTGCCATTTTGTTATTGGTGTTGAGTTCTTAACCTGACCATGAAGGCCCGTTGTCCTAGTGGCGTTGCAGGGTTGGCTTGACCAAGTGTAGCTGTTGGTGCTGCTGCAGGCCGCGTCCGGTCCACGCTCTCAGCCTTTTGGATCGGTAACCAATCCAGCCGAGCCCCAGGCTGCTGCCAGGCCTCCAGTGGCCCACTCCACCATCGCAGTGCACTGCACTGACTCCTGCAGCCGGTCTGTTTAACGGCGCTCTGTTCCGGCTCCCTCCTCTCCGGTCCACCGGTGAGCAGGGTCCGGGCCCGGCGGCTTCCCTCACCGGGCAGGGTCCTTGTTCTGCGGTGGGTGAGCCAGGTTTGCTGTAGGGTGCGGCCACAACACACTGGGGTGACCTGTAGGGAAACTGGCTCGTTGGTCTAGGGGTAAGATTCTCAGTCAGGGTGCGAGAGGTCCCAGGTTCAAATCCCAGGTGAGCCCTCATTTCACAGGGTGGCACGGTGGCTCAGCTGGTAGAGATGCTGCCTCACTGCGCCAGAGACCCTAGTTCGATCCTGACTTCAGGTATTGTCTGTGTGGAGTTTGCACGTTCTCGCTGAGACCCCATGGATTTCCTATGCTTGTCCGGTTTCCTCCTCACATCCCAAAGACTTACGGGTTTATAGGTTAACTGGCCTCTGTACAATACCCCTAATAAAGGGAGTGGATGAGAAAGTGGGATAACATAGAACTGGTGTGAACAGGTGATCGACAGCCAGTGTGAACACTGCGGGCTGAAGGGTCTGTTTTCATGCTGTATCTCTAAACTAAACTCAACTACAGAGGATGTTTGAAGCAGGAAGTTTATGGTTGAATATGTTCTCTATTTAGTATTCAGTAACTTCTAAAGTAAAGTATCCTTTATTGTCATTCAGACATTTCAGTCTGAACAAAATTGTATACCTTGCAGTCATAACATAGAATAAAATAACAAAACACACACTTAACACAGTTTAACGTCCACCACAGTGAGTCTACCAGGCACCTCCTCACTGTGATGGAAGGCAAAAGTCTTAAAGTCCTTGTCTCTTCCCTCCTCGTCTCCCTCTGCGTTGAGGCGATCCAGCTTTCGATGTAGGGACCCCGCCGGGTGATGGTAAGTCCAGCGGCCGCATCCGAGCTCCGCAAACGGGCTGGTTCAAACTCCGCGGCCCGGGGCAAAATATTTGTCTGTGCAAATCCTAGCAGGTCAAGGATAGCACTGCCACAATTGGACATTGAGTTAGAGATGGAAATATCAGCTGAGGTTTTCTATCCGAGTCTATCCCAAGGATAAGTAGGTTTGGTAGCTTTGTGATGGTGATCTACTGCACTGACACTGTTCCCTCTAAACTTTTGGTCTAGGTTGATTATTGTCTCGTGTACTGAGGTACAGTGAAATGCTTAATTTTGCATGGCGTACAATTGACTCAGTATTTGACATATACATAAATACAGCCAAGTCATAAAGTTCAATAGTTAAAGCGAAGATACAGAGTGCAGAATATAGTTCCCAGCATTGCAGCACATCAGTTCCAGCGACAACGTCCAATCTCCACAATAAGGCTACAGGTGAATCTGACAGTACCCGAGCTTTTAGAAGGTGCTGTTCAGAAACCTGATATCAGAGGGCAGGAAGAAGTATTTCCTTAGACAGACACAAAGTGCTGGAGTAACTCAGCGGGTCAGGCGCCATCTCTGGAGAGAAAGGGTGGGTGATATTTGGGGGCGATCTGAAGAAGGGTCCCGACCCGAAAAGTCACCCATCCTTTTTCTCCAGAGATGCTGCCTGACCCTCATAAATACTTTGTCGTCTTCGGTATAAACCAGCATCTCTGGTTCCTTTCCTTGTATTTTCTTTCATGCAGAAATATATTCTTTATGTACAACCAGTTTGAAATACAGCTTCTTCCCTGCTGTTATGAAACTCATGAGCAGGCCTTTCATATGCTAAGGGAGTATTCCCAATCTTCCAATGCACCTCATTGCTCTGTGGAACTTTCTATTTTATCTGCACTTTCTCTGTAGCTGTAACACTTCAATCTGTTTATTTTCTCTATTGCACTATCTATTGACCCGTGTATGATACCATCTCCCTGGATAGCGTGCAAAATAGCGTTTTCTTTTAAATGGAATCGAAAGATACAGCTTGTAAACAGGCTCTCCAGCCCACCGAGTCCATGTCAACCACCAATCACCCATTCACACTAGTTTTAGGTTAAACCACTTTCTCATCCATTCCCTGCACACTAGGGGCAATTTACCAAGGCCAATTAACCTACTAACCCGCACGCCTTTGGGATATGGAAGAAAAATGGAGCATCCAGAGGAAACTCGCACAGCCACAGGGATAACGTGCAAACTCCGCGCAGACAGTACCCAAGATCAGGATTGAACCTGGGTGTCTGATGTTGTAAGGCAGCAGCTCTACCAGTTTTTCACTGTAGCTCGTGACAATCATGAACCAATATCGTTAGCAATGCTCTGCATTGCCCCATTTCAGGCTGCTTCATAGTTACCCACTCCCTTCACCCACCATTGTGTGTTGTGCCTTTAGCTGCTGAGACCCAATGGTTCCATAGTTTAATTTTTTATTAATTGTGCCTTCCTAAACCTCTGTGCCTCTCTCACCTCCTTCTGTATGTGCCTTAAAACTCACCTCTTTAACCAAGTTAATCTGGCCTAGTACCTCCTTCTGTGGCTCACTGTCATTGATGTCTGCTTATACCTTTAGGTCACGATGCCCTATTATCCACATGCAAGTTGTGCAATGTGCCCACCTTACCTGGGGAAGCTTGGCACCAGGTTACTGAGTGAAATGACAAATAGTGTGCAGGGAGCTTCTGTATAGGACGGAGATATAATTGACAGGGAAGGAAAATTAATCGCATCAAAGTTTTAAGCAGCTCTACCAACTGCTGCCTCACAGCACCAGAGACCCAGGTTCGATCCTGACCATGGGTGCTCTCAGTTTGCACATTCTCTCCGTAACTGGGTTTCCTCTTGGTGCTCCAGTTCCCTCCTAAGTCCCATAAACGCGCAGATTTGTACGTTTATTGGCCCCTCTAAATTGTCTCCAAGATGCAGGGTGTAGGTGAGAAAGTGGGAAACATATTCTCAGTTAGGGTGGGAGAGGTCCTGTGTTCAAATCCACGGTGAGCCCTCATTGTACAGGGTGACTCAGTGGTGCAGCTGGCAGAGCTGCTACCTCACGGCACCAGAGACCCGGGTTTGATCCTGACTTAGGGGTTGCCTGCGTGGAGTTTGCACGTTCTCACTGAGACCGCATGGATTTTTCTCCGGGTGCTCCAGTTTCTCCCACATCCCAAAGACGTGTGGATTTGTTGGTTATTTGACCTTCTGTAAATTGTCTCTAGTGTGTAGGGAGTGGATGAGAGCGTGGGATAACATAAGGCTAATGTGAACGGGTGATCAATATTTGGCATGGATTTGGAGGCCGAAGAACCTTTCTATGCTGTTTCTCTTATCTAAACTGAGCAAAGTGGATCAGTGGCAGTATCTGTGGCTGCCAGCAGATGGTGCTCTGACCAAGGTTTAGCTCTGTGCATCCACCACAATTGGGAATATGGATCAGCCCAGACTCGGGTTACCTGCACTTTGCCAAGGTGCGGATTGTACGGAATCCATCTCAAGTGGCCGGTTCAATCCCCAGTACGGAGACTTAAGCGCATAGTCTCGTAGTACTGTGGAGTGCCACTTTACTGAGCCTTTGGAAAAGATGACTGTTCAATCAGGTGTTTGTGAAGGATTCCAAAGTTCCACTGGATGTTCTGCCCAGTGCGTGACCAACATTTATTTCTTGAGCAACAATTAGCAGACGTTATTACAATGCTCTTCATGGCAGCTTACAGCGCACAGGATCAGAACAGTGACTCCCCTTCAATTTGCTCTAAGTTCAGTTGACTGTCAAAGTGCTGTTGAAATCAAAGTAATTTCCTTTCTTTACATTTTTGCATGAATCTTATCGTTCAAATCCCCACAAATATATTATTCTACCTTGTTCTCTTTGTTACTTCTGCATTCAGACTTGGGAATATGTTCATCCAAGTGCACCGATGATCGACTAACTCCTGCCGCTCAAAGTTCCAGAATACAACGTTTAGTGAAACATCGGCTAATTCTTTCCACTTGGATGTCGATATTAGATTTAAGGACGTTCTGTATCATTCGCTAGAGAACCTGCTGTTAAGGTTTAATTCCTGTCTTTCCTTTTCCAGGTGCAGTACCTTTCTCTGCTGGCTCTTTTTTAGTCTACATTAACCTGGATAAACTCTGGAATAAGCCCAGTGTGAAACTCACGCCGCTCCAGAATTTTGCCAATGGTTGCTTGGCAGCTGGTGTCGCCCAGACTCTCTCCTTCCCTTTCGAAACTGTGAAGAGGAAGATGCAGGTGAGCCTTGCCCGTAAAGCCCAGTGGAATACCACTATGATATTCCCCTTAATGGCAGGGCCCTGGGGAGTGTTGTAGAGCAGGTAGACAAAAATGCTGGAGAAACTCAGCGGGTGAGGCAGCATCTATGGAGTGAAGGAATAGGTGACGTTTCGGGTCGAGACCCTTCTTCAGACAGTAGACATGATTCAGTTTGTAGAGCAGAGTGATTTAGGAGTACAGGTACATGGTGTTCAAGGAGGCTTTTGGTACATTGGCCTTCATCAGTCAGGCTATTATGGAAGTTGAGACGTCATGTTACAGTTTAGTATAATTTAGTTTAGAGATACAGCCCACCCAGTCTGCGCCGACCAGTGATCCCAGCACACCAACACCATCCTACACACACTAGGGACAATTTACAATTACACCCAGTCAATTAACCTGTACGTCGTTGGAATGTGGGAGGAAACCAGTGATTACGGAGAAAACGCATGCAGGTCATGGTGAGAACATGCAGACTCTGTACAGACAAGCACCCGTAGTCAGGATCAAACCTGGGTCCCTGGCGCTGTGAGGCAGCAACTCTACCGCTGTGCCATCATTGTACAAGACATTGGTGCGGCCGCATTTGGAGTATTGTGTTCAGTATAGATCAGCCTGCTGTAGGAAGGATGACATGAAGCTGGAAAAAGTGCAGAGAAGATTTTGCCAGGACTGGAAGGCTTGAGCTATTGGTTGGGCAGGCTGGGATTTTATTCCATGGAGCACTGGTGGCTGAGGGGTGATCTTATAGAGGTGTATCAAATAATGAGGGGAATAGCCGGATGAATGGACAGTGTCTTTTACCAAAGTACGGGATTCAAGAACCAGAGGACAGAGGTTTGTCGGAGAGGCAAGATTTAATAGGAACCTGAGGGGAAACCTTTTCATTCTGGTCGGTATATGGAACAAGCTGTCAGAGGAGGTAGTTGAGGCAGGTACTATAACAGCATTTAAAGCCACTGGGGCAGATATGTGAATAGGTTTAGAGGGATAATGGGACTAGCTTAGATGGGGCATCTTGGTTGGTGTAGGCAAGTTAGGCTGAAGGGCCTGTTTGTGTGCTGTATGACTCCATTCAAACATGCAACTTCATTAAGCTATTACTCAAGTTGGGGATGGGAGAGAACAAAGAGAAAGAGCTTTAAACGTTTCTATGGCTGAAATTGTCAAATTATTCTATTACAAGCTCATTGTAGAAGTACATGTGTAATTTGGAATCATTTATACTTTATTGTCACCTGTACCGAAGTTTGTTTTCCAGACAATCCAGTAAAATCATACAGCAGATTTCACCCAGGCTGTACACAAGTGTTGCGACGTTTCTGGTGCCGACAACGTTACAAAAGGTTACCGAACAGTCCTACCTTCTGCCTGCCGCCGCACGTGGCAGCAGCTGCCCCCCCCACCCCCCTCCACTGGGTGCCCCATTTGTTCCCCTGATTTCATTCACTTCACCAGACAACTGCACCGTCAACGTTGAAACTGCCACTGAATATCTGTGTCGCCATTTCAGATCATTTTTCTAGCAAGCTTCTGATGATCATTTTAATTCTGCTCTTTGGCTCGGTATCAGTTGTTATTAACTGGTCTCCGGTGCAACACACTGAACCATTTTATTCCCTTAAGGGCCTGTCCCACTTAGGCAATTTTTAAGGCAACTACAGGTGACTAGGCTGTCGCCAGGGTGTCGCCTGTATGGTCGTGAGTAATCTCAGTCGCCCAAAGAGTCGTAGCGTCTTTCTGGTCGCCACTGGGTTTTCAACATGTTCAAAAAGTTTCGGCGACAGTCGGCAACAGTGGGTTGCCGCCAATGAGCATAGCTGGACTTCTCCTGACGTAGGTGCTGTCATAGGTTGTCGCCAGGATGACGCAGTTTGTCGCCAGGATGACGCAGGTTGTCGCCAGGTGACGCAGGTTGTTGCCGGTGCTGACTTCGGTGAATTCCATTGGCGACTACCCACGTCAACCGGCGACAGGTAACGGCGACTGAATTGTCTTCAGTTATCGACGACTGGGTCGTAGCTTGTAGGTGGACATAGGTTGACTTCAATTGTCGTAGGTTGTCGTAGGTGTTGTCCTAGGTGGACGTCCTAATGGGTCGCTGGTTGTCGGTAGCTTGCCGTAGCTTGACGTCGACTAGGTGGTAGGTTGTTGTAGCTTGGCGTAGACATTGTCGTAGGGGGGGTCCAGTCCCCGGTTTTTCGGCGAACTGCTACGACTATGGCAGTATCCTAAAAAAATCGCCTAAGTGGGACAGGCCCATTAGAAACACTTTATAACTGCAAGTTTTTGCGAGCTTATTTTTGGTATTAATTGTTTTTTAAATTTCCGTATCTGAACCCATTCTCTTCCTCCGTAGGCACAAAGTCCCCTGCTTCCTCACTACGGAGGTGTAGACGTGCATTTCACTGGAGTCGTGGACTGCTTCAAGCAGATTGTGAAGACAAAGGGTTTTCTAAGTCTATGGAATGGACTTACTGCCAATATACTGAAGGTAATCACCGCCTGTGTAACAGCAGCAGCCTCTGGATGGGTAGATACAGTAGCTGGAGAAATGGATCTCTTGTGTTGCAGGCTCCACAATGATCTGGGTTTGTGTGTGTGCTCAACCACAGACTACAGAGGAGTAACATCAGAAGATTTTCTTCCAGAGGAACAACTGTGCCATACTCATAAAGTGATTTGCTATTATTTGAAATGGTATTGTTTTATAATGGAGGAATACAGAGGGTAGTATTGGTAGACACAAGGAACGGCTGATACGAGAATCTTGCGCAACACACAAAGTGTTGGAGTAACTCAGCGGGGCAGGCAGCACTTGTGGAGGACAGGGATGGCTGATGTTTTGGGTCCGGACCCTTCTTCAGAGGTGGGGTTGGATAAAGCCCCGGCAAGTGATAGTTTAGTTTTAGACCTTACAGATACAGCGCGGAAACAGGCCCTTCGGCCCACTGAGTCCGTGCCGACCAGCGATCATCCCGAACACTACCACTATCCTACACACTAGGGACAATTTACCAAAGCCAATTAACCAACAAACCTGTATGTCTTTGGAGTGTGGGAGGAAACCAGAGCACCCTGAGAAAATCCACAATATCACGGGGAGCACGTACAAACTCCATACAGACAGCAGATGGAACCCGGGTCTCTGGCGCTGTAAGGCAGCAACTCTACCACTGTGTCACCGTGCTGCCTGTAGTCCATTTACTGAACGCGAGTACAAATCTCACCACAGTAGCTGAGGAAGATTAATTCTGTTAATTAACTAATCTGCAATAATACGCTTGTCTGGGTAATGGCGATTATGATAGTTTTAGACTGTAGTAAAATGCTAACTGGTTGCCAAGTGTCCTTCGTCATTCCTTATCCGATCTGGCCTCTGTGAGACGCCAGCAATGTGATCGCCTTGAACTGTCCTCTACAGCAGCATCGTAACCTACAAAATGGAGGTGTAAAGGGCCTGGGCAGTGCTGTTAGAGGATTCTCAAAAAGTTAATTTGCAAATTGAGTTGGTAGCAAGGAAGGCGAATGCAATGCCAGCATTTATTTAGAGAGGACTAGAATATAAAAACAGGGATGTAATGCTGAGGCTTTATAAGGCTCTGGTCTGGCAGCATCTGGAGTATTGTGAGCAGTTTTGGGCCTCATACCTGAGGAAGGATGTGCTGGCTCTGGAAAGGGTCCAGAGGAGGTTTACGAGAATGATCCCAGGAATGATTGAGTTACCATATGATGAGCGTTTGATGGCGCTGGGCCTGTACTCGGTGGAGTTTGGAAGGATGAGGGGGAACCTCATTGAAACTCACCGAATAGTGAAAGGCCTGGATAGAGTGGATGTGGAGAGGATGTTTCCATTAGTGGGAGAGTCAAGGACCAGAGGGCACAGGTTCGGAATGAAAGGATGTTCTTTGAGAAAGGAGATGAGAAGGAAGTTTGTTACTCCGAGGGTGGTAAATCTGAGGAATACATTGCCACCATGTTGATATATTATAACACAGACAGTACTTTCAACACAAGGCCTGCAAGAATTGAGGAAGGTGAGTCACTACCCTTTACAGATGGGTAATAAATGTTGGCATTATTGCAGAACCCACGTCAGCTGGGAGTGGAAAAATAAAAAATACTTTGAACTCTAATACCTACCGCAGCTACACAGCTTTACTCTTGGCTTTAACTACAGCCATCTTAACTCCCCTTCTTATTCCATTCCGACCTCACTGTCCTGGGCCTCCTCCACTGTCAGGGTGAGGTCACAAGCAAACTGGAGGGACAGCACCTCATATTCCACTTGGGGAGCTTACAACACAATTGTACGGACATTGAGTTCTCCAGTTTTAGATAATACCCCCCCCCCCACCTTGCTTCCCCCCCCCCCTCTTTCCTTCTATCCCATTCTGATGCACACCCATTTCTCTGACTATCTCTGCCCCTTTCCCCACATCCTCATCCACCTATATCCCTCCTCTCTGACTTCACTTTTCACCCCTCTTCCCTCCTTATCTGGCACCTTCTGTCTCCTTTGCCTCGCTAGCCCTTTGTCCACCCATCTGCCAAATAATCCCCTCTCTCCTGTATCCACCAATCGCTCGCCTGGTTTTGTCCCACCCCCCACAATTTTTCCATCTTTCTCCCCTCTACCACAATCAGTCTGAAGAAGGGTTCTACCCAAAACATCGGCAATCCATGATCTCCAGAGATGCTGCCACACCCACTGAGTTACTCCAGTAGTTACTCCATCAGTCTGATGGAGGGTCTCGACCCGAAACGTCGCCTATTCCTTCTCTCCGTAGATGCTGCCCTCACCCGCTGAGCTTTTCCAGCATTTTTTTAATGTCTACTTTCAATTTTTCCAGCATCTGCTGTTCTTTCTTAAACAAATACTCCAGCACTTTCTATGTCTTTGCACAACCTTATCAGGGCCTACTGGGAACCCGCAGGGCAGGATCAGTCGGGTCACTGTGCCAGAAAGGAGCTGGACATTAGGATGGCGTATTTGATGATAATATTCACAAAATGACACCAAGTGCTGGCAAAAGCGTTCAGGCGACAGCTGCTACAGAAACAGCCACAGATCAAAAGCTTTACATGTATTATCTGCCAATGAAACGTCTTTCTAATCCCAGCTCGTAGACGAGCAGCTCCCCTTTCTACAGTCACGCAGTTAGGATTGACTTACTTTATAATCTTTATATCAGTTTGAAGAAGGGTCCCGACCCAAAACGTCACCTGTCCATGATCTCCAGAGATGCTGCCCGACCTGCTGAATTACTCCAGCACTTTGTGTCTTTTTTGTTGTTGTAATGTCGCATCTGCAGTTCCTTGCCCCTCCATTTTATTGTTTTATATTCTATCTGTTAAAGCTCCCTCTCTATTGGACAGGGTGGGTAAAAATGCTTGAGTGTCAAGTACATTTATTGGACAAACATATCATCTTTAGAGTCATGTTTATTGTTGTCACATGTAACGAGGTACAGTGAACAGATTTGTTTTGCATGCTAAACAATGACATTAGATTATATTATATATAACAACAGTCAAGTCAAACTTGAGTACAGTAGCTGATCGCTGGTCGGTGTGGACTGAAGGACCTGTTTCCACACTGTTTCTAAACTAAATTAAACTGTCCAAATTCTTGGTTCTTGTTACTGTGTGGGATTCCACCGGAAGCTCCCGTTTCCTTCCACAATAAGTTTAGGTTTATTATTATCACATGTAATGAGGTACAGCGAAAAGGTTTGTTTTGCATGCTAAACAATCAGATCAAATAATATCTATAAAAACAATCAAGTGCAATAGGTAGAGCAGAGAGGAAGATGTGCAGTGCAGTAAATCCTTTGCCATTTTGTCTGCCTCTTGTAACCAATGCTCTGATTTCATTTTCAGATTGTTCCCTACTATGGTTTGATGTTCAGCACCTTTGAGTTCTGTAAGCGGCCTGTCTGTACAAGAACGGCTACATCGTGGTCGCCACTGAGTTACCGGCTCAGCCCAGGAGTCGACCAGAGCTTGAGGGCCGAGGAGCTGCAGGAACTGAAGAGGTTGATCAGGGGAAAGAGCTTCGAGACGGGCCGACCCTCAATCAGGAACAAGTGGTGGGGCTGAGAGAGACCCGACTGTGAGGACCTGTGACATGGCCCTTGTAACCTCAATCACAGACTGCCCCTGGTAGGGCAAAAAGATCCCGTCTCTCTCAATGGCTCAAGCTGCACTTTACACAAAAATGTTGATCAGTTAATAGCAAAGGGGGGATCCTCTTCTCAAGGTGATTAATGCCTATTATTTAACAAGGGACAGCCAGCATCACCATCAAATACCCTGCCGTCTCAAACATTGATAGCTTCTCCTAGAATTAAATAGATTTCCGATACGCAAAATTGGTTTCCACATTTTAAGGCGTGCGGGGGAAAGATTTAAAAGCGACCTGAGGGGTAGGTTTTCCCCAGACGGTGGCTGGTGTATGGAATGAGCTGCCAGAGGAAGCTGTGGAAGAGGGGGCATTTGCACAGTTTAAAGAGGGAGCTCAGCTCGGCAACTTGGTCAGCATGGGGAGTTGGGCAAACCCATTACCGTGGTGAATAATGCCAGGACTCTGTACCTTTTTTTAATGATTGGTGGAGTGCGATCTGTGGGTGTTGACTGCACCCACCCGTAGACCTGGGTAAAGTAAACAATGGCAATGTAGAACCATAATAGTCTGAATGGGCAAGATGACAGGGAAATTATCTGTAAGGCTCTGGTTAAAAGCTTTCATTTTATATTGTGCCTTTGCCTTAATAAAATACACCAAAGATCTTCCAAAGAGAAAATGAATGCCTGAACCAAAGAAAGAAAATGAGGAGGTGAGGCCATGTGCAAACACAACCCTGAGTTTGGAAAGTTACCTACTTACAATTCTGGGAGAACATCCAAAAGTATGAGTTACGAGTCGGGCTAAGGGATAAAGGATAGCAGTCTGGTGACAGTAACACTGAGACTGATACGAACTGGGGCAGCACGGTGGCGCAGCAGTAGAGTTGCTGCCTTACAGCGCCAGAGACACAGGTTCGATCCTGACTACGGGTGCTGTCTGTACGGAGTTTGTACGTTCTCCCCGTGACCGTGTGGGTTTTCCCTGGATGCTCCGGTTTCCTCCCACATTCCAAAGACGTACAGGTTTGTAGGTCAATTGGCTTTGCTAAAGATTGTAAATTGTCCCTAGTGTGCAGGATATCGTTAATGTACAGTGTATAGGGAGCGCTGGTTGGCACGGACTCGGAGGGCCGTAGTTCTCTAAACTAAACTAAAACCTATTTTTTCAATAGTGTTCTGGATATTAGAATGTACTTTATAACCCGACATAAAAAGAATAAACTTGATTTCTAACCTATTTATTAACAGTCACAGCAACAACATATCTATTAGCAGTCTTTTTATTGTAAATAAAGTAGGCCAGGACACTTCATGGGAACTTTAAACTGGTTGCCAAGGCCCACCAGACAATATTAAGATTAAGCCTGAAAGAGGGGGGTTTTAAGAAAGGTTGGACGAGAGAGAGATTTCAGAAGGCTTGGGGGCGTGCATGTTGAGTTTAGTTTGGCTTATTGTCATGTGTACCGAGGTACAGTGAAAAGCTTTTAAGCTTAAAAACTAACCAGTCAGCAGAAAGACAATACATGATTATAATTGAGCCATCCTCATTGTACAGATAACAGGAATAACGTTTAGTGCTAGATAAAGTCCAATCAAAGATAGTCCGAGGGTCTCCAATGAGATAGATAGTAGCTCAGGACTGCTTCTAGTTGTTGGTAGGATGGTTCAGTTGCCTGATAACAGCTGGGAAGAAACTGTCCCTGAATCTGGATGTGTGCGTTTTCGCACTTCTATACCTTGTTGCCATATGGGAAATACCATGTTGACGAGCATTCAGTCAAGGTGAAGGGATGAGAGCTTTTGGAGAGAAAGATGAGAGTTGTCAACAAACAAGGAAATTGCTGTGATTTGAGATGTGGTGGGTGAGGGGTAACGTGTGGGGGATAATAAATAGAAGGATTACATTTTGAACCAATCCCTGTGACACGGTGGAGCAGCAGTAGAGTTGCTGACTTACAGCGCCAGGGACCCGGGTTCGATCCTGACTACAAGTGCTGTCTGTACGGAGTTTGTACGTTCTCACCGTGACCTGCGTTGGGTTTCTCCGGGGTCACCGGTTTCCTCCCACACTCCAAAGACGTGCAGGTTTGTAAGCTAATTGACTTGGTATAATTGTAAAATAGTCCCTAGAGTGTGTAGGATAGCGTTGGTATACGGGGAATCACTGGTCGGCAAGGGCCGGAGGGCCTGTCTCCACGCTGTATCTCTAAACTAAACTAAACCTTCAAGCAAATATCCACACCAGGCAGTATCCTGGGGTAACTCTTATCCAGCCACAGCCCAATTGCTTTATTGCCCACATTGGAAAGGTTAACTTTGGTCTTCCTGCCTCTGTAACACGGATTGGTAAAACAGAATCTAGAACAAATTTGCCAAGACAGACTGTTTTACCTATTAGAGTTTTTGCCATTTCTAAGTACTAATATTATAAGATGCTGAAATGGATGAGAAATGTGTTCAATATTACACTTACATTCCATACCATTTTATGCTTAATGTGGCCAAAGACAGACATTCTTCTGATTATCTCACATTTTTAATGGTTTAAGTTATATGTTTATTACATGTTAAATAAAGATTCAAAGATAACTGAAATGTTAGTTGGGAAACTGTTGTTCCATGCGGGAGACTGTCTCAGTAAATCAGAAGGAGTGCTTCTTCAATCATTCATCCATAAGTAGATGATTGATCAAGGTATGACATCCCAGAATAGCTGTGGGTATATTTAGAGCAAGTTTTATTAAGTAGAGGTCTTCCTCCCTCTACTTGTCTGACCTTCTGAACAGCATCATGTTTACAGGTGTCAGTCTTCTCCTTGTGTATGGCGTGCACAGCCTAAAGTTGTAGGTCAACTTGTTCTATTTGATCTATTTGTTTGTGCACGTCGGGTTGATTGAATCAGTCAAAACAGGGAGGACCACGTGAAGGTTGCAATCTCCCACCCCACAGGTGTCAGTGTTAGGGTAGCACTTTGACTGATGGAGATGGAGCCATAGTGATGATCACTGGTGGGTGGTTCATGGTGACATCTGAAATGTAGGCTTCCCTTTGCTCACTCTCGCGGTTGTACTTCAAGCAGATCCCGACTGCCCTTGGTTCCAGGTTTCACCTTTTCCTATCACATTCCATCGTTATATCCAAAGGTACATTCATCCAGAATGGTCATTTGCTGCCTCCGCCAATCGCCTCCCAGCTCCCGTCACTGTTTCCACTTTCCCCTCCCCCAGCCAACTCCATCAGCC
The DNA here is from genome assembly GCA_038087875.1 of Malacoraja senta. Taxonomy (NCBI): domain Eukaryota; kingdom Metazoa; phylum Chordata; class Chondrichthyes; order Rajiformes; family Rajidae; genus Malacoraja; species Malacoraja senta. Next base: position 48,243,011 of record CM075983.1, read on the forward strand.
AATCTACCTCTCCACAGGGGCGGCAGAGTGGCGCAGCGGTAGAGTTACTGCCTTATAGCGCCAGAGATCCGGGTTCAAACATCTGACCATTCTGGATGAATGTACCTTTGGATATAATGATGATCCTGTAAAATGTATGGCCACTCATTTTAGACTTCCTATAAGTTGAATCAACTTCTTCACCTCGACTGACGGAATCCTTTCACAAAGACTTTCATCGATCCACCTCTCTTTCTCTCTTTACTAGAGAAAAGAGGCCCCATTTTATTTTAATACTTCCTGACAGCTAGAGTTGTGACGATTTTTGGATTTAGTAAAGATGTCACTTTGTAATATGACATGTGGTCAGGATCTTTCCCCTCGAGATTCAATCTAAAATAGGGCTCCATGTTCTCAGGAAAAGGATGACACACTTGAGAATGAGATTAATAGGAATCGCCTTCCTAAGAATTATCTTTAGACTTTAGAGATGCAGCGTAAAATTAGGCTCTTCGGCCCACCGCGTCCGTACCAACCTGAGATCCCCACACATTAACATTACCCTACGCCCAGTAGGGTCGATTTACATTTATACCAAGCCAATGAACCTACAAACCTGTACGTCTTTAGAGTATGGGGGGAAAACGAAGATCTCGGAGAAAACCCACGCACTCTGTACAGACAGCACCCGTAGTCAGGATCGAACCCGGGTCTCTGGCGCTGTAAGGCAGTAACTCTACTGCTGTGCCTCCATGCTGCCTGTCCCAGATACCTGTGGATGTTTATTCAAAGATTATTGGGCCATTGGGAATCAAGAGTTGTAGAGACTGGACAGGCAAGTTGAGAGGAAAGACTGGATATCATGTGTTCCTTCTCATGGTGAATCCCACCAGCTCACATTGATTATCTGGCACAATGGTTCTTTATTATCACATGTACTAAGGTTAGGTGAAATTCTTCTTTTGCATACAGTTCAGTAGAATTATTGCCATACATAAATACAATCCCAGATTAAGTACAGAGTTTACAGAAAAATCCCACCTTTTGCTGGAGTCGCCAGGTTTTGGCACCATTTTCAAAATCCCAGCCTCCGCTGGCGACATAGTCCCAATGCAGCTGTCATCTCGATCCGGATCGTCCAGCGAACCATTGCCTTGCCTTACCTTCAGCCTTCCTTGGCCCAGGGGCGCCTCCCGCAGCCGACCTTGAGGGTGCAGAGTTTAAGACCCCAGTTTTTCTAGTGATCTCCGTCATCGCCATCTCCCTCCACCCTCCTCTCTGGTCCTCGGCAACGAGTGGGGACCGGGTTTGGCGGCTCCCTCGATCGGCGGGTGATCGGTTCTGCAGTGGGCAAGCCAGGCCTGCAGATCGGGTAGGGCTGTGGTCCATTGGCTCCTTTCCACCATTTGGCCCGAGCATGGGCGGAAATCCTGGGGGGGGGGGGCCTGTCTCCCCCATGCTTTGAGAGGTGGGGGACAATCCCCCCCCCCATGTTTTGTGAAATATGTTGCAACAAAACCGCCTTGGAATTTTACATTTTTAAAAAGCTCTCGGGTTTAATGAGTACTGCAGAACGATTGGAGTCGTTTATCACTTGATTCCTCTGAGACGAAAATGATTTGTTAACTGCCGCTGTTAGCGCTTGTTATCTGCCAGTAGTTAAGATCGTTATACAATGTGTCACCAATACATTGATATGCATCCTCCGTAAATATAATTGTGTTTTGACTTTCATGTATTACTGACGCGGCGTTCCTTTGAATAAAATTCACGTGAGAATTTCTTAAAACTGTCTGATGCGGGTACAATTACCATTTGAACTTTGGATGTATTGGTGGATGTCATGGGAAAGATTTAAACAGGTATCGGATGGTCATTAAGGGCTCCGGACCGCGAGCACGGGCTTCCTGGTGTGCATGTACAGTCCCTCATTCACCCACGTTATTTAGGAATTTTTACCCATCATTTCCCTTGATGGTTGTCTTGCACACTTGTCACCAGGCCGCCAGGAATTTGTGTCCCCCCCCCCCCCCCCCCCCTGTTTTAAAAGCAATTTCCACCCATGGCCCCAACGGGTCACAATGGATATATGACATCCAGGAACCTTCTTTCCGTTGACTCCATCTACGCTGCCTCAGCAAGGCCACCAGCATAATCAAGGACCAGTCTTATCCCAGTCACTCCCTCTTCTCCCCTCTCCCATCAGGCAAGCGGTACAGAAGTGTGAAAACGTACACCTCCAGATTCAGGGACAGTTTCTTCCTAGCTGTTAGGAACCATCTAGTCCTGAGCTACTATCTACCACACTGGAGACCCTATGACTATCTTTGATCAGACTTTACTGGACTTTATCATGTACTAAACGTTATCCATGTTATTCCCTTTATCATGTCCCCCCGATGTCAGAGTCAAAGTCAAAGCCCCCGGTGGGCGATGGTGATTATCCCGCGGCCATTAAAGCCACGTCGGTTAATGCAGGGTCGTGCACCGGGTCTTGGTGTTAGAGCCCCGGCGCGCACTCGCAAAGTCCGGCGGCCATTCCAAGCAGCGCGGGGGGACAAAGCCCCGCTCCAGGTGTTCTTCAACCCCGCAACTCGGGCGGGAGAAGTCGCCGCTGCGGAAGCCCCGAAAAGCGGTCTCCCACCAGGGACCCGCGGGCTTCCGGTGTTGCATGCTGACTGGTTAGCATGCAGCAAAAAGCTTTTCACTGTACCTCGGTACACGTGACAATAAATTAAACTCAAACTCAACTCAACCCAAACCACCACACTTGGAAATGAAAGTGGCATTAACAATTCTATTGCTTTAGCACTGATCTGACCTTAGTTCTTACAGCTATCATCACCTCAGTCACTGAAAGGTGAAGTTTCAAGGTTCTGGGCTGTCCCATATTTTATTGATCATGTCCTTTGTACCTTAAGTAATTTGATAAAGATAAAATGTCAAAGGATATTGTGAACAGAAAGAACTGTGGGACTACTTCATTAAGAGTAAAAAGGTCAGATAAACTTGATTGGGTAAAAAATCCGTACCTCTCCCATAAAATTCCCTAATTCTGATTAATATTTCTATGAACATACTTTATTTGAGCCAAACCTTGGCTAAATTAAGGGTGGATATTAATGTCCCTATCTCCTGACATTCTCACTCATTGCTGTTGAATGCAAATTCTGATCTGGCCTAAGCTTCTCAAAGGTTTGTAAAAAGTGACAAAAACTTTGCAGTAGAGTTAAGATGGACACAGGTGGTGCCCATACATTGCATTGTGACCCTCTCCTTGGTTGCCTCTGACCCATACTCACCTAAGTCACCTGCTCATATCTGAAGAAGGGTCTCCAGACGAAACGCTACCTATTCCTTATCTGCAGAGATGCTGCCTGACCCGTTGAGTTAGTCCAACATTTTGTCTCTTAGCAGTTGTGTAGGAAGGAATTGCAGATGCTGGTTTAAACCGAAGATAGACACAAAAAGCTGGAGTAATTCAGCGGGACAGGCAGCATCTCTGGAGAGAAGGAATGGGTGACGTCTCGGGTCGAGACCCTTCTTCAGACTGGTTAGGAAAAAGGGAAACGAGAGATAAAGACGATGATGTCGAGAGATAAGAACAATGGATGAAAGATATGCAAAAAAAGTAAGGATGATAACAGGCCATTGTTAGCTGTTTGTTATGTGAAAACGAGAAGCTGGTGCGACTTGGGTGGAGGAGGGATAGAGAGAGAAGGAATGCTGGGGTTACTTGAAGTTAGAGAAATCAATATTCATACCACAGCAAAATATGAGATGCTGTTCCTACAATTTGTGTTTAGCCTCACTCTGACAATGGAGGAGACCTAGGACAGAAATGTCAGTGTGGGAATGGGAAGGAGACTTAACGGGTCTAGCAACCGGGAGATCAGGTAGGTTTAGGCGGACTGAGCGAAGGTGTTCAGCGAAACGATCGCCTGGTCTACATTTGGTCTCGCCGATGTATAAGAGTCCACATCGTGAACAACGGGTACATTAGATGAGGTTGTAGGAGTTGCAAGTGAACCTCTGCCTAACCTGAAAGACTGTCGGGGTCCCTGGACAGAGTCGAGGGAGGAGGTATAGAGACAGGTGTTACATCTTCTGCGGTTGCAGGAGAAGGTACCCGGGGAGGGGGTGGTTTGGGTGGGAAGGGATAAGTTAACCAGGGAGTTGCAGAGGGAACGGTCTCTGCGGAAAGGGGTGGAGATGGGAAGATGTGACTAGTGTTGGGATCCCGTTGGAGGTGGTGAAAATTTTGGAGGATTATGTGTTCCATGTGATAGCTGATGGGGTGGAAGTTAAGGACTAGGGGGACTCTGTCTCTGTTGAGACTAGGGGAGGGGGAGCAAGGGCGGAGCTGTGGAGTACCGAGGAGACACGAGTGAGGGCCTCATCTATGATGGGAGAGGGGAACCCCCATTCCCTAAAGAATGAGGACATCTCAGATGTCCTGTTATGGAACACCTCATCTTGGACGCAGATGCAGCGTAGACAGATGAGTTGTGGGAGTCAGTGGGTTTGTAATATTCATCAGTCAATAGTCTATTTCCCGTGATGGAGACAGTGAGATCAAGAAAGGGGAGGGAGGTGTTGGAGAGGGTCCAAGTAATTTCAGTGCGGGGTGGAAATTGGTGGTGAAGTTGATGAAGTCCATGAGTGCTGCATGGGTGCAGGAGGTAGCACCAATGCAGTCGTCAATGTAACAGAGATAGAGAAGTTGATGAAGTCCATGATATTTGTGACTGTCCACCAGGGGGCATATGACATTAAGATCATTCAAAATGTAGATTTTAAAATAACGGATTTTTCATCCAATTACTCCCAAGCATTTTCCTGTCATTTTCCTCATACAATCCAGTTGATCAGTGGCATAATATCACACTCCTGATATTATGTGCAGGTAGATTATATTTGGTCTTGGCATCATCTTGGGCACAGACATTGTGTGCCGAAGGGCCTGCTCTTGTGCTGCACTGTTCTATCTATCTATCTAGCTATCTAGCTATCTGGCTATCTAGCTATCTAGCTATCTAAATATCACCGGAGTTGCTTTTAATGTTGGTTTGTCCACATCTCATCCAATCTCTCAGCCAGATGATGCTTCATTATAACTTCACCAGGTTAAGCGTAAACTTTCCTTTGCTACCCAAGAAAGGCCTAGCATATTGCCATTGTGAAAACATTGTACACTGGCCTGTGGTAAAATCAGAACAAAAGAAACAGTAGAGGCCATTCGGCCCTTCAAGCCCATACCATTGATCACCAGGTCGTGACTGATCTTCTACCTCAGTACTATTTCTCTGCACCACCTTCATATCTCTCAATTCCTTTCATATCCTCAATTCTGCTTTAAAAAATGGCACAGTGATGCAGCGGTAGAGTTGCTACCATAAAGCACCAGAGACCCAGGTTCAATCCTGACTACTGGTGCTGTCTGTACGGAGTTTGTACGTTCTCCCCGTGACCTGCGTGGGTTTTCTCCGAGATCTCCCACATTCCAAAGACGTACAGGCTTGTAAGTTAATTGGCTTGGTGTGAATGTAAATTGTCCCTGGTGTGTGGGATAGTGTTAATGTGCGGGTGATCGCTGGTCGGTGCAGTCTGTTTCCGCGCTGTATCTCTAAACTTAACTAAACAGTGACTGAGTTTCCACAATATCCTGGGACAGAGAATTCTAAATGTTTACCATCCTCTGAGTGAAGACATTTATCCTCAACTCATTTTATGCATACACTTTTCTTTCAGGAAGTCAACAGCACAGATGCCCTTTACAAATAATTCAATTTCCCTCCCTTTTGTTTGTAGAAACAAGAGAGTTCAGATAGGGAGTTCCAGGATTCAGGCCATGATGAAGAAAAGATAGTGACTACATTTCCAAATCAGGATACGTGATATGTGACTTGGGGGGAACCAGCAGGTGGTGGCAGAGTTTGTGGGGTTTGGATACACTGTTTAGTTTAATTTAGAGATAAGGCATGGAAACAAGTCCTTCGGCCCACTTATTCCAAGCCGACCATCAATCATCTGTTCACATTAGTTCCATGTTATCCCACTTCCTCTTCCACTCCCTACACACTATGGAAAATTTATAGAGGCCAATTGATCTACGAACCCGCACGTCTTTGGGATGAGGGAGGAAACCAGAGCGCCCAGAGGAAACCAATGCCATCACAGAGAACATGCAAACCCCACACAGTCTGCTCTGGGAACCACGCCACAGGATCCATGGAGTTATTTCTGTGCAGGATGTTCCATGCTGACCACTGCCTGATGGACCTGTGGGCAAGGGTGTTGGTCTGGAACAACCTTTCCACAAAGGACTGGTGGTGCGGCAATGTCCAACTGACTGGCACATTGTGCGGCATCTGTGCCAGGCCCTTCCTTTGCAACACCAGGGACAGATAGAACCTCAGCAGGTAGTGACACTTGGCTTTGACACCTGCTTTGGCTCTACACACAGCTTGAAGCAGCCACACACAGTATTGAATGGCCGAGTTGGCTCGAAGAGCAGTGTGGCCCACTCCTGCTATTTATCTTGTTTCCATATTTCAAAGCAACCATATTTCATTGATTTAAACATAAACCAACAGACAGATTTATAATGTTTTAAAATTAACTGGGTTTTGATTTAAAATATGTAACCTGCTGCACAGAAATGTACGGTTTCCTATTTTAAATAGTTTTGTATTTAAGGGCCTGTCCCACTTAGGTGATTTTTCGGCAACTGTCGTAGCAAGTCGCCGAATAAGCAGCGACTAGAACATCCCGCGACCATGTGAAAACTGCCTAGTCGCCTTTAGTCACTGAAAAAATCACCTCAGTGGGACAGGCCCAATATTGTGATCATTAATGTAGTACGAATGATCAGTAAATTCAATAAATATAAATATTACAAGTTGCATTGGATAGTACGACTCTTAATTAGGATGGAATGTATCCTGTCACTGAAAATACATTCTCCATTGAAATCATACTCAGTTTGTTCATGTTATTTTTTGCAGCAGATTTAACACATGATTTACTTATAGTAGGCTGCACATTTCATGTTCGGTAAAGATTTTTTTTCTCTCTGTGGTCTTTCTTTCCACAAACTACTGCCACATGACAGGGAACCAGCCTGTCACTATGGATTACAAAGACTCTTTGATACCTGTACCACATCCAAACATAACAAGCGGTATCAAACTACAGCAGAGCAGGAAAGAAGCGAAATGGGAATAACAATATCAGTGTAGATAATACAAAATACGGATTAAAGTCCACAAGATGGCACAAAGCAAAATTCTTCAACAGATCATGTGGCACAGTGGCGCAGCTGGTAGAGCTGCTGCCTCACAACGCTAGAGACCCGGGTTTGATCCTGACCACGAGTGCTGACAGTGTGGAGTTTGCACACAGTATGGAGGGTGCCACAATGGCACAGCTGGTAGAGCCGCTGCCTCAGAACTCCAGATACCCGAGTTTAATTCTGAACTTGGGTGCTGTCTGTGTGGGGTTTGCATGTTCTCTGTGACAGCATTGGTTTCCTCTGGGCGCTCTGGTTTCCTCCCACATCCCAAAGACGTGCAGGTTCGTAGATCAATTGGCCTCTATAAATTTCCCATAGTGTGTAGGGAGTGGAAGAGGAAGTGGGATAACATGGAACTAATGTGAACAGATGATTGATGGTCGGCTAGGAATAAGTGGGCCGAAGGACTTGTTTCCATGCCTTATCTCTAAATTACACTAAACAGTGTATACAAAACCCACAAACTCTGCCACCACCTGCTGGTTCTCCCCAAGTGATGGTCAGCGTGAACTCGGTGGGCCAAGGCCCTGTTTCCATGCTGCATCTGTTAATCAATCTGAACTGGTCAATCAAACCCTCCTGCAATGAAGGCTAACATACCATTTCCTTTCTAACTTACATATATAGCCAGTTTCATGCTATTGGCAGAGTTAGAAATATTATATTCAGTTGCCACATCAAATATGTATTGTGAATAGAGAGGTCACAAGAGTCAAGAGCCAGGTTGAGAACGTTGTACCGACAACAGAACAATTCCATTCTTACTTGCAGCAGCACAACAGGCCTGTGAGGACAATACGTGTAGTTAATGTATAATAAATTACAAATCAGTAAATTAATAACCATAATACTAGTGCACAAAAAAAACCAACTTCCTTAGTGCAAACAAACAGTCCACCGAAGTTCGTAGTTGAAGTTAGTGTTGTGTAGTGTTAGTCAGCCTGATAGTTGTGGGGCAGAAGCTTTTATTAACCTGGTGGTCACTGTTTTCAGACACAAGCACTGATTCCTGTGGTATCCCCGTAGCCAGTGTCTACAAACGCAAAAAGACCCATACACCCCTATTCTCTGTTTCGTGTCTATTAACCAATGTTCAACCCATTCCAGTTTACCCCCAATTCTATATGCTATAATTTTTCACATTAACCTCTATTCTGGGTCTTTATTAAAGGCCTTCTGAAAGTCCACATACACTGTAAGCTAGCAGGCAAAGGGATATGCACAGAGTGCAAGGCTTTTAAATGTGCGATAATGAGAGATCGAGGCAGGTAGGAATAAGTAATTCTAGATAATGAGAGAAATTTATGCTTTGGTCAGGAAAAAGAAAACATGAGTCCCTGGAGGAGTAAATGGGATCAAGGAGGATGCTTAAGAAGGAAATTAGGAAGGCAAAAAGGGGGCGTGAGATTGCTCTGACAAATAAGATTAAGGAGAAGCCAATATAAGTATATTAAGGGGGGTGGGAGATTGCAACCTTCACGTGGTCCACCCTGTTTCGACGAATGCAATCAACCTGGCATGCACAAACAGAAGATCAAACAGATCTTCTGTTTGTGCCCACCAGGTTGATTGCATTCGTCGAAACAGTCTTACAACTTTAGACTGCATGCCATATGCAAGAAGAAGTTTATTAAGGGGAAAATAGTAACTGGAGAGAGAATAGGGCCACTCAGAAACCAAAGTGGTCCTCTATGTGCAGCCACAGGAGATGGGCAAAGTCCTCAATGAATATTTCTCCTCTATTTTAACCATGGAGAAGGACATGAAGACTGGGGAACTTGGAAACGTTAATAACGATGCCTTGAGATTAGTCTGTATTGCAGTTGAGGATGTTCTGGATATATTAAAACATATGAAGATAGATAACTCCACTGGATCAGATTTATCCTCGGAAACTGTGGGAATCTCGAGAAAAATATGCAGGAGCTCTGGCTGAGATATATGAAAAGGGATAAGATATACATGCATTTAGGAAGAGAGTGGTCCTGATGGAGATTAGATAATGTTCGGCAGACATTGTGGGCCGAAGGGCCTGTCCCTGTACTGTTCTATGGGCAGACTGGTATTAAGCAAAGATGCATCATTGCCCACAACACTTCTTTCAGTTTACCTCATATATATATATATATATATATATATATAGCATTTTTATTTCAAAAATAAACTTTATTCAGAATAAAGATTAAATGCATAACAAAAACTGCACAAAAACTCTTCATACATTCTCAGTGTCTATACATTCAATAGTGTCATACTAGAGCACCACCCCGCCTGAGGTCATCTGTTGCCGTTAAGAAAGGTCCCTGATCTGATTGTACTGGTCTTCTCTCACCTCCACCTCTTTCTCCTCCCCACCCCCTCCTTTCAATCAGAATAAGGGTCCCGACCCGAAATGTCACTTATCCATGTTCTCCAGAGATGCTGCCTGACCCGCTGAGTTCCTCCAGCACTTTGTGTCTATATCTGTGTCATAGTGGTGTTCGTGCCTATCTTTATAGAGAACACCCTTGTCATTCATGTAGCCCCTTGTGGGGATATTCCTTCCCTTGTTTGTGGAGTGTGTTCACCGGACTTTGCCCCTCAATAACTGGCATGCATTACAATCCCTAGACTGCATTACAATCCCTGGACTGCATTACAATCCCTAGGTTGCATTACAATCCCTAGACTGCATTACAATCCCTAGACTGCATTACAATAACATCACTCACCTGCTGCAAACTACCAGCTGGAATTGAGCTAATCCACAGAGCAAATGGGATCAACCTTCATGCCTTCCACCTCCAGAATCAAGGTTACTCAACTTCAATCACACCTTCTCTGCACCTCCTCAAATTGTTCCTTTTTATTATTCTTCAGTTTGGTAAATAATGCCTTAATTTTGCATCACATCTGAAAGACTGTGCTTGGCAATGTAGATATCCCAGAGCACTGTATGAAAATGAGTTCTGGGCACATGCAATCAAATCTACAGCCTTCGGTTTAAACTCGTAATCTTCTTATGCTCGCCGCCTACTATTTGTCTTTAAAGTGGAACTCGTCTGAAGAACAGGACCTAAATGCCATCTTCTGCACCCCAATATAACTAATAGAGTATATTCTAAACATGACCTAAATCTGGATCATGTAAGTTTGTGGCTCAAAAGCAAACCTGAATAATAAAATACTGCAAAAAAACAAACAGAGAAATAAAAGACTTGCATATTCCTCTTGTTTAAGAAGGAACTGCAGATGCTGGAAAGTCAAAGGTAGACAAAAATGCTGGAGAAACTCAGCAGGTGAGGCAGGATCTATTGAGCAAAGGAAATAGGCAACGTTTTGGGTCGAGACTAACTTTGAAAGCCGCAGTCTGACTCACTGAGTATCATGTGAAAGGGTATAAGGAAAATGCAAGACAATAGGTGCAGGAGTAGGCCATTCGGCCCTTTGAGCCAGCACCGCCATTCAATGTGATCATGGCTGATCATCCCCAATCAGTACCCCGTTCCTGCCTTCTCCCCATATCCCTTGATCGCTATCTTTAAGAGCACTATCTAGCTCTCTCTTGAAAGTATCCAGAGAACCGACCTCCACCGCCCTCTGAGGCAGAGAATTCCACAGACTCACAACTCTCTGTGTGAAAAAGTCCTTCCTCGTCTCCGTTCTAAATGGCTTAGCCCTTATTCTTAAACTGTGGCCCCTGGTTCTGGACTCCCCAACATCGGGAACATATTTCCTGCCTCTATTGTGTCCAAACCCTTAATAATCTTATATGTTTCAATAAGATCACCTCTCATCCTTCTGAACTCCAGAGTATACAAGCTCAGCCGCTCCATTCTCTCAGCATATGACAGTCCCGCCATCCCGGGAATTAACCTTGTAAACCTATGCTGCACTCCCTCAATAGCAAGAATATGCTTCCTCAAATTAGCGGACCAAAACTGCACACAATACTCCAGGTGTGGTCTCACTAGGGCCCTGTACAACTGCAGAAGGACCTCTTTGCTCCTATACTCAACTCCTCCTGTTATAAAGGCCAACATGCCATTCGCTTTCTTCACTGCCTGCTGTACCTGCATGTTTACTTTCATTGACTGATGAACAAGGACACCCAGATTCCGTTGTACTTCCCCTTTTCCCAGTTTGACACCATTTAGAATAATCCGCCTTCCTGTTTTTGCTACCAAAGTGGATAACCTCACATTTATCCACATTAAACTACATCTGCCATGCATCTGCCCACTCCCCCAATCTGTCCAAGTCACCCTGCATTCGCAAAGCATCCTCCTCACAGTTCACACTGCCATCCAGCTTTGTGTCATTTGCAAATTTGCTAATGTTATTTTGAATCCCTTCATCTAAATCATTGATGTATATTGTAAATAGCTGTGGTCCCAGCACCGAGCATTGCGGTACCCCACTAGTCACTGCCTGCCATTCTGAAAGGGACCCGTTAATCCCTACTCTTTGTTTCCTGTCTGCCAACCAATTTTCTATCCATGTCAGCACTCTACCCCCAATACCATGTGCCCTAGTTTTGCCCACTAATCTCCGGTGGGCTCTTATCAAATGCTTTCTGAAAGTCTAGGTACACTAGCTCTCCATCCACTGACTCTCCCTTGTCCATTTTCCTAGTTACATCCTCAAAAAATTCCAGAAGATTAGTCAAACATGATTTCCCCTTCGTAAATCCATGCTGACTCGGACTGATCCTGTTACTGCTATCCAAATGTGCCGCTATTTCATCTTTTATAATTGACTCCAGCATCTTTCCCACCACCGATGTCAGGCTAATCGGTCTATAATTTCCTGTTTTCTCTCTCCCGACTTTCTTAAAAAGTGGGATAACATTAGCTACCCTCCAATCCACAGGAACTGATCCTTCAGCTATAGAACATTGGAAAATTATCACCAATGCGTCCACGATTTCTAGAGCCTCTTCGTTAAGTACTCTGGGATGCAGACCATCAGGAGACACAAGGAGACAGAGCCACAAGGAACTGCAGATGCTGAAATCTCGAGTAAAACATAAAGTGCTGGAGTAACTCAGCGGGTCAGGTAGCATCTCCGATGGAATTCTCTGCCACATAAGGAAATGACAATTTACTGGATGTTTTCAAGAGAGAGTTAGATATAGCTCCTAGGGCTACTAGCTCAAGGGATATGGGGAAAAAGCAGGAACAGGGTACTAATTTTGGATGATCAGCCATGATCATATTGAATGGTGGTGCTGGCTCGAAGGGCCGAATGGCTTACTCCTGCACCTATGTTCTATGGTTCTATACTATGACATGGATATGTGAGGTTTCGATCAGGGGCCTTTCATATTATCCAGAGATGCTGCCTGATCCAGCACTTTGTGTCTTTTTGTAAACCAGCACCTGCAGTTCCTAGTTTCTACATCCCTGGAGGACATGGCTAGGTGACACTTCTTCAGCCTCCAGCACCTTGTGTTTTACTCTAGATTCTTGCATCTGCATCTCATTTAAAAGGCATTTGGACAGGTTCATGGAGAGAAAAGATTTAGAAGGCTATGGGCCAAACACAAACAGGCAGGTGGGATTAGTGCAGATGGGACATCTTGGTGGTCATGGGCAAGTTGGTCCAAAGGGCATGTTTTGGTACTGTATGACTCTATCTGCAGTTCTTTTGTGGTGTCTGAAGAAGAGTCCCGAACCCAAAACGTCACCTATCCATTTCCTCTAGAAATACTGCCTGACCCACTGTGTTACTCCAGCATATGTGTGCTTTAAATCAAATGCAAGCTGGTGACAAAAGAAAGATACACAGTGCTGGAGTAACTCAGCCAGTCAGGCAGCACCCCTGAAGAACATAGAGTGGTTATTTTTTGGGACCCTTCTACAGACTTCTTAGTTACTCCAGCAGTTTGTGCCTTTATTTCTGTAAACTAGCATCTGCGGGTCCTTGTTTCTACAAGCAGGTGACTAGTCATGAGAGTTTTATTGTCATGTGTCCCGAAACAGAACAATGAGCCTGAAGAAGGGCCTCGACCCGAACTGTCATCCATTCCTTCTATACAAAAATGCTGCCTGAGTTACTCCAGCAATTTGTGTCTATCTTCAATTAAATTCTTACTTGCAGCAGCACGAGATATGTCAACATATTATCCGGTAAACACCAAGTTCAGTATATAAAAAACAAATATAAAAAATAATTCAAAAAAGAAAACAATGCCCCAAAGTCTATTTCGTTTGGTGTTTAGTTGGAAGTTATAGTGGTTAATAGCCCAATGGTAGCTTACAACGTGACCTTCAAGGATGTGGCAATGGGCTTGAAGAGAGAATTTCTTCAAAGTACGTATACTTTGAGAAGATTTTGTAGTGGATTCAAAGTAGGCACAAGGGTCTACATCCGAATTGCCACTTGTCCATGTTCTCCACGGATGCTGCCTGACCTGCTAAGTTACTCCAGCACTGTGTGTCCTTCGGGGATATGGATTATGTTGCTGGTTCCCCCTCCATCTAATAGTGACTATTGGGTTTAGTTTGGGAACCCCTTGGCGGGGACTGTATCAATGCTGCGGGGAATTGAACTGTGCGGCTGTATTACTATTGCAGAGCCCGGGACTGGGCAAAGATACTCCTCTAGTATCTTTGGGCCTGGGCTCCTATGCAGGTGCGCGCTCCCGCGGGCCGCTCTCCCTGGACAAGGTTCAGTGCGCGCGCTCCCGCGGGCCGCGCTATCGGTGCCAGTGCGCGCGCCCGCCCGCTACCGGTACCAGTGCGCGCGCGCTCCCGGGACAATGCTCCCGACGCGCGCCCCCGCTCTCCGGGTGCACGAGCCTCCCCCGGGGGCCCCGCCGGTGCAGCCAATGAGGCCGCGGGGCGCGCCGCCGCCCGCCAATGGCCGGCGCGGGTCGGGGGCGCGCACGCACGCACGCACGCACGCGCTCCCGCCGCCTTAAAGCCGCGCATCCGCTGCAGCATCGGCCATTTCATCGTCGCCGGCACCGGTTTCGAGTGACGTTCAGTCGGTCAAACCTCCCCTCATCATCCTCCTCACTGAATAGTTATTATTGTTAAAACCCAACGTTTGAAACAAACAAACAAACAAACAAATCAAGCAAGCAGACACGAACATGGCGTCGGACAGGATTGTAAGCTTCGCCAAGGATTTCCTGGCCGGCGGCGTGGCCGCTGCAATCTCCAAGACGGTAGTGGCTCCCATCGAGAGAGTGAAGCTGTTGCTGCAGGTAAGTCACCCAGACCCCTCAGTCTCGGTAATTGTCCTTGCTGCTTTGCCGCAGTGCGAATGTAAACCGCCCCATGCCCATGCTATGTAGTGTGAGCAACCGATAATAGGTGAGAAAAATGGGGATGCGAGCTCCAAGAGGAAGTGCTTTTAGTTTTCAGACCGTTGGATTAGATGTAAAATGGAGCTTCCTGCTCAGCCCATCCCTTCTCGAAAATGACCGACTCGGTGCGGATAATGTGCAAATACTCTGCACTAATTGGAGATTGTGCTGATTGTGTCTGTGTCCACACTGCGCCAAGCGGGTTGTCGCACTTTTGACTGGAATATCTTGAGAGGAATTGTGCCCTGCAGGGGCAATCAAGGTCGTAGCAAGGAGAAGGAGCGCGGCCTACAGGACAGGACAGGGCCGGTTGGCGTTGATGGAGGGAGGAGGCTCTCGCCTCTCGCCGGCTGCAGCTCCACCTTCGCCACATCCTCCCTGGGGGAGAGACACACAGAGAGATGCGGGAACAACGGGACTAATAATCGGCCTGGGGTTTTGTTAAACCTTTTTCTTTTCGAGTTGAGAATAGCCGGTTTGCGGAGGCGGGAAGATCTAGAGGAGGAAGGGGCGCCGGGCCCCGGTCTGACCTTTTCTTTCCTTCCCCTTCGGACGAAGGCCGCAGCTGAACACGTGGATTTGGGGGGGGGGGGGAATGGACTATCAGCGCTAGAGGGGCCGAATGCGCTCGGGTCACGTCGCCTGCAGACTGGAATGTGCGCGCTTTGAGTCTCCTCTCCACCCAGAAGTTGTCTCCGTCTCTTTGTGCACATACTGTGGTCTTTAGCCGGCTTGCTGCGGTGATATTGACCGGCTGCCGAAAGTACAGGGAGAGGGGTTGGATCTGGAAGAGGCCGAGGATGCCTCGCCTTTACACACCGTGCTGCCGGAAGGGCAACGTCTGCTGGAAAATTGTGCAGGGGGAAGGTCAAATTGTATCTGGCCACCTGGAAGTCGAGTCAGGGTCACCTTAGCGCTTGTGGGCGGGCTTACTGCTTGCTTCCAGTCTTCCTGACCAGCCACTCGCATCTACACCGTGTTTATATATAGTTTAGTTTCGGGGCGGTCACATTTGACCTTGGTGTTTGATTTAATGGGCATTTTGATAGCCTGGTTAATTTGTGTTTTTTTTCCGTAAAGGACACAGTGCTGGAGTAACTCAGTGGGTCAGGCTACATCTCTGGAGAACATCTGGGTTACTCCAGCACTTTTGTGTAAACTAACACCTACAGTTCCTTGCTTCTACATCTTGACCTTGTCTGTTACAGGTGCAACATGCAAGCAGACAGATCGCAGTAGACCAGCAATACAAAGGCATCATCGACTGTGTTGTACGCATCCCCAAAGAGCAAGGTTTCCTCTCCTTCTGGCGTGGGAATTTGGCCAATGTGATCAGATACTTTCCCACCCAGGCCCTCAACTTTGCTTTCAAAGATGTGTACAAACAGTTCTTCCTTGGCGGCGTTGACAAGACACAATTCTGGCGTTACTTTGGGGGTAACCTGGCTTCCGGTGGTGCTGCCGGTGCCACGTCCCTCTGCTTCGTCTACCCGCTCGACTTTGCCCGAACGCGTCTGGCAGCTGACGTCGGCAAAACCGGGGCCGAGCGAGAGTTCTCTGGTTTGAGTAATTGCCTTACCCAGATCTTCAGGTCGGATGGTTTGAAGGGCCTGTACCAGGGCTTCAATGTGTCCGTACAAGGCATCATCATTTACCGGGCTGCTTACTTTGGAATCTACGACACTGCCAAAGGTGAGCCTGGAAACTCCTTGTCCGTTCATCCGTGCCCTTGAGGTTCACCCTATCAGTTTAAAATGTGCTGCCCCTCTCTCTTTCCCCAGGAATGCTCCCAGATCCCAAGAACACCCATATTGTGGTCAGTTGGATGATAGCTCAGTCTGTCACAGCCGTGGCTGGTGTGACCTCCTACCCATTCGACACAGTGAGACGTCGTATGATGATGCAGTCTGGGCGGAAAGGAGGTGGGTTTGCTACTGTTAAATGGCCGCGAGCACGTAGAATATTGTGCATGCTGCCCGTTGGACTTGTGGTCCACGCGGTGCATGTTTCAATCTCTGATGCATAAACCTGGCAGTAGGACATGCTGCTGCTTTGCTGAACAGTACACAAAGTACTGGAGTAACTCATCAGGCCAGGCAGCATCTCTGGAGAGAAATAGAGGACCTATTGACATATGTACTGAGGTACAGCAAAAAGCTTCTTCGTTGTCTCCAGAGATGCTGCCTGACCTACTGAGTTACATCAGCACTTTCTGTCCTTTTGTTAACCAACCAACTTCTGTGATTCTTTGTTTCTAACTTATGTTGCTTTGCTGTCTGGTTTTGGTGCAGAGGTGCTAATCTTGGCTTTCAGAGGCTGGGAGAAGGCGATGTACAACAGCAAGATCGTGCTTGCAACTGCTGTTCTTGGCATTGCGGTTTAGATTGTCACTCCCCTCAATGAGATTTTGATAAGCGGCTGCTTTGATTTTCCATAGATAGACACAAAATACTGGAGTAGCTCAGCGGGACAGGCAGCATCTCTGGAGCGAAGGAATGGGTGATGTTTTGGGTCGAGACCCTTCTTCAGTCTGAAGAAGGGTCTCGACACGAAATGTCACCCTTTCCTTCTCTCCAGAGATGCTGCCTGTCCCGCTGAGTTGCTCCAGCATTTTGTGTCCATCTTTGATGTTTCCATGCATGCATTGTATAGATTTTTAGAAACCTCTACATTGGGCGAGGGAGGGCAGCATTGGGTGGATGGAAACTGTTATTTCGAGCTTCAAGGGAGTAAAGTTTTTTTTTCTGCTTCCAGCTGACATCATGTACAAAGGAACAATTGATTGCTGGAAGAAGATCCTTAAAGATGAGGGTGGTAAAGCTTTCTTCAAAGGTGCCTGGTCCAATGTGCTGAGAGGCATGGGTGGTGCTTTTGTGCTGGTCTTGTATGATGAATTCAAGAAATTTGTTTAAATGGTCACAGACGTCAATGTTGCGTGAACCAGTGTTGTACTTGTAACATATCTTGTACATTCATGGACTTTATCAAATTACACCTATTTATAGGGGCCCATCTGGTAAATATCTGCTGGTTTGGGTTATGAAGCGACCTTGTTAAGTGACCACAATCATTCTCTGTACACTTAGTATCATTCCATATGATGGGACTAAATCACTTCATCCAGCCGGTCTACTCTTTTAAAATTACTGTAACTAAAAATAAAATTGACCGTGTAAATGGCTGCAGTCTTTATTCGTGTAACTTCTGAGTAAGTATTTGTACATCTTTTCACAGGGTCTGTTCAGCCAGCATATTGGACTAGCCTGTTTGGCAGTTAGTATTCCTCTTTCACATTCCAGGGATGAGTCATGCTTTATCTGAAGGAGCTCTCTGAAATACTGCACACCCTTCAGCTCCCTGTTCAAATAGCTATTCTCTGTGAGTCATCAACTCTACCACTGTGCCGCATTACGTATATTATGATTTGATAGCAACGAAACAAAATGTTTTGCCAAAGATAGACACAAAATTCTGGAGTAACTCTGGGTGAGGTAGAATCTCTGGCGTAGGTGATGTTACGGGGTGAGTCCCTTCTTTCAGACTGAGTCAGGGGAGTGGGAGAATTAGAGACAGAAGGTACATAGAACAAATGAATGAAAGGTATGCAAGAAGCAACCTTGATCAAGGTGGAGCCCACAATGGTCTGAACTTTGACATTCAATCCTAATGAGTTGTGATTACAATGTCATGTGCATGAGCTGCTGCCTGAATCATAAGTTATGGTTTTGTACTGCAAGGAACATTTTTTCCTCCATATATAGGTGTTTTAAAAGGAGGGGGGGGGAGAGAATGTTAACTGCCTTCTATTTTATATAAACACTTATTCTTTATAACTATATACAGTGACTGATCTTGTAATACAAATGAAGACTTTCCCAGGCTTCTTTGTGCGGCAAATGTTGTGCATTAGACCGGAACATACTTTAATGTTTAGTATTAGTCTCCATGCCCGGGATTACTTTATGGCAGATTGAAGTTTAGCTGCCAGGGGAACATGGTGACAGCTGATCTTTGGATTGACTTGTAACCGATTGGAATGGTGTGAAATTCTGGATGTGCAGCCACCCTATTGCTGTGTAATAAATATCTTTCCAAGTAGCTATTTGATCTTTCCAGACATTGCCTGGCCCAATTGATAATTTGATTTCTTTTTGAGGTCCAGTATAAAAGTAAATCTTAAGTTTCATCAAAACCCTGGTTTAAATTGGATTTAAGTGAGTTTGAAGCTTCCCGTGTCTTTAGCTGACTTTTGCAACACCCTTAATTAGCATTTGATATTGACTTTACTGAATGAGTATGAATGTTTGACAAGAAAGGATTGTTGAATACATTATAAACAATGCTTGTAACTGCCTAACAAAAATAACTTGACATTAAAACATTTTGAGTGGGTTACTTTAACTAAATTATTGATCTTGAGTAATGAAGAATGTCGCTTCATTTTATTTCCATCAGCTTGCTTAGAAACTTCTTACCTGGATCACAAAGGGATGGTTGGTGAATAAACGTTAATGGGTGTCAGCAGTAGTTATGGTGGTGATCTGGTCAGCTCCAGCATTCTTGAGTTGGTACAGTTATTGCACCTCGTGGGAAGGACCTGAAGGCCACAACTGATTGGTATGTGGGAGTAAGATGTGAATAACATTGGATTTGCAGCAATGATGTTACAGAAGTAATGTACAAGATAGTCAGTTTAGATTATTGTCAAGTGTACCGAGGTACAGTGAAAAGCTTTTGTTACGTGCTAACCAGTCAGCAGAAAGGCATAATTACAATTGAGCCGTATACGATGGCTCTGGGAGCTCAGATGCTCTCCGGCCTCGGAATTTTTAGCTTGCCCTGTTTATAGTGGATTATTGTTGGATTGGCTGTCTATTAAGATATTTAAATATTAAATCATAATTCAAAGAGAATTTAACTGATGATTCTTGGCAGACACTAAAGGGCCTGTACAAGAGGCAGGACTTGGCAGACACTAAAGGGTAATTCAAGAGTTCTCCCGAGTTTCCCCTGATTCGAACTCGGAGAATTACGGTAATAGCCGCTCGTAGGTACTCGGGGCTCATGGACATTTTTCAACATGTTGAAAAATCTGCACGAGCTTACCGCGTTTCCCGGGTACCTGCCGTTAGCGTTACGCGCCTCTAAGAGACGTCCCGAGCTCCGACGTACCCGCTACGTACATTCTACGTACTTACCACAAGTTTGATTATTTTTTTAACTCGGGAGAGCTCTTGAATTACCTCGTACAGTGGGACAGGCCCTTGAGGGCCACTGGGCTCTGCTATTATGTTTCACCTTAAAGTTAATGGGCCATAAGCAAGTAATTTTTTTATCTAACTTGTACACAACCTACCTGCATGAAAGATGGTTACATTGAAAGAAAGGATGCTTGTGAGAATAAGGAACCCCACAAAATAAGTAACAATATTAGTGCTTGCATGTTCTTTGGCTTGTTTGAGGGAAATATGAAAGTATTCAGATGGTAATTTTCTTTTGACATTTCCTTTTGCTTTCCAGTGTCAATATGTTTTGGGTTGCTAATCTAGAGCCCATACAAAAGTATCTTGAATTCATTTTGTGACATTTTATCCTGTTTGCTTTTAGTGGGTTGGCTAATTTAGTTTGCACAGCTGGTATGGAACTATTCCGTAATAATCCGTTTCCCTAACTTTTGGTAACTTAGGAATTTCTGCAAATTCCTTGAAATAAAAGAACAAAATGTCGGCTAGTTTCAAAAGTATAATACTAAAAGTAGAATCTTGTTTTGGGACCCTGCAGGGAATATGCAGATCTGGCAGTAACTCAAGAGTTGATCAGTTTATTTTATGCTGATGTCTTGTTTCATTTTCTGAATCTGATTCTAGCATCTTTTCGGACATTATTCCAAATCGTGTTTTTAATCATCCCTGGTTATTTGCCAAGCTATTTAAATCTCTGGCCTGAGGCTCTCCATCCATTAGAACCATTTATTAGTTTGGGTGTACTTGTGTACTGGGCACTTCCTCTGCTCCATCATTTTGACCAACTGCAAACTGGTACTTAAAATTCTAAAAGCTGTATCAGAACGCAGGTGAAATACTGATACTGTTTTCAAAATGAGTGGAACTGGAGCTCCATTTTTTTAAATATAAAAAGATTGAGGACCCAACATTTAAGTCTGCTGTTTATTCCTTTTTACACCAAAGCAGCTAGACCAGTATTTTGTGCTTGTGACATAGGTCCGATAGCGCATTGTAGGAGAGAACTCTTGTAAATTTAGAATGATCGTCTATCTTTGAACTCTGTGTGATACCAGTGAACTGACGAGTGGCACTGGTGTTGGATTTTGTCCAGCTTGGCTGATTTGATTTTTCTGATCAATAATCTATATACGGGGTTACAAACCAAAAGGCTGGTCTTAAAGAATTGATGGGCAGGATTCCATTGAGTGCAGGCAGGCAGATTTGTACAATGGTACTAGTTTTCCACACTGGGAAGTTCCTGACTGCCTGACTTATCTATGTATGAGAACTCTGTTCACTTGACAATGGCAAAGGTTAAGATTTAAGTGAGGGTTTTTGTTTAATTTTTTTTTAAACAATTTAGGATTTGGTGCTTTGCTGAAGCTCCGTTTGACAGCACACCTTGCCAGAGTGTTGGCTGTTTGAGATGCAGGACCTCCATCTATGCTGCCTGAAGTCTGGCAGCTGATTACAGGGCAGACATGACAATGAAGCATTGACACAAATCACATGTATCTCTATTGCACAGGAGCCAGATGGCCAATGCAGGCTGGGTGAAGTGCGATCTGGCCCTGTGCAAGTGTGCAGTATATTTCTGCATTTATATTAATACCTATGTGGTAGAGTAAAGAGCAAACAGACATTTCAGTATGATATTTTATTGCAGCTTTGTAACCAAGTTTATGAAAATTACTTAATATTTGCATTAAAAAATGCATCTATTTGAACGAGTCGTACAGCATGGAAACAGGCCCTTCGGTCTAACATGCCGCATCTGAACTAGTCCTGCCTGCATTTGGCCTACATACGTTTAAACCTGTCCTGTCCACGTACCTGTCCAAATAATTCTTAAATGTTGCGATAGTACCTGTGATTATATTTCTGTAGTCAGTTTTATTGGTGGGGTTGAGAATAAAATTGTGATTGGGATAATGTTGAGGATTCTAAAATGGGGTTATTTTTAATTCTGCATAAATTAACAAATAATTGGTGTGATTTGTGCAATGGTTTAGTGGCTGTTAGGAGATTTATTCTTTCCCACCGGGCTATCTTGGCTGAAACTTGGTGTTATCACTAGCAAGCATGCATCAGGAATGGACATGAGTGGAAGCTGTCAAGACTCAACAGTCTGACTGAGTTACAATATTTGGCAGCCACCCTGTGAGCCATAAGCGTGTCAAAAATGTTTTGGATTCTTGGTGCCTGAATCAGAGCTCCTCTAATCTAGTTCTCTTTAGCGTGTAGAGTTGATTGCTGTCGCAGCTTTGGGAGTATAGAGTGAGGGTAACAGGAAACATTCAGCAAGTTTAAAGCGCTCTCATCTTTGCATTTGAGCCAGCAGCCACTGCACATTTGCATGCCCACCCCAAACAAAATAAAAACCATTAACGTAGCTTACTGCAACTCCAATAATGCTCTGAGACTTAGCAGCAGAATTAGGCCATTCAGCCCATCGAGTCTGCTCTCCCCATAACCTTTGACATCCTTACTAATCACAAACCGATCAATCTCTGCAATAAAATACACTGACTTGGCCTCCACAGCCACCTATGGCAATGAATTTCACAGATTACTGGAAAGAGTACAGGAAGGAGATTGAGAATCTCGTAACGTGATTTCAAGACAACAACCTCCCTTAACGTCAGCAAGACAAAGGAGATTGTGATTGCCTTCAGGAAACGAAACACTACACATACCCTGGTATACATTGATGGCACCAAAGTAGAGATGGTGAAAAGCATCAAGTTCTTAGGAATAACTACCACCAGCAATTTGTCCTGGACCAGCCACATCAAAGCTGTGGCCAGGATAGCACACCAATCTTCTACTTCTTTAGAAGGCTTAGGAAGTTCAGCATGTCCCCAACAACACTCACCTACAGATGCGCCATGGAATGCATTTCAAATCAATCTCCCTTCCATTGACTATCTACACTTCACCCTGCATCGGCATGGCCACTGGAAAAATTAAGGGCCACTCCCTCTTCAAACAGGCAAGAGGTACAGAAATTTGAGAATGCATACGTCCAGATTCATGAACCGTTTCTTCCCAGCTGTTATCAGGCAACTGAACCATCCTCTCACCAACTGGAGTGCGGTCCTGAGCTCCCAACTATCTCTGGAGACCGTTGAACTATGTTTAATCAGACTTCATTGAAATTTATCTTGCACTAAATGTTGTATTCTTTATCTGTACACTGGACAGTTTCATGTAATCACGTATAGTCTTTGACTGGATAGTTCTCAACAAAAGCTTTTCACTGGACCATCTCCCTTTTCTCAAGAGCCCCATTTCCTCACTGACAATAATATTCAACCCTTTCGGAAAAAGGGTTCCAACCCGAAACATCACATATCCAGAGTTGCTGCCTGACTAGGTGAGTTACTCGTGTACTTTGTTTTTTATTGTAAACCAGCATCTGGCATTGTGTCTTCAACACATCCTTTGGGCACATGCAGGGATAGGGTAGGTTTGGAGGGCTATGGGCCAAATGCAGACGTGGACTGGTGTAGATGGGGCTCCTTGGCTGGTGTGGGCAACTTGTGCCAAAGAGCCTGTTTTAATGTTGTATGACTTAATTGAGGAAAAGGATGCTGAACCTCAAATCCACAAAGCTCATGGTCCAAGTAAATGATCCTAGCCGTTTATGCTTCTGACACACCATTAGCGGTAGAAGGATGTATCACCTCACAGACTATCGCCCGTCCCCTTTGGAAGGGGCTGTGTTCCCACATTAACCTCATAAACCACGAAACCAGAATGGAAGTTAGTCATATTTCACCCAGAGGGAATGCCTGGTGTAATCGCATTGCTTCAATGTATGTTGCAATGTGGAGGTGTGGAAATACACTGTCAGCACTGAGGTGCATCAGGATAGGATTGAGAGTATTGCAGTGGTTTCTGTCCAAGAGGCAACCCCTCTGACACGCGGTGACCATGTTGATTTGAAGTTAATGTACATTTGTACATTAATGTACATTTGCACAGCATCACCGTGCCAAATGCCGAACTTTCACACTAAAGATATACACAAAGTGGTGGAGAAACGCAGAGATCAGTAAAGACCAACTCAAATTTTCTAATTTTCTCCAACACTCCCCTACACCCCACCACTCCCCACTTGCCCTCTCCACCCTACTCGTTTAACCAGTTCCACTATTCACAAGAATATTTCCCTCTTGGGATAACAGCGTCCCTAGCCGACAGGTCCCACCCTGCCCGAGGTCATCTGTTGCCAGTCCTGATTTACCGTTCTTTTCTCGCCTCTAGTTCTCTCCGTCACCCCCTCCCCTCCACGTCCTACTTTCAGTCTGAAGAAGAGTCCCGAGTCTAAACGTCACCTATCCCTTTTCACTAGAGATGCTGCCTGACCCACTGAGTTACTCCAGCACTGCGTCTATCTTTGGTATGAACCAGCATCGCCCCTAATACGCTTTCACACTAGTTCTATGTTATCCCACTGTTATAGCCACGCCCGACGCTTTGGAGCAATTTTACAGAAGTCAATTAACCTCAAACCTGATCGTCTTTGGGATGTGGGAGGAAACTAGCACAGGGGAGAACGTGATCGGGTCAGGCAGCATCCCTGGAGAACATGGATAGGTGACGTTTAGGGTCGGGACCATTCTTCCTGCCAAGATTAGTCTTTATCTTCCTTTACAGGGAGAACGTGCAAACTCCACACGTGCAAACTCCACCCGGGGTCAGGATCGAACCCGGGTCTCTGGCGCTGTGACCAGCTGTCCCAGTGGTGTTTATCTCTCCTGGGCTTATTTCTACTTCCTATCAGCGGGGTGGTGCATGAAACAGTCTGGTGGGCTCGCTTTGTGACCTGCCCTGGTCGGTTTCACGGTGATTTCATTGCCAACCAAAGTAACGTGCCCACCGCTTTCCCCTCAATCACTGACTGGGCAGCGAAACCTGGCTCGGACTGGTGCGAGTGTTTAAAGGTCCGCGGGGGACTCGGCGCCACTCTGGTGAGGATGCCCGGCAGGAACATCTTTGGGCAGGAGAGCCGCTGCAGAACAGCGAGAGGAAGTTGGGCAATATCACTGCAGAATGAGTCATTCCACAGACTGCGGTTTCCTCCTGCACACGCCCGGTGATGATGCATTCCTACCTCATCCACCCACCCGCCCACTGAGTTTCACTCGGCCCTAAGGAGCTGGAGACCAGTTAGGCAGGGCGGTAATGACTAATCTACACATTTTTCCCCGATTAGTTGAACGTTAAGGAACCTTCCCTTTCCCCCAATTCCTTCCAGATATAATTTTACCCCGCTGGAAGGATTCACCTTATCAAAGGCTAGAGGGCACAGCCTTTAGGTGAGAGGGGCAAAGTTTAAGATGTGCGGGGCAGGTTTTGGTGGTGGGTGCCTGGAACGCATTGCCCGGGGGTGGTGGTGGAGGGAGATACGACAGTGCCCTATAAGAGATTTTTAGGAAAGCAAATGGATGCTGCCAGCCTCAAAAATGCTGGCAGCATCATCAAGGACCCACACCATCCTGGCCACACCCTCGTCTCCCCGCTACCTTCAGGTAGAAGGTACAGGAACCTGAAGACTGCAACGTCCAGGTTCAGGAATAGCTACTTCCCCACAGCCATCAGGCTATTAAACTCAACTCAAACAAAACTCTGAACATTAATAGCCCATTATCTGTTTATTTACACTTTATCTGTTTATTTATTCATGTGTGTATATATTTATATAATGGTATATGGACACACTGATCTGTTCTGTATTCATGCCTACTATATTCTGTTGTGCTGAAGCAAAGCAAGAATTTCATTGTCCTATCTGGGACACATAACAATACACTCTCTTGAATCTTGAATATGGAAGCATATTGATCATGTACAGGCAGATGAGATTAGTTTGGGAAAGGCACAAAATGCTGGAGTAACTCAGCGGGTCAGGCATCATCCCTGGAGAACAGAGATAGATGATGTTTAGGGTCGGGACCCTTCTTCCTCCCAAAATTAGTTTATCTTGGCATCATGTTTGGCACAGACACTGGGCCGAAGGGCCTGTTCCTATATTGTACTAGACTTTAGAGATACAGAGCGGAAACAAGCCCTTTGGCCAACCGAGTCCGCGCCTACCAGCAATCACCCCGTATACTAAGCTACACACAAGGGGTAATATTACAACTTAAAATTGCAACTTACAAAGCCAATAAAACCTACAAACTTGTATGTGTTTGGAGTTTGGGAGCACCCGGAGAAAACCCACACGGTCAAAGGGAGAGCGTACAAACTCCGTACAGACAGGACCCGTAGTCAGGATCGAACCCAGGACTCTGATGTTGTAAGGCAGCAGCTCCACCATTACACCACTGTGGCTCTATGTTCTATGACTTTACTAAGTAAAAAGAACAGCCCCACTCAATTCCTTATTCAAACTAACGTAAAATCAGAAAATGCTGGAAAATACTAAGCAAATCAGGCCGCCTCTGCGGAAAGTGAAACAGACGACATTTCAGGACGAAGACCCTTGGTCATAACAGGTTCAAACTCTGTGGCTGCTGAGAATATGTTATTTGTTTCCCGCGGCCCACACAGACAGACCTTGAAACAGCAAACCTTCATCGTGCCCTTATTCCCAGCAAATACTTTACTTCGGAGCACTCTGGTTCAATGCACTTTCTGCCGAGGGGAATAGATCCTCCCTGGGCCTCATGGAATTTTATGCACAGTTACATACCGTCCATTCCAAAATAAACACCAGCTAAGCTAAACTTTCCCAGGCAAAGATCCTCATAGTCTCCATGTACCCTCTCCAATGACTTTACACCCTTCCTGGAATGTGGCAACCAAAATCGGGCAGCCTTGCTGTGGCTAACCAATGTCTAGTGTGACCTCCTTTCTGTACCCTGTGCCACAGGCAATAGGAATCCTATATGTCTTCTTAACCACTTCTTATATTAATTCTCCTCCCTTCAGAGACATCTGGTGCTGAAATCTCAAGTCTATAGTTCACTCCTCGTTATTCACTCAACGATTCAATGATACTTTATTGTCACCTGTATCTAGGTACAGTGAAATGCTTTGTTTTGCGTCTTTAGATTTTAGAAAGACGGCATGGAAACGGGCCCTTCGGCCCACCAAGTCCATGCCGACCAGCGATTGTCTCGTACACTGGTACTATGCTACATAACAGACAATTTACAGAGGCCTATTAACCTATAAACTTGTACATCATTGGAATATGGGAAGAGACCGGAACATCTGGAGAAAACCCACACGGTCACAGGGAGAATGTACAAACGTCAAACAGACAGCACCTGTAGTCAGGATCGAACCTGGGTCTCCAGCACTGTAAGGTAGCAGCTCTAATGCTGCATCACTGTGCCACCCAATCTAGGAGGGATTTGAAACACTTGGACATTCTTGATCCGTCGAATATACCAACCGCCCTCCCAGTTGCTATGCACTGATGAATCAACACTGTGCTGTCTTCTTATTCCCCTCACCTTCATTTGAAGACCCCATAACTTGTAATGCTGAATTGTCATTCCTGCCCTTTAATCTTCATTTAATGACCGCATCATAGTTCCATGATCTTCTTCTTATGGAGTCCGCACACAAGATTAGAAGTTGTTCAGCCAGAGCTGAACACACTTCTCGGCATCTGCATATAATTGTGTCCGTCTTGCGCTTCTTGTGCTTGGTGGTGGAAAGACTGGTGAAAACAGGGCCGCGACGTGAACGCTCTTTCCTTGACCCCATAGTTCCATGATGATGTCCGTGCCTTCAATTCATCTGCTTTACACCCTGGACTTCTGGACGGCTTTCTGTGGATGACTTGAATTGTATCCATGTATAGTCTTTGACAGAATAGCATGCAAACAGCTTTGGAGCACATGACAATAATAAACTAAACAAAACTTCTAGTGTTGAAGTATATTATGACCTGCCGTCGATGTTCCTTCCCACCTATTTTCCAGCCTTTGTTCCTTCCAAATTTATTTTCTAATCACTTGCTTTCCATTTGCAAGTTTGCTTGTGTCCTTGCTGAATCCACGCTTGATCGCTGATGTCAGGGTAACTTCCAGCTAATGGTTCTAAAATCCATCCAAGATTAGCCCACGCCAGGCGACTCTCTGCGTGCCGGTCAAAGAAGTGGTTCTGCAATCAGGCATTACTCTCTTTTAAACCTCTACTTAAACGGCAGTATTTCTTACTTTAACTCTGCTCTTCCTCACTCAACATTATTCATGTTAATCCCTTTATCATGTATCTATACACTGTGGATGCCTCAATTGTAATCATGTATAGTCTTTCGCAGCCTGGTTAGCACACAACAAAAGCTTTTCACTGTACCTCGGTACATGGGACAATAAACTAAACTATAAGTAGCTGAAGAGTTTCCTATGAAGTAGCTCCAGTTTTGTGGCAAGTTTAGACTTTAGAAATACAGTGCATTAACATGCCATTTGGTACAGACAGATGGTACCAAATATGTCTGTACCAAATGACCATTTGGTACAGACATATACCACAGAGTCTGCGCTGAGCAGCGACCACCCATACACTACCACTATTCTAAACACTGGGGACAATTTAGGATTTTTACCAAAGTCAATTAATCGACAAGCATCCTACACACATGGGGCAATTTTACAGCAGCCAATTAACCTACAAACCTGCATATCTTTGGGATGGGGGAGGGAACCGGAGCATCCGGAGTAAACCCATGCGGTCACAGGGAGAACATACAAACTCCGTACAGACAGCAACGGTAGTCAGGATGGAGCCTGGGCCTCTGGTGCTGTACGGCAGCAACTCTACCGCTGCACCACTTGTCTTTGGAGGTGAAGTGCAGCATTGTAATGAGGGAGGTTGAAGAGAGTGTGCTGATAATGTTTGACTCCTCACTGAGATTGGCTATGTTGTGGACCCATCGGCTAGGATTATGGGATGTCTGGCATGATTTAGCAAATGTCAGATGTGGATCAGTAACTGTGGATCGCTGAACTTGATGAGGGTGTGCCACGTCAGGTTGTTCAGGATTGATGCAGTCAAAAGTTTCAGAAATGCAACCTGCAGCCTACTTTTATTGAAAGGAAACCCAAATGTGGTGCACATTACATTCATCAAAGACCATCCTTCCTATAGCAGAGCAACCTGATCTGTACACAGCACTCCAAATGTGGCCTTACCAACCTCTTGCACAACATGACACGCCAACTCCTGTACTCGTTACCCTGAGACAACACAATGTATTTCACTGAAGCTGTATTTTTATTAATCCTGCTTTGAGCAAAGATCCTCTGTGGATCTATGATGCATATTATCACCCAGACTGTAAGTTAAAATGTCTCCAGAAGCAAATGAATATATGAATTATGATAAATACATCTCATATGTGTTGGGTGTTGACTTTGCAACTGCTAACATACACCACGTAAATAATAGATTTGTTGTGTGATGAACCCACTCCTTTAACACACTTTCCTTATGAAAGGAAATAAAGGTTTTATTTACTACACGGAACTTGGCAAAGGAACCAAACAGCTATTCAACGCAAGAGATGTCATTTTTACCAGTGCCAACCTATGCAATGTTGCAGTGTCATGCCTCACAGGATTTCCAAGTATATTAATCTTTCATTAATAAGCTTGATGACATATTTCTTATTGTAGCCACATAGCATTCCTTCTTTACTGAATAGGTTTACTTTATCCACACCGTTTACTAGGGTGTGGTTTGTTTAAATGATGCATATGTTAGTTTATTTTATTTTAAGGATACAACGTTAAAAACAGGCCCTTCGACCCACTGAGCACACACTAACCATCAAACACCCGTTCACACTAGTTCCATCTTATCCTACTGTGTTATCAGACAACTGAACCACTCTATCAACAACTAGAGAGCTGACCTGAGCTACTATTGAACTCATTGGAGATGATCGTACTACCTTTAATTGGACGGTACAGGACTTTATCTTGCACGAAACGTTATTCCCTTCATCACTGTGGATGCCTTGATTGTAACCATGTATTGTCTTTCCGCTGACTGGTTAGCACGCAACAAAAGCTTTTCACTGTACCTCGGTACACATGACAAGAAACTAAACTTCAAACTTTTGCATCCAACACACTAGGGGTGATTTTACAGAAGCTAATTAGCCTGCAAACCTGCATATCTTTGGTTTGGGGGAGGAAACCGCAGCACCCACGTGGCCACAGGGTGAAACGTGCAAACCCCACACAGACAGCGCCCGTAGTCAGGATTGAACCCGGGTCTCTGGCGCTGTGAGGCAGCAAATCTACCGCTGCGTCACTGTGCCGCCCTATTCTGGTAGAGCACATTCTGAATTAGTGTGCATGTTTGTCAGGTGCAGATTGTACTGAGGGAGCCTCTGTTGACACAGTAAGGGTGTGTGATTCACACCAAAAGTGATCTGTACATGAATCATCTTAAATTACATAAGGTTTGACATTAAAAATATGCTTGGTTACCTAAGTAAAAATAAATTGGGAATTAGCCAGAGGTTCCATCTACTCCATGACACTACTTCGAGGCAGAGCTGGAAAATCTCTGGTGTCCTGTCCGACTATGTATCTTCTTCGGTCAGTGCCATTGAAAGGATTATGTGGTCATTTTCACATTGTTGTTCAAAGAAGCAGGCTCTGTAATAATTGGCTGCTGCGTTTTTTTGCTCTACTTCAAAGCTACACAGTGCTTTGCAGTGTCCCAAGGCGATGATAGAAAAGCTCTTTATTAACTGTCCATTTCATCTCAACATTACCCCAGAGTTTTCCTGTCCACATTTGGCCGCTCCCACATTCTTTTGTCAATGCTCTCTGACTGCTCCCATTCACTAATTGTCCAAGTAACCTTTTTTACACCGAAGATAGATACAAAACACTCGAGTAACTCAGCGGGTCAGGCAGCATCTCTGGAGAAAAAGGAATAGGTGATGTTTCAGGTCGCGACCCTTCTCCAGACCTTGTTTACAGTTCATCCTGGTTTTATCTCCATCAGAAACATCCCCTCCTCTACACCCAGCAGCTTCCTTTGCCTCTTATAAAAAGCCACAAAATGCTGGAGTAACTCAGTAGGTCAGTCCGTATCTCCGGGGCACATGGATAGGCAACATTTCGCGTTGGGACCCTTCTTCAGACCATGTCCTCCAGAGGTGCTGCCTGACCCGCTGAGTTACTCCAGCACATTTGGAAAGCAGCGCCTGCAGTTCCTTGTGCCTTATTTTGCCTCTTTCCCAGTTCTGATGAATGGTCTGCAGACCGCTCTGTAATTCTTTCCACGGGTGCGGGCTGACCTGCTGAGTATTTCCAGCATGTTCTGTTTCTACCTGGAGGATTAACTCCCACTGCACCAGCTTGACAACTCATTGAGTCACATGGCACAGAAAGAGATTAGTCAGCAATTATGCCTGGGTCAGCTGTCTGAAAGAGCTACATCACATTCCCCTCATCTATCATGTGTCCCTGTTGACCTCTTCCATTCCTAGAGAGCTTTGCAGCATTTCCTGTGGCTCCCACAGCCAGCTAGTTGGTACAGCCAACACTTAATTCACGGACCATCAATTTTCTTCCTTTCCCTTCCTTGTTCACAGCAGTACTCCAGATGAGCTCAATTGTATTCTATGCATGCTTTGATGGGGAGAAACTGTTTAGCCTTCTCAGGCACCCATGCCCACCCCCCCCCCCCCCCCCCCCCCCCCGATGGTATTGCAATCTCATTCACCGAGGCCGATGTCAGAAGATCCTTCACAAGGGTGAACCCTTGGAAAGCGTCTGGAACCCTTGGAAAGACCTGATGGTATACCTGGTCGCATTCTCAAAACCTGCACAGCCCAACTGGCTGGAGTTTTTGCACACATCTTCATCGTCTTATTACTGAGGTCTGAGACTCCCACCAGCTTTAAATGGGCATCAATAATATGCCCAAGAATAATGGTGCTCAAGAAGAATAAGGTGACGTGCCTCAATGACTACCGACCGGTGACACTAACATCCGTGGTGATGAAGTGCATTGGGAGGTTGGTTATGGCGCATATCTATCTCAGATATGCAGTAGATACGCATATGGTGCATATTTACCTCAGCAACAACCTGGGCCCATTACAATTTGACTACCACCACAATAGATCAATGGGGGATGCAATCTCACTTGAACAATAAAACCACTTACGTCAGGCTGTTGTTCACTCTTACTGAAAGTGCTGATGATGGATGATTTCTCATGTTTGAGAACTTAGAAAATAGAACAGTACACCACAGGAACATGCCCTTTACCCACAATGTCTACACTGAACATGATGCTAAGTTAAACTAATCTCTGCTGGCACATGATCCATATCCCTCCATTCCCTGCATTTCAACGTATCTATCCAAAAGCCTCTTAACTGCCACGTATGCATCTGATGTCACCACCACCCCCTGGCAAAGCGCTCCAGGCACCCACCACTCTGTGTAAAAACTTGCTGTGAACATTTTCCTCTCTCACTTTAAAGCTATGTTCTCTCTGCCCTCCAATTCAGACTGTTCCAGTCATGGCTCATTTGGAAGCATCATCACTTCACTATCTCCCCACCTCTAAAGTTGGTCCCTCAGGCTGGTCTATCTGATCTTTAACATGTCCCCAGATGCATGCAAGTTAGTTGCCATGGTTCCCACGTTATGACCGTGACCAACCTCAGAAATATCACAAAAAGTGCTTTGACGCAGATTAAAAGGGACGTGAAGGGTGCTATATAGATACAAAAGATTCAGTAAATGCTGGAAATATCCTCCCCCAATTTGTACATTGTGACTTCCAAAGGTAACCTGTCGAGTTTAATGCTACTAAAATGGAGACTTGCACATGCATGGCTTTCCTGCAAGGTTTTGCTGTATTTCTTACATTGGCTAGTCCTTGTTAACTCTGGCACTGATCAAAGAGTTTTGATTTCTTGAAGATGATTCCAATCAATTGTTTAGAAATTGTAATTTATCAAGGTTCATAGTAAGTCGAGTGGCATCTGTGGAGAGAGGAATGTATTTACTATTTCAAGTCAAAGAGCTTTCGCTGAGATCAGCACCTTTCTTCTTCCATGTGACTGCACAGTGGGGCGGCAAGGCATGGTGGCGCAGTGGTAGAGTTGCTGCCTTGCAGCTCCAGAGACCCTGGTTCGACCCTGACTGCGCGTGCTGTCTATGGGAGTTTGTACGTTTTCTCCGTGACCGTGTGGGTTTTCTCTGGGTGCTCCGGTTTCCTCCCACACTCCAAACGTACAGAATTGTAGGTTAATTCGCTTCTATAAATTGTAAAATTGTCGCCAGTGTGTTGCAGGCTAGTGTACCGGGTGATTGCAAGTTACAACGATTCAACAGTGGGTAAGCTAAAGAACAAACCTGGAGACCAGGAAACAGATTGTTTCATTGTACTGATAATTTAATGAAAGAATCTGATTTAGCATAGATCCTTTCATGACTGGTATTCGTATTTGTATTGGTTTAGTATTGTCCTATGTACCAAGGTACAATGAAATATGTTGTTTTGTGTGCTATCCAGGTAAATCATCCACACATGATTACAATCAAACCATACAGTAGCTCAACAGGAAGTACAGAAAGAGAAAGGAAATAGAGTGCAGAATATAATGTGGCGGCTACAGAGAAAGTGCAGAAAAGGAAAGTGCAAGGGCCATAATGAAGTAGGTTGGGAGATCAGGACTCTGGGTTATGAGAGGTCCATTCAATTGTCTGGTACCAGTGGTGAAGAAGCTGTCCTTCAATCTGGTGGTACGTGCTTTCAATTGTTTGTATCTTAAGGGGGGGGAGACTGCATTTTCTTGCAGTCTTGGGCAGATCAGTTGCCAAATACCAGATGCGGTCTCACAGGTTCTGCACACCGCTCTCTCTCACCTTGACAGCCAGAAGGGGGGCTATGTGAGGATGCTGTTCATAGACTTCAGTTCAGCCTTCAACACGATAGTCCCCACCAGACTTGCTGTGAAGCTGCTGGAATTGGGGCTCAACAGCCCCCTGTATGCCTGGGCCCTGGACTTTCTCACCGCCAGGCCCCAGGTAGTCAAGATGGGAGGAAATTACATCGATGTCCCTCACCTGAGCACAGGACCCCCCAGGGTTACGTCCTCAGCCCCCTACTGTACTCCCTGTACACACATGACTGTGGCTAGGTTCAGGCTCCAACTCCATCATCAAGTTTGCTGATGACACTGTGGTGGTGGGCCTGATCTCCGATAATGATGAGAAGGCCTACCGGGAGGAGGTGGCTGATCTGGCACTCTGGTGTCAGGACAACAGCCTCCTCTTGAATGTCAAAAAAACTAAGGAGCTGATCGTGGACTTTGGGAGGGAACAACATCCGAGGACGTATACACCACTGAAGATAAATGGGGATACTGTGGACAGGGTGAGCTGCTTTAATACCTAGGAGTCCACATCACAGAGGATCTGACATGGACATCACACGCCTCCGCACTGGTGAGTAAGGCAAGGCAGCGCCTTTACCACCTCAGGCAATTGAGGAAATTCAGAGTGTCTCTGAGGATCCTCCAGTGCTTCTACTCAGCGGCTGTGGAAAGCATCTTGTCCGGCAACATCACGATTTGGTTGGGAACTGCTCTGCCCAGGACAAGAAGGCTCTGCAGAGTGTAGTGCGTTCGGCCGAACACACTATGGGAACTACATTCACCCCCAGCAGGAACTATACATCAGAAGGTGCAAACCCAGAGCCAACAAGATCATGGGGGACCCCTTCCACCCCAGCAACAGACTGTTCTAGCTGCTACGGTCAGGCAAATGCTGTGAAAACGGAGAGGTTGAGAAGGAGTTTCTTCCCAGAGGCCATTAGGACTGTAAACTCCTATCTCACCAGGGACTAACTTACTGTCCCAATTTACTGTTGTGTGGGTCTTTTGAAAATAGCTGTTTCTTCTTTTTTTTCTCCCACAAATATGTAATTACTGATTCTGTTCCATTTAGTTTGGTAGTTTTTTGTATAATCCGCAAGCATTGACACTTTTCATTTCACTGCACATCTCGTATGCGTATGTGACGAATAAACCTGACTTGAAACCAAACTACGCTGCATTCTGATAGAAGCCTTTCGATGGTGCATTTGTAGAAATAGCTAAGAAGTATTGGAGACTTGCTGAATTTCCTTAGTCATCTAAGGAAGTAGAGTCATAATCTTGGACATTCAAAAACCTTTGCAAACTAAAGGGAGTGTACTCGTTCTTTTGACAAATCACTGGGTAATTTATTTTTGAGTAAAACACAAAGTGCTTAAGTAACTCAATGTGTCAGGCAGTATCTGTGGAGGGAATGGATAGGCGACGTTTTGGGTCGGGACTCTTCATCAGAATGTCTTTATTTATTTTGCTAGTGTTAGTTCGAGGCTTACCTGGTGCTGTGACGCTCTTTGATGAAAATTCAGGATATTCATTTTATCTTCTCATCTTAGAGAAAGTATGTGCAAACTGGTGCACGCCCTCAGGCCTATCTAGTAGTAGTAGATTTCAGGGAGGGGACAGGGATATTCTAGGACATGTTAACATTAAAACATTAGTTTATTGTCACATGTACCGAGGTTTTGTTCCGTAAAAGCTTTTGTTCCGTACAATCCTGTCAGCAGAAAGTCTTATAACAATCGAGCCATCTACAGAGTACAGTTACATGATAAAGCCCTGTCCCACTGTACGAGTTCATTCAAGAGTTTGCCCTGATTCGAACTCGCAGATTTACGGTAATGGCCGCTCGTAGGTACTCGAGGCTGTCGTGGACATTTTTCAACATGTTGAAAAATCTTCACGAGTCTTCCCGAGTACCTGCCATTAGCGTTACGAGCCGCTAAGAGACGTCCCCGAGCTCCGACGTACCCGCTACGTTCATTTTACGTGCTTACCACGAGTTTGATTTTTTGTTAAACTCGGGAGAGCACTTGACTGAACTCGTACAGTGGGACAGGGCCAATAAAGGGAATAATGTTTAGTGCAAGGTAAAGTCCAGTAAAGTCTGATTAAAGATATTCTAGTCCAGTGAGGTAGATAGTAGCTCAGGACCGCTCTCTAGTTATTGATACGATGGTTCAGTTGCCTGATAACAGCTGGGAAGAAACTGTCCCTGAATCGGGAGGTAGACAAAAATGCTGGAGATAAGGTGGTCAAGGAGGCTTTTGGTATATTGGCCTTCATCAGTCAGGCTACTATGGAAATTGAGACGTTATGTTACAGTTTAGTATAGTTTAGTTTTGAGACATAGCCCACCGAGTTGGCGCCGACGAGTGATCCCCGCACACCAACACCATCCTACACACATTAGGGACAATTTACACTTACACCAAGTTAATCAACCTACAAACCAGAGTTGGCATCTATAGATGCTGGTGAGAGTTGTTCTGGACAACATGTCTTAGAGCACTTGAAAGTGGATACATCTCAGCGCCTGATGCGCTGAATCCCAGGGCATTATGGAAAGCAAAGAAAGAGATGCCTGTGGCCCTACCAGAGATTTGTAGATCTTTGCTGGCCACAGGTGAGTTGCCAAATAATTATTGGACAACAGGTGTGGTACCTTTATTCCAGATGGGCAGCAGGGATAAGCCAGGTCATCTCAGACCATTATGCCAAATGTCAGGAAAGGGAATTTATTGGAAAAAAATCTGACTTTCAGGTTCAATCTGGACTTGGAAGGACAGCAGTTAATTAGGGACAGTCAGTATGTTTGACTTTTGGTGGAGTTCCAGTCTGACTAATTTGATTGAGCTTGAAGTAACATAATATATGGAAGGGGATGGTGAAGTTGATGTCACCACATGGACTTTAGTAAGGCCTTTGATAATGTCCCACATGGAAGGCTGATCTAATAGGTGAGAGTCCAAGGGATCAACTCATTCAAGACATGTTGGTGATCTAGAGTTAGCTTGGTAATAGAAGACAGTTACTAATAGCGGAGGGCTGATTGATCCCCAGTAGGCTACGAAAGGATTCAGTGCTGGGACCCTTACTATTTGTCATATACATTAAAAAACTTGGGTATGAATATTGGAAAAATGATTAGTGTGATTTGCAGATGACTAGATTTCTTGACTGGAATGGGTGTCAAGGGTTATGGGGAGAAGGCAGCAAAATAAGATAGGAAGGCTGTGGTCAGCCATGATTGAATGGCGGAGTAGACTCGATGAGCTGAATGGCCTAATTCTACTCCTATAATTTGTGAGCATCACAATCACAATAATACTTTATTAGCCAAGTATGTTTTGCAACATACGAGGAATTTCATTTGCCAAGTCTGTCATACAAATAAAAACCAACGGAACATACAAAACACATTTTAACATAAACATCCATCACAGTGACTCCTCCACATACCTCATTGTGATGGAAGGTGAAAAAAAGTTCAATCTCTTCCCTTTGCTCTTCCGCGGTCGGGGGCCTCGAGCCCTCCGTTGACGGGATGATCTTGACTCCTGTAGCCGGCAGCGGGCCTCCGCGTCAAGGCGATCAGCTCCTGTATCGGGGGATGTCAGCTCCCCCGCGCCGGACGATCGGACCCCGCGTCAGGGCTGCTCGAACCATCCGCGACGTTGGAGCGTCCCGACTCGGCCTCTCCCGAGACTGCGAGCTCCCAATGTAAAGTCCGCAAGCCGTGGTTGGAGCGATCCCAGCCAAGGGATCGACTCCGATGTAAGTCCACGCCCCGCGGTGAGGCCCAAGGTCAGTCCGAGGAGTCCTCCATCTCCATCGGTAGTAGGCCGCAGAGCGACCGGAGAATGCGATCCGAAAATTAATCGCATCTCCGCCAAGGTAAGAAACTGGAAAAAAAAAATCCCCCTCCCCCCCACATAAGACAACCCGGAGAACATTTACACCAACTTTTAACACACACTAAAAATTAAAAAAAGAGACGAAAAAACAAACAGACTGTTGGCGGGGCTGCCAATCGTGCGCCGCCCCTGGTGGAGTCTTGACAAGACATCTGGAGTTATACTGTCGCTGATAGTAAAAAGGATTATCTTAGGTTACAATATCATTCAATTAGTAGATTTCCCGGAGCAATGGTAGATGCAATTTAATCTGAATAATGACACGGTGATATATTTTGGTAAGGAAAACATCATGAATAGTAGGGCACTAGGAGAAAGGAGGAAGAGAGGGACCCTGATGTACAGGTTCATGGATTCCTAAAAGTGGTAACATAGGTGGAAAAGGTGGTGAAGAAGGCATTTATGATGCTGGCCTTCAGTAGCTGAGACATAGAATGTAAGAGTGTGGTGGTTGTTGAACAACCTTATACAACTCTGGTTGGGCCACAGCTGGAGTAATGTGTGGTGTTTGGTCACCACACAAGGGGAAGGATGTGATTGTACTGGTAAGGATGTGTATGAGATTTACCAGGATATTGCCAGGAATGAAACGTATCAATCATGAAGAGATACTGCACTGAGTCAAGAGTTAAGAGTGTTCTATTGTTGTATGTACCGAAACAGAACAGTTAAATTATTATGTAGAAAGGAACTGCAGATGCTGGTATATACTGAAGATAGACACAACATGCTCAGCACCTCTGGAGGAAAGGAATAGGTGATGTTTTGGGTCAGAACTGAAGGGATGTTCCAAACCAAAACATCACCTATTCCTTTACTCCAGAGAGGCTGTCTGACCCGCTGAGTTAATCCAGCATGTAATGTTTATCGACACTTAGATTCTTTGTTGACTGGGTTTGTTTTCTTTGGAGCGGAGGAATGGATGAGGTGGGAAAACTTGATAGAGTTGTACAAAATTACGAGGAGCGTAGATAAGGCAGATAGTGAGAAACTTTTCCCTTTAATGGAGATGTCTACAACCAGAAGCATGGGTTTAAGGTGAGGTATAGGAGGGTTAGCAGATATCTGAGGATTTTTTTTCACCCAGAGTGTGGTTCTAATCTGTAACACATTGTGTGAATATGTTGTGGAAACAGATATCATCACAACATTTTTTTTAACGTTTGGGCACTTGAATGGTAAGTGAAGGCCTATTTCTTCTTAAGAAACAATTTTGTTTAGATTAATTTATTATATTGCCACATGTAACGAGATACAGTGAAAATGTTTTTTTGTTGCATGCTATCCAATCAACAAAAAAACTATACCTGATTACAATTAAACCATCCACAGTGTACAGATACAGGAGGATGGGAATAACATTCACATAAAGTCCATTTAATGATAGATCAAAGGTCTCCAATGAGGTAGATGGGAGGTCAGAACAAACTCAAGTTGGTGATAGGATGGTTCAGTTGTCTGACAACAGCTGGGAAGGAACTGTTCCAGCATCTGGAGGTGTGTTTTCACACTTCTGTACCTCTTGTCTGATGGGAGTGGGGAGATGAGACAGTGACCAGTGTGCGACTGGGCCTTGATTAAGTCAAG
This sequence comes from Malacoraja senta, assembly GCA_038087875.1. Taxonomy (NCBI): domain Eukaryota; kingdom Metazoa; phylum Chordata; class Chondrichthyes; order Rajiformes; family Rajidae; genus Malacoraja; species Malacoraja senta. The sequence goes on from CM075983.1 coordinate 48,282,192, forward strand.
TCAAGTCAAGAGTGTTTATTGTCATGTGTCCCAGATCGGACAATGAAATTCTTGCTTGCTGCAGCACAACAGAATATTGTAAGCAAAAATACAGAACAGTTCAGATTCAATACACACATAAATAAGTAGATAAAGTGCAATAGGCTGTTACAGTTCAGAGTCTGTTTGTTGGTGAGTTTAATAGCCTGATGGCTGTGCGGAAGAAGCTGTTCCTGAACCTGGATGTTGCAGATTTCAGGCTCCTGTACCTTCTACCTGATGGCAGCGGAGAGATGAGTGTGTGGCCAGGATGGTGTGGGTCCTTGATGATGTTGACAGCCTTTTTGAGGCAGCGACTGCGATAGATCCCCTCGATGGTGGGGAGGTCAGAGCCGATGATGGACTGGGCAGTGGTCACAACTTTCTGCAGCCTTTTCCGCTCCTGGACGCTCAAGTTGCCGAACCAAGCCACGATGCAACCGGTCAGCATGCTCTCTACTGTGCACCTGTAGAAGTTCGAGAGAGTCCTCTTTGACATACTGACTCTCCGTAATCTTCTCAGGAAGTAGCGGCGCTTTCTTTATGATTGCATCAGTGTGCTGGGACCAGGCAAGATCTTCGGCAATGTGCACGCCCAGGAATTTAAAGTTCTTGACCCTTTCCACCATCGTCCCGTTGATGTAAACGGGATTGTGGGTACCCCTTCGAAAGTCCACAATCAATTCCTTGGTTATGCTGGTGTTGAGAGCCAGGTTAAGCTGGTGGCCTTGCCTAGGCAGCATGAAGTGTAGATGAGGTCAATGGAAAAGAGGTTGATTTGCGTGGTGGTCGGGGCTACATCCACAACTCTCTGCAATTTTTTGCAGTCTTGGATGGAGCTGTTCCCAAACAAGGAGGTTTTATTACATATTCACAATTTACACGGTAGTACATTAGTCAAACTGCTACTGGTGCAGTTTACAAACAGCAACCATCAAACTACAACGTTGTCAGCCGTATCCACAACACACTTGATCCCACGTGAAGCACACGATTCTCAGAAGGATTCCAGTAATCACCGTGTGCTGATCTCCAACATGTAGATGTCAGTGGGCTAAGTCCTGCTATTGGGAGCAGTATAGATAACTACATGTATGGAGCCATAGCATCATACAATGCAGAACCAGGGCAAAGTGTAACCCTGTGGCTCTATGAAGCTTTAATTGGCAAGTGTCTATAGTAGGACTTGGACCTATAATCACTGACTCATAGCTCCTACTGCTGAGCCAAAGGTGAAATCTATGGATTGTTTTAATCATTTCGACAGTTCTCGTGACAGCAGAACAAAATTGTTCTTGCCATTACAAGAGATTTAGTACATAGATAACGGCAATTATATGGGTTGTAAAACAAAAGAAAGGACTCTGTCCATTGACGGATTTTAAATCTAGATGTCTGGTTGGTAGTGGGGGAAGCTTTAGACTGATGGATGATATAATCTGGTCAATGGGTAGGTAACTGGTTACAGCGATTCAGTCAAGGGAAGGCTGATGTACAGCATGGAGGGGCGAAGGATAGAGTATTTTTCTTCCAATTGACATAAGCATTGGCATCATGCATCATAAGCCTCTGCATCCTACATTTTCTATGATTCTACCTTTAAAAGCCATTTATCTCATATCACCCCATTATCAGAAGGATGCAGAGGCATTAGAATGAGTGCAGGAGGATTACCGAAATGCTGCATGGATTAGTTGGTATTAGCAGCGGGATTGTCATTTTGACTTTTTTGTTTTTTTAGTATGTCCAAATGTACGTTTTAGTGTTTCTTGGTTTGTCTTATGTGGGGGGTGGTGGGGAGGGGAAATAGGGGGAAACCGTTTTCAGTCACCCACCTTCGCCCTCCTCACGGCCTAACAACTAGGATTGGTACGGCCTTTCCCGGAGTCGGGCCCAGAGCATCAGCAGCGGGCACAGCATGGACTTTCCATCGCGGAGCGAGGCGACCCCTTGCTGAGGATCGCCGGAGAATAGCTCGGACCGCCGGCCTGCGGCCTATAACATCCTGAAGCCACGTCTCCTGTAAGGAAGTGGCCGATTCGGGAACTCCAAGCTGCTGAGTGTGTTCAATCTGTGCCGTCATCAGAGCTTCGATCATCCCGTCGAGAGGGCTTGCACATCGGTCCGTCCGTAGCGGCGATTAGGGAGGGTCAAGGCCCCCGACCACGGGTGAACAAAGGAGGAGGACTGACTGAACTTTATTGCCTTCCATCACAGTGAAGAATGCTGTGGTGGATGTTTATGTTAAATTCTATTGTGTATTATGTTCTTTTTAATTGTATGGCTGCATGCTAACTGATTTCACTGTACCTTAATTGGTGCATGGTGACAAATAAATGTGAACCTTGAACCTAGCTACAAGGAGCGGTTGGACAAACTTGGGTTGTTTTCTCTGGAACATCAAAGGCTGGCGGGAGACCTGATAGAAATATAAAGATACGGGAGGCATTGATAGGAAAGAGAGTCCGAACCATTTTCCCCAGGGTGGAGATGTCACAGACAGAGGTCACAGAGGGCATGGTTGAAAGGTGAAAGGGGCAAAGTTTAAAGGAGATGTGGGGGAGATTATGCAGAGGGTGCCTGGAAGGTACTGCCAGGGATGGTGGTGGAGGCAGATGCAATAGTAGCAGTCAGGAGGCTTTTAGATAGGCACGTGAATGTGCAAGGGGTGGAGGGATAAGGATCACTTGCAGGCGGAGGCAATTATACGTTCATAAGCCATAGGAGCAGAAGTAGGCCATTCAGCCCATCGAGTCTACTCCACCATTCAATCATGGCTGATCTATCTTTCCCTCTCATCACCATTCTCCCGTCTACTCCCCTTAACCCTTGACATCCGTACTAATCAGGTATCTGTCAATCTTGGCTTTTAAAAATACCAAATGATGTGGCCTCTACAGCTGTCTATGGCAATGAATTCCACAGATTCACCACCCTCTGACTAAAAAAATTCCTCCTCATCTCCTCTGAGGCTATGCCCTCTGGTTCTGGAAAACAGAAAACAAAGAAAAATAGGTGCAGGAGTAGGCCATTCGACCCTTCGAGCCAGCGCGCCATTCAATATGATCATGGCGGATCATCTAAAATCAGTACCCCATTCCTGCTTTTTCCCCATATCCCTTGATTCCTTTAGCCCTAAGAGCAAAATCTAACTCTCTCTTGAAAACATCCAGTGAATTGGCCTCCACTGCCTTCTGTGGCAGAGAATTCCAGAGATTCACAACTCTCTGGGTGAAAACGTTTTTCCTCATCTCAGCCCTAAATGGCCAACCCCTTATTCTTAAACTGTGACCCCTGGTTCTGGACTCCCCCAACATCTGGAACATTTTTCCTGCATCTAGCCTGTCCAATCGTTTAAGAATTGTATATGTTTCTATAAGATCCCCTCTCATCCTTCTAAATTCCAGTGCATACAAGCCCAGTCGACCCATTCTTTCATCATATGAAAGAGAGTCCTAGACTCTCCCACTAGTTGAAACATCCTTCTCCCATCCACTCTATCCAGTTCTTTCACTATTTGGTAAGCTTCTGTGAGATTAGTTTCATTTGGCACCATGTTCGTCACAGTGTGAGTTGAGAGTCTGTTCTTGCCCTGTATGTCTGGGTTCTAGGGACTGGATCCACTTCAAATGATAAATCATTTATTAGATTCAAAGTGGAGGTTCCTTCAGTGCTAAATATTTGGTAATAATGAGGATTTCTTCCCCATCATCTTTCCCCATCAGTTACACGGAACAATTTCAACGGCTTAAGTTGTTAGAAATATTTAATTGATCGAAGTAGTGTAGATACTTGGAGTAAATATATTCCTCCATCATTTGGTGCAGCACAGTAGCGCAGCGGTAGAGTTGCTGCCTTCTGGGCCTGTCCCACTTCGGCGATTTTTTTCAGTGACTGCCGGCGACTGTCATTGTCGTAGCAGGTCACCGAAACACCAACGACTAGACCTCCCTAATACAATGTCTACAACAACCTTCCGCCTAGTCGGCAAACTACCGACAACCGGCGACCCATTAGGAAGTCCACCTACGACAACCTACTTCCACCCGCGACAAGTTATGACAAGGTAAGACAATTCAGTCGCCGGTACCTGTCACCGGTTGATGTAGGTAATCGTCAATGGAATTTTCCGAAGTCAGCACCGGCGACAACCTACGTCATCCTGGCGACAGCGCCTACGTCAGGCTACGGCCGTTGGCGTAAAGCCCATGGGCGCCGACTGTCGCCGAAATGTTTTGAACATTTCAAAATACAGCGGCAAACAGGAAAAAGGTACGACTGAGGAGACCATACAGGCGACACCCCGGGACTATGTGGCGACAGCCTAGTCGCCTGTAGTCGCCTAAACAAAATCACCTAAGTGGGACAGGCCCATTACAGCGCCACAGATCAGCGTTCGATCCTGACTACCGGTACTGTCTGCACGGAGTGTGTACGTTCCCCCTGTGTGTATGTGACCTGCGTGGGTTTCCTCCGGGTGCTCCGGTTTTCTCCCACACTCCAAATACCTGCAGGTTTGTAGGTTAATCGTCAAAATTGTAAATTGTCCCAAGTGTGTAGGATGGTGCTGGCGTGCGGGGATCGCTGGTCTGCACGAACTCGGTGGGCCGAAGGGCCTGTTTCCGCGCTGTATCTCTAAACTAGCTCTCCGTTTTGACTTCGCACATCAACAGAGGGCGAACAAGGTTATTCAAACTCAATCAATGCCGCCGATGTGTCAGCCAAACAGTGCCCTTGCCAAATGCACAGGCTTTTTTTTTTGCAGTAAATCAATGCCAAAAGGCATCCTAACTCCCCCCCCATCCCCCCCATCTGCCTCTGTCACCGCGTATTATTCACAGTGTTTCCATAAACACACGGGCTCTGCGCGGCTGCTGAAACTGCAGCCAGACAGCGGCGCCTGCGGTTTCACCGGCGCTGACATCTCTTCAACCCATACCCCTTCTCTCCCCTCCTCTCCCCTCCCCTCCAACTGCAGACTTCCTCCAGCTGATCAGCCGCCCCAGATAATCACTGGGCCATGTGAGGAACATCACAAGGCCGAACATTCATGTTCAGGAAAGACACAAAAAAGCTGGAGTAACTCAGCGGGACAGGCAGCATCTCCGGGGAGAAGGAATGGGGGGGGGGGGACGTGGACTCATGTTCAGGACTCTGGGCACAAATAGACCCGCCAGCAATATAACAGGGAATAAACAGACCACTGGAAAAATGAGCCGCCTTGCTTAATGCAGAGTGCGTTTTAAATTTCCATTTCCACGGGGTTACTGAGGCGGGGCTTGTAGCAGTGATAGGCTGTGGGCAAGGGACCGAGGGGCGGGGATAGGAAGAGAGAGATGAGGGGATGAAGGGAAATGAGAGGAGGGCGGGGATGGGAGAGGAAAGGGAAAGGAGAGGCAAGGGGATGAATGGAGAGGAGAGTAGAGTCTTCGAGAACAGCTGATACACATTTTACCAGGTAATCACCTGCACTGCCGGTATAGGGCAGTTTGCAGCGGGTTTTGCAGCAATGCACATCGCCTTTACCTTACATGGAGAGTAGTGCCGGCTCGACGTTACTTAGGAATCTCAATTGGGGTGAAAGGTTCAGCATTCACTGAACCATTCCTCCAGCTATCTCAGTGGCTGAATTTGTTGCAAACAACTTAATCTGAGACGCGCTTCCAGTCAACGGCCCAATTTCTTGATTGAAATAAAAATAAAAATAATTTATCATCAGCTGTCAAATTGCACAAAGGGTCACTTGTTTAATCCGCACGTTGAAGCGCTAGATGGGAAACAAACGCGCCGGGAGATTGCAGGCAGCTGCAAGACTAATAAAGTTGTCATAGGGGATTTTAACTTTCCCCATATAGACTGGGACTGTCATTGTGTCAGGGACATAGATGGGGTGAAATTTGTCAAGTGTGGACAGAAAAGTTCCCTCAAGCTATATGTAGAGGGCCTGATAATGGAGAGGGCAACGCTTGACATACTCATGTCATAAGGAATAGGAGTCGAATTAGGCCATTGGGCCCATCAAGTCTACTCTGCCATTCAATCATCTATCTCTCCCTCCTAACCCCATTCTCCTGCCTTCTCCCCATAACCTCAGACACCTACCCGTACTAATCAATAATCTATCTATCTCTGCCTTAAAAATATCCACTGACTTGGCCTTCACAGCCTTCTGTGGCAAAGAATTCCACGGATACTACACCCTCTGACTAAAGAAATTTCTTGCCTCCTTCTAAAATAACGTCCTTTAATTCTGAGGCTGTGAACTCTAGTCCTAGATTCTCCCACTAATGAAAACATCCTCTCCACCTCTCCAAGCCTTTCACCATTCTGTATGTTTCAATTGGGTTCCCCCTCATCCTTTTAAACTCTAGCGAGTACAGGCCCAGTGCTGACAAATGGCCATCATAGCTGAACATACTCACTCCTGGGCTCCTGACAAGTTATTGAGGTTAGACACAAAGTGCTGGAGTAACTCAACAGGTCAGACAGTATCTCTGGAGAACAAGAATGGGTGACGTTTCGTGTCGGGACCCTTCATCAGACGTCCTGACCCGAAATGTTATCCATCCTTTTTCACCTGGGATACTGCCTGACCCGCTGAGTTACTCTAGCACTTTGTGTTTATCTTTGGTATATCTGCAGTTCCTTTCTACACAAGAGATTCAGGTATCAGGTAGGAATACTTTGGGACAAGTGACCATAGTTCTATTAGCTTTAAAATAGTTATTGAAAAGGACAGGGCTGGGCTACTAGTTAGACTTCTAAATTAGGGCAATGTCAACGTTGATGGTGTTAGACAGGAATGTGCTCAAGTTCATAAGACACGGGAGCTTGATTGGAGTAGACGTTTGTAGGCAAAGGGACATCCAGAAAATGAGATATTTTTAAGTGTGATTTTAAGCGAGAGTTCAAGGTATGCATGTTCCTCTTAGAGTGATGGGCAAGGCACATAAGGTACCTTGGACGATGAGAGAAATTTAGGCTCTGATTAGGAAAAGAAGGAGGCATGGGACAGGCATAGGCAGCTGGGATCAAGTATATCAAGTATAGGGGTTTGAGGTAAATCAGGAGACCAAAAAGTGGCATGATATACCCCTGACAGATAACAAACTGTCAGAGGGGGTAGTTACGTCAGGTACTATGACAACATATAAAAGACACTTGGAAAGGTACATGGATAGGAAAGGTTTAGAGGGATAAAAGCCAAATGCGGGCAAATGAGACTATATTAGATGGGGCAACTTGGTCAGCATAGATGATTTGACCCAAAGGGTGTGGGCCAAAGTGGTGCCTGTTTGTGTGCTGTGACTCCATGTCTATTGGACACATCCTCGTAAGGCAGATTGAGGAAAGAAAAACTTGTATTGGCGTACCATACTTTACAAACGCACGGCAATCCAAGGTGCTTTACACCCAAATAAAGTATGGTTTGTGCTGTAGGAAATGCTGGAGCCCTTTCATGCCGAGCAAGTTCTCACTGTAATAACTAGTTTTCAATTTTCTTTGTGACTTGTGGAGACATAAATAATTTTAGGGCACCAGAGATTACTGCCCGGCCCTTCTTTGAAACGGTCACATGAGATCGTCATTCACAGGATCTGGTTTAATTCCCCCATTCTCCTTTGAAATAGTACATATTTGTGAGCAGAACAAACTTAAGTGTCACATCCCAACCAAACACAGCATCTCCGACAGTGCTGCACTAATATGTCAGCCTATTGACAACCGTCTGAAGTCGGCTCCCGGCTCGAAACATCACCCATCCATTTTCTCCAGAGATGCTGCCTGACCTGCTGAGTTACTCCTGCACTTTGTGTCTATTGTCAGCCTTTATATTGGGCTCAGCATTTGCAGTGTCGAACCCATGACTTCTGAATCAAAAGAGTGTTACATCACACATTTCCTACTGTAAATTATATTGAAGCATGCAGATTATTAATATTTAGCCACATGCAACAGCTAATCTACAGTAATCTCTGTAGATAGTTCTGGAATGATTGACCAAGACATCATATTCCAGGCAAATGCACGTGGAAACAAAATATTGCGCAAGTTGTTCTGGTTTAAATAATTCACCTGAACTTTCCGTGCTAATGTTGTACCCTTTATCCTGTATCTGTGCACTGTGGACAGCTTGGATTGTAATCATGTACAGTCTTTTCTTTAAATGGATAGCATACAAACAAAAGCTTTTCACTGTACCTCAGTACGGCGGCACGGTGGTGCAGCGGTAGAGTTGCTGCCTTACAGCGTTGGAGACCTGGGTTCGATCCTGACTACGGGTGCTGTCTGTGCGGAGATTGTACGTTCTCCCCGTGACCGCGTGGGTTTTCTCTGAGATCTTCCATTTCCTCCCACACAACAAAGACGTGCAGGTTTGTAAGGTTAATTGGCTTGGTATAAATGTAAATTGTCCCTTGTGTGTGTAGGATAGTGCTAGTGTGCGGGGATTACTGGTCGGTGCGGACTCGGTGGGCCGAAGGGCCTGTTTCCGCACTGTATCTCTAAACTAAACTAAACAATAATAAACTAAAGTGCGATGGAGCCTTACTTCAAAACCACACCAGTCAGAAGCATCCTGCAGTGACTCTTGCTACACCTGCAGGACTGTTTTGTATAAATAATTGGAAACTTTAGCACTGATCTGTGAAAATAATCCTGACAAATCTCAGTACTGTATTTCCAAATTATAGTTCTAGAGAATTTGCTATCTTTAAAGAAATTGCAAGATGTTTTTATGCAAACTGCAGTCTGCAGTTGATCCACAAGCTGGTGAAAGTGCTACCTAACAAATATTATACTGTTACATCCCACTAATTTTTAAATCTGCATGACTGCTTTGTTAGCTCTATATTTAAGTACCAAGTAGGATGATACCAAGTGATATTTGGTTTTTAATTGTGTATTTTTTATATTGATGTCTTGTTTTGCTTCACGGTGCCTTTTTTCCTTTCAATCTAGTAGAATTTATGTGTAATTTATGTATAATGTTTATGGTGTGTTGTCTGAGTCTACGTGCCTGTCATGTTGCTGCAAGCAATATTTTCATTGTACCTGCACCTCACCGTATGTGTACATAAACTTGATTGGACTTAGAGTCATAGAGTGAAATAATGTGGAAACAAGCCCTTCGGCCCAACTTGCCCACACCGGCCAACATGTCCCAGTAACATGAGCCCCACCTGCCTGCGTTTAGTCCATATCCTGCAAATCGGTCCTATCCATGTACCTGTCTTACTGCTAACCTGTCCAACTTGACTTAAACTCTCTTCTCCCACCATCTTCACATCACAACTGGCAGTTCTTCCATCATCCCTCTACCCAATGGCCTTGTTTTGGTTCCAGACCTGGCAACAGCTTAATTTAAAGTTCTGATTAAATGAAACTGAATGTGTAGGTGGAGTGTAATACCCAGATTGTTAGGATGTTGCATGTTGGGATGAATTTCTACCCTAATCGGGTCACGATCAGTTTATGAGACAAAGCTGTGTGCAATATAACTGGCGCATTGCTTACATTGCGACATTTCACTGCAGTACGGAGGGAATGCTGCATTGCTGCAGCTGCTGCCTTTCAGATATAATGTTTAATTCAGTTTACAGTTAGAAATACAGCACGGAAACAGGCCCTTCGGCCCATCAAGTCTACGCCGACCATGTTCACCCGTTTATACTAGTTCTATGTTATCCCACTTTTGCATCCACTTCCTACTCACAAGGAGCAATTTTACAGAGGGCCAATTAACCTGCAAACCCGCACGTCTGGGATGTGGGAGAACACCAGAACACCTGGAGGAAACCCACCGGTTCACAGGGAGAAAGTGCAAACTCCACACGGACAGCACCTATGTTTTTTCTCCAATGGATGTAAAGGATCCCATGCACCCCGGTGTTTTGACTGGTGTCTATCTTTCCACTGATATTGTGTTATTATCACAACGCAATGCTGAAAAACAGCACACAACACACTGAGATCATGCAAGTTAATAAACTGCAAGCCTACTCAGTTTCTAAAACTTCAGACACAAACGTGAATTTAATACAAAGTGCTTCAATCAAACGGTAAAAATAAGTTCAGTCCCAAAGCCAGTTTGTCAACAACCAAAACAGGTGATCCTTTAGAATGCGCGCACTTCAGCAACTCAGCAGTGTTGATCTGCAATCTCCTCCCCCAACATTTCTGCTCAACATTTCTTCCAAATTTTCAGACACGTATTTTAATCGCAATTGACATGGTACTGACGTTTATCACTAGGAATTGTCCATCCATTGCCTGTATCCACCTGTCACTTGCCGGGCCTTGTCTCACCCCCACCTCTTTTACAGCTTTCTCCCCCCCCCCCCCCCCATTTACTACAATTAATCTGAGGAAGGTCTTGACTTGAAACATCACCCATCCACGTGCTCCAGAGATGCTGCTTGTGGACACGGATGGGTGACATAGTCTTGCAGCTGGTAGAGTCGCTGCCTCACAGTGCCAGGGACCCGATGTTCAATTCTGACCTCGGCTAGCTGTCTGTGTGGAGTTTGCATGTTCTCCCCATCACCATATGTTGATGAGCTAAACATTACCCCCCTTTCTCCTGCTTTTGTACACTGTGGGCGGCTTGATCGGAATCACATCCCAAAGACGTGCGGGTCGGTGGGTTAATTGGCCACTGTAAAGTGTCCCTAGTGTAGTAGGGAGTGGATGAGAAGGTGGGATAACATAGAACTAGTGTGAACGGGTCATCGATGATCAACGTGGACTCGGTGGGCCAAAGATCCCGTTTCTATGCTGTAATTTTCAATCAAGCAATCAAAATCCGCTGAGTTACTCCAGAACTGATTTTCTTTTTGTAAACTAGCATCTGCACTTCCTTGTGTCCACATTTAACAGGAGTTCACTGACCTGTTGTTGACCTGAGACGGACGAGTGGTGGTAATGATTTCTGTCAGGGGTTACATCATACAGTTTGACGTTTACTCTTTCCACCAGCTCATTTCCATGAGGAAGTGGAAAACCCTCTCAGCAGAAGTACAAACCAAACGTCAGGAGGGTCCATGCGGTAATGTCACGTGGCCACCGAGTTAACATTGGCTGGAAATCACCATTGTGAAACTCAGTGGGCAGGTAGCTCCACAATTCTACTGCAAATTCCTGTGGAACGAATTCATGAGAGAAAAAGAAGGATTTGTCAATATAAATCCCCTTCCACTATATATGGAAATCACAAAGTATTCAAGGTCATGTGATAAAAGTAGAATGAGGCCATTTGGCCCATCGTCTACTCTGCCATTCAATCATGGCTGATCTATCTCTCCTAACACCATTTTCCTGCCTTCTCCCCATAACCTCTGACACCTGCACTAATCAAAAACCTATCTATCTCTGCCTTAAAAATATCCACTGACGGCCTCTACAGCCTTTTGTGGCAAAGAATTCCATGGATTCACCACCCTCTGACTAAAGAAATTTCTCCTCATCTCCTTCCTAAAATAACGTCCTTTAATTCTGAGGCTATGATCTCTAGTCCTAGACTCTCCCACTAGTGGAAACATGCTCTCCATTTCCACTCTATCCAGGCCTTTCAGGAAGTTTCAATGAGGTCCGCCCTCATTCTTCTAAACTCCATAGAGTACAGGCCCAGTGCCGACATACGCTCATCATATGTTAACCTAATTCCTGGGATCATTCTTGTAAACCTCCTCTGGACCCTCGCCAGAGCCAGCACATCCTTCCTCAGATATGGTGCCCAAAATTGCTCTCAATATTCCAAATGTGGCCGTACCAGCAATACATCCCTGTTTTTGTATACAAGCCCTCTTGAAATAAATGCCAGCATTGAGTTTGCTTTCTTTACTACCAATTCGACTTGTTGATTAACTTTTAGGGGAATCCTGCACCAGCACTCCCAAGTCCCTTTGCACCTCCGATTTCTGGATTCTCTCCCCCTTTTGAAAATAATCTGTGCCTTTATTCCTACTACCAAAATGCATGACTCCACACTTTGCTACACTATATTCCATCTGCCACTTCTCAGCTCCCTCTCCCAGCCTGCCCAAGTCCTTCTACAAAGTACCTGCTTTCTCTACACTACCTGCCCTTCCACCTATTTTCAGATAATTCGCAAACTTGGCCACAAAGCCTTCAATCCCAACCAAGCCTGTAACAGCCACTGAAGGTGCAAGGTGCTCAAATTGATAACTAAATTGCAGGCTCAGATGATGATGATGATAAATGCAGTTATGCAGTGACTAGAGGGCCTAACAGTGGCACAGCGGTAGAGTTGCTGCCTCATAGCACCAGGGACCCGGGTTCAACCCTGACTATGAGTGCTGTCTGTATGGAGTTTGTACGTTCTCTCTGTGACTACGTGGGATTTCTACCGGGCGCTCCGGTTTCCTCCCTCACTCCAAAGACGTCCAAGTCGGCTAGGATACTGTTAGTGTGCAGGGATCAATGGTCAGTGCGAACTCGGTGGGCCAAAGGGCCTGCTTGCACGCTGTATTCCTAAAGTCTTGGTTTGGTTTGGACGACAGTGTGCTGCTCCTTTGGTGATAGATTGGCGTGCAACTGTGGCTGTGTTGTGGGATAGGGCATCTACCATAAGATAGACGTAAAATGCTGGAGCAACTCAGTAGGTCAGGCAGCATCTCTGGAGCTTAAGAAGGAACTGCAGATGCTGGAAAATCGAAGGTAGACAAAAGTGCTGGAGGAACTCAGCAGGGGGCAGCAGCATCTATGGAGCGGAAATAGGCAACGTTTCGGGCCGAAACCCTTCTTCAGACTGATGTAGGGGTGGGGGGGGGGAGAAGGAAGGAACAAAGAAGAGGAGGAGCCAGAGGGCTGAGAGAGAGCTGAGAAGGGGAGGAGACAGCAAGGGCTAACGGAAATTGAAGAATTCAATGTTTATGCCGCTAGGGTGCAGACTGCCCAAGCGGAATATGAGATGCTGCTCCTCCAATTTCCGGTTGTGCTCACTCTGGCCATGGAGGAGGCCCAGGACAGAAAGGTCGGATTCGGAATGGGAGGGGGAGTTGAAGTGCTGAGCCACCGGGAGATCAGGTTGGTTAATGCGGACCGAGCAGAGGTGTTCGGCGAAACGATCGCCAAGCCTACGCTTGGTCTCACCGATGTGGAGAAACTCATCTCTGGAGAAAAGGAACAGGTGACATTTCGGGTCAGAAACCTTCTTCAGAGTGTGTCCATAACTATTTACATCGGGGAAGGAGTGCTGGTCAGTGAGATGCCACTAATGATCATCCCAGAAGAATATAATGACATAGGAAACCAGGAGCCGGAGTCACTCACTGGCCCTCCGAGCCTGCTCTGCCATTAGTCAATATCACAGCTCATCTTCTTTCTCGGCTCTACTTCAATTGAATTGGATTGAAAGATACAGCATGGAAACAGGCCCTTCAGCTCACCAAGGCTACGCTGACCAACGATCACCCGTACAGTAGTTCTATCCTACACACTAGGGACAACTTACAGAAGCCAATTAACCTACAAACCTCATGTCTTTGGAATGTGGGAGGAAACCGGAGCACCCGGAGAAAACCCACATGGTCACAGGGAGAATGTACAAACTCCACACAGACAGCATCCCAATGTCAGGATTGAACCCATGTCTCTGGCGCTGTGGGGCAGCAGCTCTACCCGCTGCTCCACTCTCTCTCTTTTTCTGTGGCCCCTTTTGAGTCCTTTCAACTTTAATGATCCCTGTGCTCTTCTAATTCTGCCCACTTGAATGCCTGATGTCCTTCACTCCGGCATGGGCGACTGTGCCTTCCATTATTTAGATCCCAAGCTCTGGAATTTCCTCCCAAGACTAATCTGCTTCGAGCCCTTCTTCTTGCTTTCTCCCTCCACCATGAAGTCCTGTTGGTCCAGGTCTGACTCAGTTCATCTCTCAATCCAGGGGATGGTATTGGAACAGAACCGCACAGGAACAGGCCCTTCGGCCCACAATGTCCACACCTGACATGATGTCAAGTTCGACTAATCTCCTCTGCCCACACTGGGCCTGTTGCAGTCCTCACTCACAATGTACTTTGCTCACAATATATCTCTTAGTAATAGAAGTACAATGTTGGTAATCCTAGACTAAACTCCACATGAATTTACATTTGTCCGTCATATCAACTCTCAAGCTATCAAGTTGTTATCAACAAGGTAATTAGGAGTATTAGTAATGCCTCTTGTGAATTTCTCCACCTTGCCTAATGAGCTGTTGGTCATAGCTAACTACGCCAGGGTCAATTAACAGATTATTTATTGAATTACACAGATGTTCTACATATATTCTCGCGTGGCAACTGAACCATCCTACTACAACTTGAAAGCAGACCCGAACTACTATCTACCTCATTGGAGACCCTCGGACTATCTTTGATCAGACTTCAGACATAAAATGCTGGAGTAACTCAGCGGGACAGGCAGCATCTCTGGAGAGAAGGAATGGGTGACATTTCGGGTCGAGACCCTTCTTCAGACTGAGAGTCTGGGGAGAGGGAGACTAGAGATATGGACTTTACTGGCTTTATCTTGCACTAAACATTATTCACGTTATTCCCTTTGTCATCTATCTGTAAGCTGCGAATGGCTCGATTGTAATCATGTATTGTCTTTCCGTTGACTGGTTAGTACACAAAAAAAGCTTTTCACTGTACCTGGGTACATGTGACAATAAACTAAACTCAAAAACTCAGAACTCATCATCAGAATTGCATTGGGATTGAGGGCAACCTGATTCTATCCCTGTCTCTACGACTTTGAGGCACGTGATGGGCACAATGTGGCAACTGCAGAGTTTTAGTTTAGTTTAGAGATATAGCATGGGGAAAGGCCCTTCAGCCCACCGAGACTGCACTGACCATCGATCACCCGTTTATATTAGTTCTACATTATTGTACTTTTTCATCCACTCCTTACACACTGGAGGGCCGATTTATTGAGGCCGATTAACCTACTCACGCGCACGTCTTTGGGATGTGGGAGGAAACCGGAGCACCTGGAGAAAACCACGTGGTCACAGGGAGAATGTACAAACTCAGCACAGACAACGCCTGAGGTCAGGATTGAACTCGGGTCTCTGGCTTTGTGAGGCAGCAACTCTACCAGCCGCACCCTCGTGCTCAGGCACATCAGGAGATGGGCAGTTGATGAGCTGAACATTATGCCCTTTCTCCTGTATCTGTGCACCATGGGCAGCTTGATGGTAATCACGTATAGCCTTACCGCCGACTGGATAGCACGCAACAAAAAAGCTTTGCACGGTACCTCGGTACACGTGACATTAAACTCCTTCCATTTACACGGGGCTCCAGTGGGATCCCAGTGCATGAACCCCTGGTGCCTTACACCCCTTGAAAGCCCCCTGTCCATTTTCTGTGGTCATGGGCCAGCAATTCTCAAGTGTTGTGGAAATGCCTCACATTATCGAGGAGGCTATGAGCATTTTCTTGAATCTCATTCCACAGCTGCACAGGATGTTGGTAAGCCCATCTTTGGAATTCTGTGTACAGTTCTGGTCACCCTGCTACAGGAAGGATGCCAATAAATTGGAAAGGGTGCATGATAGATTTGTTAGGATGTTTCAGGTCTGTAAGGTTTGAATTGTAAGGAGAGGCTGGATAGGCGGAGTCCTTTTTCCCTATAGTGTAGGAGGCTGAGTAGTGACCTTATACAGTATATAAAACTATGAGGACCATCCATAAGACGAATTGCCACAGTCTAGGCCATGGTATGGTTTTAAAACCAGACGGCAAGGATTCAAGGTGAGAAGGGAAAGGTTTAAAAAGGGACCTGAAAGGCAATGTTTCAACACATAGGGTGGTGTATGTGTGGAATGAGTTGACAGAGGGAGTGGTAGAGGCGGGTCCAATTAAGACATTTAAAAGGCACCTCGACAGGTGTATGGAGGGATATGAACCAGATGCA
This sequence comes from Malacoraja senta, assembly GCA_038087875.1. Taxonomy (NCBI): domain Eukaryota; kingdom Metazoa; phylum Chordata; class Chondrichthyes; order Rajiformes; family Rajidae; genus Malacoraja; species Malacoraja senta. The sequence goes on from CM075983.1 coordinate 48,298,134, forward strand.
AGCAGGTGGGGCAAGCCTGGTTAGTGCAACTTGGTCAACATAAATGAGTTGAGCCGACAAGCTTTTTCCATGCTGCATAGCTCTCTGACTCCATGGTAATCTGTCCCTGTGAGGGAACTTGGAATAGAATGGGAGTTTTGAGAGCCTGGTACTGAGAATGCGAATCATGTGTCCAGTCCAATAGAGCTAGCTGAGTTTAACCAGAGAATCATTGCTGGGAATGTTGTTCTAGGAGAGGACACTTGGCTTGGCTGACTTATCCTTCCAGTGAATTCAGAGGAATTTTGGGGATTTTATTGAAACCTGCCGAATAATGAAAGGCCTAGATAAGAGTGGATGTGCAGAGAATATTTCCACGAGAGGGGGAGTCTGGGACAAGAGGGCACAGCCTCCGAATAAAAGGAGGTACCTTTAAAATAAAGATGAGGAGGAATTTCTTTAACCAGAGGGTGGTGAATCTATTGCCACAGACGGTGGTGGAGGCCAGGTCATTGGGTATTTTAAAGCTCAGACTGATACGTTCTTGATTAGTAAGGGTGTCATAAGTTAAGGGGAGAAGTTTAGTTTAGTTTATTGTCACATGTACTGAGGTACAGTGAAAATATTATTTCAGCAGGAGAATGGAGTAGAGAGAGAAAAATAGATCAGCCATGATTGAATGGGAGAGCAGACTCGATGGCCTTATTCTGCGCCTATGTCTTATGAAGAGTCAGCATTGGTGACATCCTTCACCTTCTTTGAGGTGCCTTCCATAAACAGTGTTGGTCTCAGAGCAGAGGCTCTGCTGCTTGGAGTTTTATGCCAGCTCAGAGGATTTATAAGCAAATACCATTGACCTTTGTGATGCAGGTGCTGAGTGTAGGACCCATTCCCTCTTCAGCTACAGGAAGAAAGTCATTAAATTGAAAAGGGTGCAGAAGAGATTCACCAGGTTAGCGGCCGGTTTTTACGAGCTTGAGTTACAGGGTGAGGTTGGCGACAGTTTTGATGAACACCAAAGGGCCTGTCCCGCTTAGGCTGTTTTTAGGCGACTGCCATAGTCATAGCAGGTCGCCAAAAAAACGGAGATTGGACCCCCACCCTTCGACATAAAATTTGAAATAGAATCATTACTTTAACAACAACAAAAAATGAAGTCAGCACCAGCGACAACCTACGTCACCTGGCGACAACCTACATTAACCTGGCGACAACTACGACAGCACCTACGTCAGGAGAAGTCAAGCTACGTTCATTGGCGTCAAACCCACTGTCGCCGACTGTCTCCGAAAATGTTTCAACGTGTGGAAAATCCAGCGGCGTCCAAAAAGACGCTACGACTCTTTGGGCGACTGAGGAGACTACTCACGACCATACAGGCGACACCCCGGCAACCATATGGCGACAGCCTAGTCGCCTGAAAAATTGCCTAAGTGGGTCAGGCCCTTGGCTTGGCTTTTCACTGTACCTCGGTACACGTGACAGTAAACTGAACTGAACCCGATCCTCCAAGGCCTATGGAATCTCCCGGTTGCCAAACACTTCAATTCCCCTTTCCATTCCCACACTGACATTTCTGTCCTGGGCCTCCTCCATTGCCAGGGTGAGGTGACGCACACATTGGTGGAACAGCACCTCACATTTCGCTCGGGTAGCTTACAACCCAGTGGTATAGACATTGAACGATTTATTTCCACAGATTCACCACCCCCTGACTAAAGAAATTCCTCCTCATCTCCTTTCTAAAGGAACATCCTTTTATTCTGGGGCTATGGCCTCTGGTCCTAGACTTTCCCATTGGTGGAAACATCCTCTCCACATCCACTTTATCCAGGCCTTTCACTATTCGTTGATTATTATGAAAGCTTGGTGGGGGATAGTTTGGCAAAAGCACTTCGTTTAAACTGGGCAAAGTCAGGGGAGTCTCTCCCTGTCACTTCCCTTGCACGAAGGTGACCCTGAGAGTGTGACTGGGCAGAACGCACTGCATTCCCTTATAAGGAAAGCACGACAACCTCTTCACTGACGTGTAGAGACCTCCCCTGTGACGTTGAACCACTGCGTAGTATTTGTCACTGTTGCCATGGCAACCCATTGCAGGCAGCTGACTGATCTCGTGTGCTGGCAGGAGAACTCTCAAACATGTTTCCCCTTTTACAGATAAGCGGAAAATCCATCTCACATTGACTGAGCCTGCAGCCTTCTCTGCTGGCATGAATGTGAGCGCTTCACACTGAATTCATCGCCTCCTTCTACAATTAAAAGCAGAGACAGGTTATAGAAGAAGGGTCCCGCCCCGAAACATCACCTGCAATCGTCTCCGTCAAACAGCCACATCATTTACTGAAGATGAAATTTCACCTCAGCAATGTGAACATAATCCTGCATGCACAACAATGGGTTTGAGTCAAGTCAAGAGAGTTCATTGTCATGTGTCCCAGATAGGACAATGAAATTCTTGCTTGTTGCAGCACAACAGAATATTGTAGGCATAAATACAGATCAGATCAGTGTGTCCATATACCATAGAATATATATATATATATACACACACACATAAATAAACAGATAAAGTGCAATAGGCTGTTATAGTTCAGAGTTTGTTTGAAGTTGTGTTTAATAGTCTGATGGCTGTGGGGAAGAAGCTGTTCCTGAACCTGGATGTTGCAGTTTTCAGGCTCCTGTACCTTCTACCTGATGGCAGCGGAGAGATGAGTTTGTGGCCAGGATGGTGTGGGTCCTTGATGATGCTGGCAGCCTTTTTGAGGCTGATTCCAGATCCAGATGCAGAAGATTTCACATCGTTGTATCCCTCTCACTAGCACATCTTCCCCAGCCAACAATGGGCCATTGTGGGCTCCACTCTTCCTGAGGACTTCTGTTGCCGGCCCTGATTTGTTCAGGCATTTTTTCGCCTCCTGTTCCCCCGCGCCTCCCCACCTCTACCTCAAAAAACAGTGCATGGCCTTCATGGTGTTCAGTCTGCAACTTCATAATGTTATTGGGTCTGTACATTTACAGTATTAGCACATTGAATGTACAAGGTTCTCTCATTCACTCACCCACCTGTATCTCCTCCCCACCTACAACAAGAGTCAGTATATTCCACATTGGCCTCATCGACCACCTTGTACTCAAATAATTGGTTTGGTTGCATGTCAGGGACTGATTGTGAAGAAGCAGTAGGAACCAATCTTAAATGAAAGTTGCAGTCCATGCCCAGCTGTCCATGGTTGCATAAATACTCCTGATACTCTGTAAATTATGAATCAATTTTATATTCTTAATAAACTATTAATCGCTTGGGCAGCTTCCAACCCAGCAGTATGATTGTTGATTTCTCTCATTTCTCTCATCCCTGCCTTCCCTCTCTCCCCCCGCCCCACCCCCCTTCCCCACCCTGGTCGTCCTACCAGTTCCACTGTTCGTATCCTTGTATCCGATCGGTATCACCTCTTCCCCAGCCAACAATGGGCCATTGTGGGCTCCACCCTTCCTTGGTCATCCGTTGCTGGCCATGATTTGTTCTGGCCACTTCTTACCTCCAGTTCCCTCCCATCTACTTCAGTCTGAAGAAGCGTCTCGACCCGAAACGTCAACCATCCTTTTTCTCCCGAGATGCTGCCTGACCCGCTGAGTTACTCCAAAACTTTGCCAATTAACTTTTATAATTTGTTTTTAAATGTGAAAGCCCTCATCCTATCCAGTATCAGGTTGTTTACAATATATGACATTTTTCTTGTGATTATTTTGAAGTACCCAGATGCTAAATGTTATAAAATAGTAAGAAATAAAGTTTATTTTTGAAACAAGGACTGAATGGGGATTGCATACAGGGTATAAATGAGAAGGCAGCGGAGAGGTGTGTGCTAGTTATTCACATTGCAGACAGCTAGAAAGTGAGATCCCATAAGTCACTGTTCTGGGATCGCTGTTCTTCAAAATTTACATTAATGATCTAAACATAACAACAGGTAACTCAATATCAACATTTTACAGAACATTAAACTGAGATTCAAGTTCAAGTTCAAGTGAGTTTATTGTCATGTGTCCCTGATAGGACAATGAAATTCTTGCTTTGCTTCAGCACAACAGAACATAGTAGGCATGACTACAAAACAGATCAGTGTGTCCATATACCATTATATAAATATATACACACATGAATAAATAAACTGATAAAGATTATGGCTAACATTGAAAGAAAATACATAATACGAGCAGACTTAAGAATGTGCAGCCTGCACAACAAAAATGAAGACTTTTGCTTTAATTTGAAAGAAATTAATATCCACATAAGGCCCATTCTTAGTCACGTGTGTGACCAAAAAGATGAAAAATTGTGGAATACTTCTCTTCTAATTCTGAAAGCATTACAGGCATATTGTTTTGTACTGCATATATGATTCATATTTTTTTCGGTTTATCAAGTGAAATGTTTATATGTTATGCTGACAATGTTTGTTTAGGGTCAGAGGCCAAATATGACTGGTCACGTGTGTGACATCGCACAGAATCACTTTACAAACTGAATTTTTAAAAGCTCGGTTCATATATTTTGCAGACATGCATTATAGTTCTGTAGGTTGGAAAATAGCAATGAATAAGATTAATCTCTTACAATAATTTTTTATGTATCACTTTGCAATGACATCTGGTCATGTGTGTGACATTTTGATTCACTTTCCAAAGAATGGGCCATAAGCATCATAAACTGATTGATAAAGACTGAGGTTTCTTGGCAGACTAGCATTCTGTCATGGCCAGTCATGAAAATAAATCTTGACAAAGCGTTTAGATTTATACTTGAGGGATTGCATTCAAATGGGAATGAGCCTGCAAGTGATGATGCAGAGTTATATGCATTGATTGAAAAGGTTAGGGCCTTTGTTTTTGAATGGACTTTGAGGGACCAGGTATGAAGAGATTGCTTTCACTGTGAGTGGAAATCCAAAAAGCAAGGGTCACAAATTCAACCCAATTACAACTCCAAGTCATAATCATAGGGTCACAGAGTGATACAGCGTGGAAACAGAGCCTTCGGCCCAACTTGCCCACACCAGCCAACATGTCCCAGCTACACAAGTCCCACCTGCCTGCCTTTGCCCATATCCCTCCAAACCTGTCCGATCCACATGTACCTGTCCAACTGTTTCTTAAACATTGCGAAGTACCTGCTTCAACTACCTCCTCTGGCAGCCCATTCCATACACCTTCCACCGTTTGCGTGAATAGGTTCCTCTCAGATTCCTATTAAATCTTTTTCCCTTCATCTTAAAAGCTTCAGCAAATTTTCCTTCTTTTCTTCTTATTTTCCTTCCTTCTATTCCCCTTCAAACTTGTTTGTCTTCTGTCTAGTAAATCCAGAAGGTAGTAAATAGAAGGTAGACACAAGGAACTACACAATCTGCAATCTTAAGCAAAAAGCAAAGTGCTGGAGGAACTCAACAGCTCCGGCAACATCGGTCTGACCTGCTGTTGCTCTCGCACTTTGTTATTTTCTCAGGAGAAAGAAGGTAAATGTAAATTTAAACTTGGAAACTCATTTATACAGAAAATGGTTGAGACACAGGTCTTTCAGGAGGTAGGGATGTGGGTATGCAGGAGGAACGAGTTTATTAAGATAAATGCTAAAAGGATGAGATGGATTATGAGGAAACTGGTAAAAATCACCAGCAAAGGCTAATCATACCAAATGGCTTGTTTCTGTGAAGGATAGTCACAAAGTGCTGGAGTAACTCAGTGGGTCAGGCAGTATCTCTAGAAAACAAGGATGTTTCGGGTCAGGACCCTTCTTCAGATTGTGCTGTGTATTCCAGGTACTTTTATCTAATTGGATTTCAATCTGCTTGGTCTTTTTTTATTCCACACTGAATCTTAATTTGTGTGAGAATGATCGTTTTCAAGGAATGGCAAAGTCAGTGATTCATTAATAATAATGTCAATTCTTACATGTTCACCAATTCAAATTAATATTCAGTTGTTTACATGAATAACAAACATTGACGGTATAGTGTCAAGTTATGTTTAGTTTCTGTTGACACCAAACATTCACTGTAGAGGTGCCTGTAGCCTTTCAGGCAACATTGCTACTGCAGAGTAACGCAGTGCAGGCTTCTTCCTTGCATCACTGTTGCCCACTTGTGGCCATTTCCCTGCACTGCAGATCTCATCTATTGGCTCTGTCTCACGGGTTTGCGGTCATTGGCGGTGAAGCACGGCGTCGCCGGAAGAGGGGACCGCACGGCAACCGCGAGAGCGCCGCGCCTATGCCGCGGGAGCGCCGCACGGATGCTGCGCGGGGGCCGAGTGATCTCCGTACGGCCGGTCCCACGAGCTTGCGGTAAGTTAAAACAAATTTAGCCTTACCGGAAGCTGTTGCTGCGCGTATGCCGGGTGACCACCGCACGGCCTGTCCAACGAGCATGCGATCGCGGACTTTTACCGGAAGCGGGGGGGTGCGCGGACGTCCATTTTGAGCGTAGTCTATAAGCTCAAACCTGACGCCATTTTGAGCGGAGTCTAGAAGCTCGAGCCTGACGCCATTTTTTTGCAGGTAGTCAAAGTCGCTGCATGCAAGTAAGCAAATAACAACGTGTCTCAATTTGCTTTGCTGCCCCTTTGAATACTTAAACGTCTGATAAAATAAGGAAGAACTGCTCACTGATCAGTATATAATGATTTCTTCTCCACTTGACACTTCTCTGTGGTTGCAGCTATGTTCAGCTCTGTCCTATCGTGTTAACTCTATTTACAGGAAGTTAATTAGTACATTCACTCTCCCACGTAAACTGAGCCTACAGTGAAAGTGAAAATAACTTCTTCAGAATATTTTCACTTATTCTTTATCTTAATTTTGCAGCAAACGTTATTTGGACCTGTAAACTACTGCACAATGGAAGAGATTGAGATTGCATTGCTGCTACACCAACAGACACTTCTCTTAGCAGCAGCCCTCATGGTTGCAGGTCAGCCGTGCAGCAGTTCAACAAAGAAGGTTATGAAGAAGAAGAAGAAGAAGAAGCCCAGGAAGAGGTCTGTGTGGATGAGGTCTTTGTTCCGGATGAGACCTACTTTGGGCTAGTATGAGACCATGATGACGGATCTGCAGCGGTTAGATGATGCTGCCTTTAGAAATTTCACCAGGATCCCCCCTGACCTGTTTCAGGAGCTCAAGACACGAGTTGGACCTCTTCTGCAGAAAACGGACACCGTCATGCGGAAGTCACTGGAACCAGGCCTGCGCCTAGCCATCACCCTCCGCTACCTTGCATCAGGGGATTCCTACAAGAGCCTGTCGTATAACTTCCGTGTGGCTCACAACACCATCAGCAGGGTAGTCCGAGAGACCTGTGACGCCATCAACAAAACATATGATGAGATTATTGACTGCCCAACTACACCAGACGGGTGGAGGAGTGTGGCGCACGGCTTTCAAAGCAGATGGAACTTCCTGCACACATGTGGGGCTGTTGACGGGAAGCATGTGGCCATCCGGTGTCCACCCGGGGGAGGTTCTGTGTACTTCAACTACAAGAAGTTCCATTCCATCGTGCTGTTAGCTGTGGTAGATGTAAACTACAACTTCATGTTTGTGAATGTGGGCACACCTGGCAGTGCCGCAGATGGAGGGATCTGGAGAGAGACCTCCCTTGGGCAAGCATCGGAAGAAGGGAGAGCAGGCTTTCCGGATCCAGAACCTCTGCTGGGAGAAGACAACCCTGACATCCCCTAGGCACTGGTTGGTGATGATGCCTTCGCACTCAGGCCATGGATGATGAAGCCATACCCTCACAGGGGGATGTCAAGGGAGCAAAGGATCTTCAATTACAGGCTGTCCAGGGCTAGGAGGGTAGTGGAAAATGCTTTTGGTATCCTTGCTAGCAGATTCAGATGCCTGCTGACAACAATGCAGCAGGAGCCCGAGAATGTGCAGGCCATTGTCTACGCGGCATGTGTCCTCCATAACCTGATCCGCACCAGAGGTGCAGCTGCAGCCTTGGTGGAGGGTGACACGATAGACAGACAGGTGAAGTCACACCAGGTTCATGGAGAGCTGCAAGACAGGCATCACCGATGGTGGCACTAGGGTCATTGCAAGGAAACACCAGCAACAAAAGAGCAAAGGAGCAGAGGGACCATCTCTGTGCTTACTACAACTCAGAGCGAGGCAGTGTACCCTGGCAGAACAATATGTTTTGAGGATCAAAAGCAAACAGGGGATGTCAGGGTTGTCTTCTCACGGCAGAGGTACCCGATCATGAAGGCCCCAGATCTAAAAAAAGTGTGATCTATGTATGTTGATAGAAACATAGAAACATAGCAAATAGGTGCAGGAGTAGGCCATTCGGCCCATCGAGCCTCCACCGCCATTTGATATGATCATGGCTGATCATCCAACTCAGTATACCATCCCTGCCTTCTCTCCATACCCCCTGATCCCTTTAGCCACAAGGGCCACATCTAACTCCCTCTTAAATATAGCCAATGAACTGGCCTCAACTACCTTCTGTGGCAGAGAATTCCACAGATCCACCACTCTCTGTGTAAAAAATGATTTCCTCATCTCGGTCCTAAAAGTCTTCCCTCTTATCCTTAAACTGTGACCCCAGTTCTGGACTTCCCCAACATCGGGAATAATCTTCCTGCATCTAGCCTGTCCAACCCCTTAAGAATTTTGTACGTTTCTATAAGATCCCCCCTCAGTCTTCTGAATTCCAACGTGTACAAGCCGAGTCTATCCAGTCTTTCCTCATATGAACGTCCTGCCATCCCAGGAATCAGTCTGGTGAACCTTCTCTGTACTCCCTCTATGGCAAGAATGTCTTTCCTCAGATTAGGAGACCAAAACTGTACGCAATACTCCAGGTGTGGTCTCACCAAGACCATGTACAACTGCAGTAGAACCTCCCTGCTCTTATACTCAAATCCTTTTGCTATGAATGCTAACATACCATTTGCTTTCTTCACTGCCTGCTGCACCTGCATTCCTACTTTCAATGACTGGTGCACCATGACACCCAGGTCTCGTTGCATCTCCCCTTTTCCTAATCGGCCGCCATTCAGATAATAGTCTACTTTCCTGTTTTTGCCACCAAAGTGGATAACCTCACATTTATCCACATTATACTGCATCTGCCATGCCTTTGCCCACTCACCCAACCTATCCAAGTCACCTTGCAGCCTCCTAGCATCCTCCTCACAGCTAACACTGCCCCCCAGCTTCGTGTCATCCGCAAACTTGGAGATGTTGCATTCAATTCCCTCATCCAGCTCATTAATATATATTGTAAATAGCTGGGGTCCCAGCACTGAGCCTTGCGGTACCCCTGCGGTACTAGTCACTGCCTGCCATTCTGAAAAAGACCCGTTTACTCCTACTCTTTGCTTCCTGTCTGCCAGCCAGTTCTCTATCCACATCAATACTGAACCCCCAATACCATGTGCTTTAAGTTTGTATGCTAATCTCTTATGTGGGACCTTGTCGAAAGCCTTCTGAAAGTCCAGATATAACACATCCACTGGTTCTCCCTTATCCACTCTACTAGTTACATCCTCGAAAAATTCTATTAGATTCGTCAGACATGATTTACCTTTCATAAATCCATGCTGACTTTGTCCAATGAACTCACCACTTTCCAAATGTGCTGCTATCCCATCTTTAATAATTGACTCCAGAATTTTCCCCACCACCGATGTTAGACTAACTGGTCTGTAATTCCCCGTTTTCTCTCTCCCTCCCTTTTTTAAAAGTGGGGTTACATTAGCTACCCTCCAGTCCTCAGGAACTACTCCAGAATCTAACGAGTTTTGAAAAATTATCACTAATGCATCCACTATTTCTGCGGCTACTTCCTTAAGTACTCTGGGATGCAACTTATCCGGCCCTGTGGATTTATCGGCCTTTAGTCCATTCAATTTACCTAACACCACTTCCCGGCTAACCCGGATTTCACTCAGTTCCTCCATCTCATTTAACCCCCGGTCCCTTGCTATTTCCGGCAGATTATTTATGTCTTCCTTAGTGAAGACAGAACCAAAGTAATTATTCAATTGGTCTGCCATGTCCTTGTTCCCCATGATCAATTCGCCTGTTTCTGACTGATAGGGACCTACATTTGTTTTAACTAATCTTTTCCTCTTGACATATCTATAAAAACCTTTGCAGTCAGTTTTTATGTTCCCTGCCAGTTTTCTTTCTTAATCTATTTTCCCTTTCCTAATTAAGCCTTTTGTCCTCCTCTGCTGGACTCTGAATTTCTCCCAGTCCTCTGGTAGGCTGCTTGTTCTGGCTAATTTGTAGGCTTCCTCTTTTGTTTTGATACTATCCCTGATTTCCCTTGTTATCCACGGATGCACTACCTGGATGGTTTTAGATTGTGAAATTATTAATTCTGTGTTAATAGTAATACCTACATCACTTTGTTTGAAATTGCCTGATCTTTAAAGCGTTTAAATGCCATTTTTTGATTTTCATGGCTTATAATGACAGATTTTGCAATTCAATGCAGTTCAATGCCTGTTTGTGTTTTATTTCTCTAATAAATCAATGCTTTTGTATGTGAGATGCATTCCATCATTAGACGTTGTTTCCATATGAGAGATCTACGCCATGATTAACAGACACTTTTTTCCACAATACAATATTAAATTTAAACTGTTTATTTAGTGAAAACAATTAACATATTGAAAAACAAGAAATTCTTTTTAAATGTGCAACACAATTCCACAGAACATTGTTCATTAGTGCAAGCAAACAAATAACGTAGTGAGAAACAACAGTGAATTAAACATTAATGTGCAACACACAAGCAGACACAATAGTGAATGTTGGGGGCAACCTCACTCCTTACGGCCCATGTCCACATGTCAATTATCCATATAAAAGTCTGAGAGTTCTGTGCCGCAGTTGGCGCTTTCTTCGGGACCCTCAAATTGCCCATGGATTTCTGTTTCCCCTAGACTATCCATGCCACGTGACGAATGATGTGGCGGTGGGGTGTGTCCACTGACATAGTGAGGGGGGCCTGCCATCCACGGGTATGCCCTAGAACGGGATTCCATCCTTGCCTGCGGGCAAAACACATAAGCGTATCAATATGTATTGGTGCCAAACAAATCATATAAAACAAATCACAACCTTTCACAAGCTGTGTGTCAGAGAAAATCTTGAGTCAGGCTGAAGACTCACAAATGTTTCACAGTGTACCTGGGGAGGATATTGTGGTGGCATCATCATAGTTTGTTGCAGTGGCACTATTGGCATTGGCCTCATCGGACTCTGCAACACAAAGAAAATCGTAGTAAATGATTCATAAACAGCATTAAATGAAAACTTTTATAAATTCAATAAACTTTGATTAAAATATTTTACTGGCAGAGGAAGTCGGTGCGCCCTTGCCAAGGCCAATCCCTCTATGCTGTAGCGTTGCCAATTTTCCTCAGGGATCAGAAACATCTCCTCCCTCAGTAACATTGCGTACGCATGGACGATTCTTTCCTGCGACGTCCTTGGCTGTGACAAAATGTTTATCATGCCCGACGTTGTCTTTGCCTGTTCCATGATCTGCAACAAGAGAGTACAATCATGATAATTATATTGTGGGATGCGATGGAGAAACGTGGAAGTAGGGCGGAGTGAAAGAGATTTGATGATGGTTAATCCAAAAGCACTTACATCCCTGAACATCTCCCGCTGAAGACTTTGAACAGGCACATCGCTGTCTGCCGCAGTTGTGCAGGCCCACTTCCGTTTGGCGTGCTGCTGCAGTTCGACAGCAGTGCCGGTCCCGGAGGGTCCATCTGAGGGTACCTCTGGGGGTCCCTCTGGCGGATCAGGCTCGCCCTCACTCGAGTCCGCGCACGTTGAAACACCCACAGTACACTTGAAGAAAGTGAATGCGTATCATAAATGTGCAAGGCCATCAGGACGTAGCAAGAAAAGTGAACACCAAGTTATCATTATTAAATATGTTTTGACTGACTTGCCGACAAATATTAATTGTCACATAATTTTCTTAAATATTCACCTTCCTGCAACTTTCCTTCCTCTGCACTTTTACAATGTGGTCCCGCACGAACCCCCATTTATCATATATCCACTGGTCTCTGTCAGCCAGTGTCCTACTGGCAGAGCCAGACTTGCCAAGACTTTGAGAGTTTCCCGAACCGTGTCCTCTGACTCTTTAGCCATTGACACAGTTGGTCATCTGTGAAAACATAGAATAAATGAAGATCAGTGTTGAGCAACTTATAATCTGAATTGGAACTGCAATTACAAACACAGAAATGTAGATAAACTACAAATTATGTACTTACAAGAGCAGTCAGGGAACTCCTTCGCCTTTTCTTCAATTATGACGTTGTGGAGAGCCCTGTTCCTGAAATCACGGTGGGTCTTGTCATACAGCTCATGGTGGGCCTGATACCATTCCACCAGGCCCCCCTCTTGTTCCCGAGAAAAATTATAAAGCTTTGAGCCAGACCTGTTCAACAACCATGCAGGGACATAAGCTGGAGCAGGAGATGGGCCAGCAGATGGGGCAGCAGATGGGGAAACAGATGAGGCAGCAGATGGAGAAGCAGATGGGGCAGCAGATGGGGCAGGAGATGGGGCAGGAACTGGGGTGGGAACTGGTGAAGGTGCTGAGTCAGAAGATGGGGCAGGAGATGGGACAGGTACTGAAGCAGGGGCAGGAGCAGTGGCTGGACCCTCCAGTACCTGAATGTTTCCCATTATTACTTTTTTTACTTTGTCCTGCATCGATCTTCTTACACTCCTTGTTCTCCTCATGTTGATAATAAACTGTCAAGCACTCCGTTTGAAAAACGCGGTAAAATGTTACACTGTTGAAGTCTCAGATCTCGCGTGGTTTGGACGTGAACAACTAAAAAAGGCGGGCCGACGCGAAAGGACGTCGCGCGGCGTCGGGTGATGACGACATCGCGCAACGCGACGCGCTACGCGATGACGTCATTTCGGATCGCGGGGCTGTGGCAGCGGTAGTGGTGATCGCGGCGCTGTGGCGGCGGTAGTGGTGATCGCGGCGCTGTGGCAGCGGTAGTGGTGATCGCGGCGCTGTGGCGGTGCCCGTGCCGCACACATGCCTCACTGGCGGCGGCTGTGGTGGTGAAAGTTGTACTCACGGTGCTCGTGCCGCACTGGCGGCGGCTGTGGCGGTGCCCGTGCCGCACTCGTGCCTCACTGGCGGCGGCTATGCGGTAGGAAAAGTTTTTTCAACATTGTCGTTTTTTTGTGAGCACCGTGCGGTGTTGGGACCAACACCGCACGGCCCCGGCGGTGTGCGTTGGACCGACCCCGCGGTCTCTGGCGGTCCACGAGCGGTAGAAACTTCCTGTTTCACCGCCAATGACCGCAAACCCGTGAGACAGGCCTTAGAGTCATACAGCAAGGAAACAGACCCTTTGGACCAATCCATCCATGCCAAACAAGATACTCCATCCGAGATAGTCCCATTTGCCCGCGTTTGACCCATATCTTTCTAAACCTTAATGTAATAAAAAGGAACTGCAGATGCTGGTTTATACCAAAGATAGACACAAAATGCTGGAGTAAGTCAGGGGGTCAGGCAGCATCTCTGGAGAGAAGGCATCTCCAGAGATGCTGCCTGACCCACGGAGTTACTCTAGCACTTTGTGTCTTTTTTTCCGAAGTAGCCTCTTGCTACAGGAAATCACGTTATAAAGACAATTGTGGCAATGGGGGAAAGCAGGTTAGGAGCTGGAGAGTTTCAGACTCGCCATAACAAACGTATATTTGTCCCGCAGGATTTTCAAAAATAAAGGTCTTTTCAATAGCAAGCTAAAGATACTAAAGGAGACATGAGTTCATAATTAAAATCATGTTCCAACCAATTCAGCCCGCATAATGCAAATAGTGTTCCCTAATTCTGCAGCACCCTTGCGCATTTGGTAGAGCTGCTGCTTCATAGCGCAGAAACCTGGTTCAATCCTGACCTCGGGTGCTTTCTGTGTGGAGTTTCTATGTTCTCCCTGTGACCGCATGGGCTTCCTCCGGGTGCTCCGGTTTCCACTCACATCCCAAAGATGGGATGGGTTTGTAGGTTAATTGTGCCTCTGTAAAGTGTGCCTCGTGTGTAGGGGGTGGATAAGAAAGTGGTATAACTTAGAACTAGTGTGAACAGGTGATCGATGGTCAGCACGGCCTTGGTGGGCCGAAAAGCCTGTTTCCATGCTGTAACATGTTGTATTCATGCACGTTATATCCAATTTGTGTTATAGTGGTACCGCCTGTGAGGAAGGAGTTAATAGGTATAGTTGATTTAGGCAAGAACCCTTTGTATAGTAGGGGGTGGATGCACGAGTACAGATGGTGACTTTTTCAAGGATGAGAACAAAGGAGATAAGGAGACAGTCCGGGATAGAACTAGGGTAAGGGTCATGAACAACTCTCTATGCGCTTGCGTAATGAGATAAATGAATATTGCAAACACGCCCATCATGACAAGATGTCTCATTTAAATGTACATGCGATGTATGATCTGGGAGGCACCAGGGGCGATACCTGTAGAGTGTGCACCTCAGTGCTCTGATTTGACAAGAGCCCGAAGGGGAGGAGTAAATGTAACAAATGTAAAATGATGTGAATAAGAGAGAGTGAATTCCATCTCTCGGTGTGTCTTGATAAGGGAGACACCCGACTCTGCAGACTTGCTAATAAATGAACTTGTTTCTCTAAATTCTCTAAGCATCGTCATTGTGAGCAATCAGTTTTTTTGCACCTAACAGATGGGGGCTCGTCCGGGATTGCCACTCCGGCCAGCTGGCGGCGGTATACGGGAGAGGGGACGGTGCACCCCGCTGATTTAAGCGGCCCCTAGACCCCTTGCTTGCCGTCAGCGGTTTGGGCGAGTGATATCCAGGACCAGATATTAGAGAAACAAGTGGGAGTAGTTGGAAATCGCGAGGAGACAAATCGAGTGATTCTTGTGCACAAGACCCGGGTAAGAAAACTGACTATTAAGTACTACTCGGGCGATTAAATAGATCGGGGGGAAATAGATTGGGGGGGAATTCCGATCGGGAGGATGGGCAATGAAAACGGAAAGCCCAAAAGGAAGGGGAAGGGCGGGAAGCCCGACCCCCGCATTCTGCCTGATAGTCCGTTGGGGCAAATGCTGAGCCTCTGGGGGCAGAGAAATACCCAGGAATTGGAGAAGACAAAAATGATTTGATTCTGTTATTTTGAGTTTTAATACATGTAAAAGATGATGCATTTATTTGAAGTAAGAATGGAACGAATGTGATTTGTGTGTAAAAAACGGTTTGGAATGAAAGAGGAAGTTTATATATGTGATAATTATTTTGTTTAGTGTATTTGTAGACCACATTGTAAGAGTAAGTAAGTAAGTTTTATTGGAATCAAAAATGTTCACTGTAGGTAGGTGTATGTTCCTTTAAATAAATCAGCTCATGGTGAAAGGTGACGAACAGCTGTAAGATAACGATTAATTGTTTGTATCCTCGTAACCTAGAAGGGGAAGTTGTGAAACCAGCTTTTGGTTTTTCTGATGTTCTTTTAGATTTCTAGTCAGTAAAGATAATTTTGAAAATTGTTACTGGTGCTAGGAATTGGACATTTAAAATAGTGGTGAATATGGATTGAAATAATTGGAAATAAGTTAATTGGTAAACATTCAAGTTTAGAAAGAAAGGAGAGAGAGGCAGTTAGAAGATAACAGAAGTTAAAAAAACGACAGGCATGAAAGTAATAAAGCAGGAGGAGTCAGTGGAAGTTTAAAAAGAAAGGTGAATGAATTTGCAAGAAGGCTAGAATATTTGAGAAGCAAGAAATTGAATTTAGAATAAGAAAGAAGGCATACCAGAAAGGATTAAAGTGGGAAGCATTGGGATAAAGTGATGAGACTGCTTTAAAGAGAAAAGAGAAGGACAGACACAGATTATCCCTTGGGGCACCCATAAACTGAAAGGGCTAAAAAAAATACCTCACCCTATATCCCTGATGGGGGAGGAAATGGATTAGGGCTTTGGAGGAGGAGAACGTGGGACGATTATTGATCATGGAAGATTTGAAGGCACTGTTGGTAAAAGTGATAGGAACCACTAAAGTGACAGAACTACTGAAGATGGATGGTATAAAATGATGCGAACAATGTAACAAGCAATGGCATACTGTTTGACACAGTCAGGCAGAGGGTATGGCAGGCCCTCAGACAATGTAATCCAGCAGCCTATCTGGAAAACCAGCTGAAAAGGTGGAGAGTTGATTGATGAACATTATATGATGAACAGGCAGAGGGTATGGCAGGCCCTCAGACAATGTAATCCAGCAGCCTATCTGGAAAACCAGCTGAAAAGGTGGAGAGTTGATTGATGAACATTATATTATGAACTACTGTGGTGGATGTCATTCTTCTTAAAGTCAAGCAGATTCAGCGAACAGTTGGTCTCTGCGGTCGAGAAATATCGCAAAGATAGGAAAAAGACTTGCAAACCAGCAGGAGGAGCTGTTGTCAATAAACAATGGACCTAAGTGAGTCCTATGACGGAACCAAGCAGGGCCAGAGAATTACATGCCAATAATGAATGTCTTTGGGGTACGTTTCCTCAAAAAGTCCTATCAGGAGTGAAATTAATCTGGATATAAGCCCTAACAGGACTGGGGTCCCCAAGAGAGAAAGGGATTTAAAGGAGGATTTGTTGGTATTGTTCCATAAGTGAAAAGCAATGTAAGAGAGAGAGATTAAAAAAAAAAAAAAACTTCAGAATGTAGGTCAGAGGATGATAACCTTGGGAAAAGGCAGGATATAGTTCAGACTAGATTAGGTATAAGCCCTGTAGTGTCGTTTATGATGAATAAGGTAATTAAGAGGTTTGGTGGACCTGCAGAAATCAGCTTTGACAACGGATTGTTTTCATTTAGGGAGTAGCCAAGTTGGCGATAGAGACCCTTAGAGTAAAATACACATTTGGGTATGTAACACCTGCAGTCACAGGCATGGTGGAAAGAATAAATGGAACATTGAAGGTTAATATAAATAAGATTTGTTTAATTACAAAGTTGAATTGGATCGATGCCCTGCCATTGGCACTGAAGAGATGTTGCATGCAAACTAACCGAGCAGGTGGCACAATGGAGAGGTCCCTACAAGAGACCGAGTTTGGAACAGTTAAAGATAGAATTTTTAAAAGTATATGAAACAGTTAATTATGATATACAAGTCTATTTATGAACAGGAAAAGTAAAAGCTGTTGGAGGTGGACCAGGAGGAAGGACCCTTTAAACCTGAAGACAAGGTGTATGTATGAGTTTTCTAAACTACCGACCGATGTTCAGGTAGAAGGTTGATATACCTGGTACCATTTCAATAATACCTGAGGGCTGTCCCGCAGGTACGAATAGATAATAGCCCTGAGGTAAGTGAACAGGAGGACAAAGATGTGAGAAAAGAGTAGAGTTTGAACAAGAACGTTGTTTGACATTAGTGGTGGACAAAATAATGGAAAGGATACTTAAGACAGTATATAAGAATTTGGATAAATAGGGTAGGATTAGGAAGAATTAGCATGGATTTGTGATTGTGATGTTTGACTAATCTTGAATTTTTTGAAAAGGTTATTATGGAAATTGATGAGGGTAAAGTGGTGGATGTTGTCTAGATGAACTTCAGTAAGGCCTTTGACAAGGTTCAATAAGGAAATAAGGTTGGTTAAGAACGGTTAGTAAGGAATAGCAAGATGGATTAAAAATTGGCTGTATGGGAGATGTCAGAGAGCAATGGTGGATGGATGTTTGTCAGGTTGGAGGTCAGTGACTAGAGGGGTACCTCAGGGATGTGTGTTGGGTCCACTGTTGTTTGTCATGTGAATCAATAATCTGGATGTTGGTGTGGTAAAATAGATTAATAAGTATGTAGATGATACTAAGATAGGTGGTGTTGTGAATTATGAAGTAGATTTTAAAAAGTGTACAGAGAGATTTAGGTCATTTGGAAGAATGGGTTGAAACATGACAGATGGGTTTAATGTTGATAAGTGTGAGATGATACATCTTGGCAGGACAAATCAAAATTGAACGTACATGGTAAATGATTGTGAATTGAGGAATGAAGTTGAACAGGCGGATCTAGGAATAACTGTGCATGGTTCCCTGAAGATGGAATTTCATGAAGATAGGATGGTAAAGAAAGATTTTGGTGTGTTGGCCTTTATAAATCAGAGCATTGTGTATAGAAGTTGGGTTGTAATGTTAAATTGTACAAGGTATTGGTGAGGTCAATTGTGGAGTATGGTGTATAATTTTGGTAGGCATAATTATAGGAAGGATGTCAACAAAATAGAGAGAGTACAGAGGAGATCAATTAGAATGTTGATTGGGTTTCAGCAACTAAGACACAGAGAAAGGTTGAACAAGCTAGGTCTTTATTATTTAGGAAAGATAGAAGGGGTCCCAACAAATACAAGGGAATGATCTATTCCTAAGGAACTATTTACTGGCAGTATCTCGTTCTATTACAGAATTAAGAACCAAGGGGCTGCTGGCACAGAGTCCCCATCTCGACTTTCCAATCCATTCTGTGAAAGCGGGGGACTGGGATCTTGTAACATCATGGAAGGAAGAAAAGCTGCAACCTAAGTGGACTGGACCCCACCTGGTGTTACTAATCACCGAGACAGCAGTACGAACAAAAGAAAAAGGGTGGACACACGCAAGCCGATTTAAGGGTCCTGTGGATGCCCCACCAAACAATATCAGCCCGTGGACTGTGCGCAAAGGAGAGGAACCATTGATTTTAATATTTAACAAGAACCCGCGGGAAAAATGAAGATTTCGTGTTGGTGGGTCGTGTGTTGGGTGGTTACCCAACTATGTAAGCATACAGAGTGTTCAAATGCAGGAAAGTGGTAGGTATTGGATATGTGCAGATAGAACAGGGAGAATGAGCCTAAGGATTTGAAGATAATGATAGTAGCAGGAGAAACAGAATTAAGGCAATTATATGAGGAGGGAATACCTACAGGAGGAAAGGGAGCCAACACCTGGCTTGCCTGGATGATGTACACGGCCAGGAGTATGCAACACACCAATTGCTACGCCTGCGCCGGAGCTAAGCCTCAGCTGGTTCCAGTACCATTTCCCTTGAATTGGGATAGAACACCTGGGGCTATGTCATGTATACTACAGCTATTCACGAATCCCATCCTACCAAAGGATGCGACCTGCCAGAGTTATCATTACCTATTCCCGGCTAGCAACAACAATACAAAGGGCCGAAGGACAGACCCTTGACCTCCTCCATTTACCACTCCCCTTGGGGAGGAGGGATTTGAGTGCTATACCAGATAAAACCCAGATGGACAGGAAATGGGGGAGGTGCTCAACTGCAAGCAGACGTATAACATAACGGCTGAGGGACAGGGGCCACTGTTCAAAAGCTCCTGGCTGAGAAAGCAGATAGTCAGTAGAGCTGATTTCTGGTGGTGGTGCGGGGAGAATACCCTGTGGCCCCGGTTACCGGGGTCATGGACGGGAACCTGTACCCTCACACAACTGATGATGCCCTTCACCATAGCAGTAGAACATGCTGTAGAACTCAATGAAGGAAGCCGACGACAAAAGAGAGGGGTGAGAGGATCATTCGACACACACATATATATAGATGCGATAGGGGTGCCAAGAGGGGTACCCGATGAATTCAAAGCCAGAAACCAGATAGCTGCGGGCTTTGAGTCCATACTCTTCTGGTGATCCACAATTAATAAAAATGTGGACTGGATCAACTACCTATACTACAATCAACAACGCTTTATAAATTACACTCGAGATGCGGTTGAAGGATTAGCGGAACAACTGACAGATACCAGCCTAATGGCCTGGCAAAATCGCATGGCCTTAGACATGCTACTGGCTGAGAAGGGAGGGGTGTGTGTAATGTTTGGGGAACAATGTTGCACCTTCATCCCCAACAACACTGCTCCTGATGGGTCAGTATCGAGAGCCCTAGCAGGTCTCACCTCCCTGTCTATCGAATTGGCCGAGAACTCCGGAGTAGACACCTCCTGGATCGGGTTTCTAGACTCCTGGTTTGGGAAATGGAAGCATATCTTTACATCAGCCCTAACATCAGTGGTAGTTATGATGGGGTTGCTGTGCCTATTTAAAACACAGTATGACCAGCGAGAGGAAGATAAGGAGGCGGAGATTCTGCTGCTAGCATTAGAGAAGGGGCAGATAGTATAAATCAAAGATTGCAGTAGCAAAAGTAAAAGTGTGGATTGTGAGGAAGGGGTTAATAGGTATAGTTGATTTAGACAAGAACCCTTTGTATAGTAGGGGGTGGCTGCACGAGTACAGATGGTGACTTTTTCAAGGATGAGAACAAAGGAGATAAGGAGACAGTCCGGGATAGAACTAGGGTAAGGGTCATGAACAACTCTCTATGCGTTTGCGTAATGAGATAAATGAATATTGCAAACACGCCCATCATGACAAGATGTCTCATTTAAATGTACATGCGATGTATGATCTGGGAGGCACCAGGGGCGGTACCGGTAGAGTGTGCACCTCAGTGCTCTGATTTGACAAGAGCCCGAAGGGGAGGAGTAAATGTAACAAATGTAAAGTGATGTGAATAAGAGAGAGTGAATTCCATCTCTCGGTGTGTCTTGATAAGGGAGACACCCGACTCTGCAGACTTGCTAATAAATGTACTTGTTTCTCTAAATTCTCTAAGCATCGTCATTGTGAGCAATCAGTTTTTTTGCACCTGACACCGCCCATATACAAATAAGTTGTCATCTTTAGCCTTTAGCATTTACCCCTCTCAAGCTGCATCGGAATACTTTACGCTTGAAGAAAAGTTACCACACAAACTCCAGACGGCAGCAGTCCGATCTGCTTAATGCTTCTTCAATAGACGATGCCTAATTCCATTAATATATCAAGGCGGCCAAATTATTTTTGGGTAGCGGTGGTGCGAAATGGTACAGGTAGAATGAGGGAGATCGCAGGCCATGGGTGGATAGATTGGGGTAACATACAATCGATGAGGAAAAAGATGTAAAATTAAAACCTAAATTGACCAATGCATTGCCAAACCCAATCAGACCATCGCTGTAAGTATCACATTTTTAAACATGCTAAACATGTGCCACAAATGTGAATCAAATCATCCTGACCTTTAGTTTAGATTATATGTTTAGTTTATCGATACAGCATGGAAACAGGCCATTCGGCCCACCCATTCCGCGCGGATCAGCAATTCCACGAATACAACACTATCCTACACACTAAGGACAATTTACAATTTTTTTACTGAAGCCAAACAGCATACATACTTGTATGTCTTTGGAGTGTGGGAGGAACGGAGCACCCGGAGAAAACTCACGCAGCCACAGGGAGAACTGCACAAACTCCGTACAGGCAGCACCTGTAGTCAGGAGCGAACCCCGGTCTCTGGCGCTGTAAGGCAGCAGCTCTACCACTGCGCCACCGTGCCGCTCCTCCTGACTTGCATAAGGTACTGAAGACAATTCCAAAGATACACAATAATAAAATTAAAAATAAATTCCACCTTATCTTACCTTGGGATTCTGCTCTACACTGCCTCACCTGAGGAAATATCCTCATAGCATGACCCCTTCTCAAGCTCCCATTGAATCTGTTATATTTCAAGAAAATAACTTCAAAGTATTGGTCCAATTTGCTTATGTTTTTCAAAAAACAAACCCCACTCCATGAATCTATCCAGTAAACCCTCAACACACTTGCTCCAAAGCCAGTCATGAAGAAGACCAAAGCTTTGCAGTGTATTCCAGAGTGATCTGTAGATTTGCATTCACTCTTGGTGGCACAGTGGCGCAGTTGGTGAAGCTGCTGCCTTCAGGGCCTGTCCCACTTTCACGAGTTATTCACAAATTCTCCCGAGTTTTCCCCTTGATTCAAACTCGCAGAATGTTCGTAACGAGTCCGTAGGAGGTCGTCGGAGTTTGTAGATATATCGTAGCGGCCCGTTATGCCAGCCGTAGGTACTCGTGGCATCAGGGAAGTCGGGAAGTTTTTTCCAGCCCGATAGAAAATGTCCACGAGTAAAAAAATAGTCGGGATGAAAGAAATTGCAACTTTTTACTCGTAAGGAGGGCATCAAAATAGTCGTGGGAATTCGTAGACATACTCCTATGAGTTCATGAACATAGTCGTGGAAGGTCGTAGGAGTTCATAGATTACCACGATCTTGATTTTTTTTTTTAGGTCCTTTAAACTCGGCAGAGGTTTTGAATTAAGTCGTGAAAGTGGGACAGGCCCTGTACGGTGCCAGAGTCCCGGGCTCGATCCTCACCTAGTGTGCTATCTATGTGGCGTGTGCACATTTCCCCTGTGACTGAGGGTTTGTTCTTACATCCCAAAGAGGTGGGTGTTTGTAGATTAATTGCCCTATGTAAATTGCTTCTAATTTAGGGGCAATTTGGCCTGCCACCGTGAAGGAAGACCTGGTGGGCCGTGACCTGCAGGGGGGAAGCTTAGAACTCGGGCCCAAAGACCAGTTGTGGACTCGTTGGGTCAATGGTTCTGTTTCCATGCTGTACTCTAAACCAGGGGTGGGGAACCTTTTCATGTTGGAATGCCGCATTAAGTTAGCTGTAATCTAATAAGGCCGCATCCAAGAAACTTCAATTAGATATACTTCAAAATGTACATTATTTTGTAAAAATCGAACTACTATGTACTAACTTCAAGAAAATGAAAAAAAATTGTTAATTCTAAATTTAACTAACCTTTTAATGACTTTGTAAGGGCGCCTTGATTTGGGTTAGGTAGGAGAATGTAGATTCGCAGCAATAAGTGGTTGAAAAGCAAGAAGGCATTTTTCATCCATGTTGCTGAAGACATGGGTATTCTATTGCATTTTTCCATATTTCAATTAGATCTTTCTTAATGTCAAATAAGGACTTTAAAATGTCATCTTCTGAGAGCTCAATCAATTCCATCTGTAGTTCTTTAGGAGTCTTGGAGACATCAACAAGGTGAGGTTGAAATGCTAATTTGAATGCTAAAAAATGCTAATTTCGTTGAATTTTCTTTTACTCTTTTGGTATTTTAAATACGTTCATTTTATGATTAAAATAAAAATAATAAAAGACGAACAAAAACATATTAATAAAAATAAAAGGACTTGTTCTACAAAATTTGGATTCATTCAAAAGGCCACACTTAATGGCCCAGAAGGCCTCATGCAGGTTCCCCACCCCTGCTCTAGACTCATCTTGGACATCATTTCCCTTGCATTAGAAGTCAGCAGAGTTTAGTTTATTTTAGTTTGTAGATACAGTGCAGAAACGGGCCCTTCAGCCCACCGTGTCCTCGCAGACCAGCGATCCCCACACATTAAAACTGTCCTACACCACTAGAGACATTTTTTACATTTACCAAGCCAATTAACCTACAAACCTGTACGTCTTTGGAGTGTGGGAGGAAACCGAAGATATCGGAGAAAACCCACGCAGGTCACGGGGAGAACGTACAAACTCCATGCAGACAGCACCTGTAGTCAGGATCGAACCCGGGTCTCCGGGGCAGCATTCGCTGTAAGGCAGCAACTCTACCGCTGCGCCACTGTGACTGCATAGAATAACATCATTTTCCTATCTGCCACCCTTTTGCTCACTCAACCTACTGGCTTCCATTTCTCTAACCTGCTAGTTACGGTTCATAGCCTCCACCATGAGAGGATTTGAGGCAAGATTAAAGATGATTTATTGTGCTTATATGGGGCTGTGGCGAGACTGGAATATTGTGTGCAGGTTTGATCACATAATCTAAAAAAAGGATGTATCTGTCACGGAGGGAGTGCTACAAAAAAAATCACTCACTTATTTGAACATGAACCACCTGCTTACGATGACTTATGATTTATTTAATTGTCTTAAGTACCAAAAACAGAACAATTAAATTCTTAGTTACAGCAGCATAAAAGGCCTGTAAACAGTGTATTCATAGATAACATAATAAACAAAATAATCAATATTTAAAAAAAAATATTTCTTAGTGCAACTGAGATAGTTGTAATTCATTGTTTGGTTGGTGTTTGTAGTGTTCAAGAACCTGATGGTATTTAAAATAATCTGTTCCTGAGCATGTTAGCCTGCAGTTACACATGTACAGATATTTCAGACTCTTTTAACACCAATATTTCCCAATCTGTCACCATTTCTAAACTATGCTGTTTTCCATATTTGCTTAGGACACAAAAAGTGGTCACCTTGGCCCCTCACGTCTCTCCCAGCTCACACAGCAACCCCATTCCCCACAAATGTTCCCTGTGACCTATTCTTCCCACATTCCCATCAGCTCCCCAGCTTCCATTGCACACCTCCGCACAAGGGGTGACCAATTGAACTGCAAGTCTGCAATCTTTGCGATGAGGAAGGAACCCAGTGTGGTCACATGAGATCGTGCAAACACCACACAGTCAGCTCTCGAGGATTGAAACTGGTTTCCTAGAGCTGTCAGGTCACTGGAGTTTAGGAGGATGAGAGGCGATCTCATTGAAACTTACCGAATAGTGAAAGGTCTGGATAGAGTGGAAGTGAAGAGGATGTTTCCACTAGTGGGTGACTCTAGGACCAGAGATCATAGCCTCAGAATAAAAGGATGTACTTTTAGAAAGGAGATGAGGAGGAATTTATTTTGTCAGAGGGTGGTGAATCTGTGGAGTCCATTGCCACAGAAGGCTGTGGAGGCCAAGTCAATGGATATTGTTAAGGTGGAGATTTATAGATTTGTGATTAGTACGAGTGTTAAGAGTTACGGGGAGAAGGCAGGAAAATAGGATTGAGATGGAAAGATAGTTCTGCCATGATTGTATGGCGGAGCAGGCTTGATGGGCCGAATGGACTAATTGTGCTCCTATAACTTATGAAGATGAACTTATGGACACGCACCAGAGTATTTTTCGAATCTTTCCACATTATATTCTAACTCTCATTCACTTCACCTGTCTATACTCCCTCAAAGCCTTAGACCTTTTCTTGACTCAACTTCCCCAAGCTTTGTATCGTCAGCAAACTACGACATTTAATCTCCTCAACAAACAGCTGGTATGGATTGTACACAGCTGGAGCTCCAGCTCGAATCCTGCTACACTCCTCTAGTCCCAGCCTGCCATCTTGAGAAGGACCCATTTATTTTGTTCTGTGATTTAACTCTCATTCCATGCTGGTCTATCACCCATTCCGTGTGCTCCGACCTGGGTGAACAAACTCCTGTGTGGAGGTGTTCAAAAGCTTCCTGAAAATCTAACTACGCCACACTTACATGTTCCCCGTAATAAATCATACTAATCTCATTTTATGATTCATCTCATTATGACAGGAATAGATCGGGTAAACGCGCAGTCTTTTGCCCAGAGTAGAGGAATCGAGAACCAGAGGACATAAGTTAGAGTTGAGGGCGGAAAGATTTAATAGGAACCTGAAGGGTAACGTTTTTTACACAAAGGGTGGTGGGTGTATGGAACGAGCTGCCAGAGGAGGTCGTTGAGGCAGGTACTATGGCAACGTTTAAGAAGCATTTAAATAAGTACATGGATGGATAGGATAGGTTTAGAGAGATATGGGCCAAACGCAGGCAGGTGGGACTAGTGTAGATGGGGCATGTTGGTCAGCATGGGCAGGTTGGGCTAAAGGGCCTGTTTCCGTGCTGTATGACTCTATAACTCATTCTTCATTGTAGATCCCAGTGATCTTTGGCCATAACGAGAGTAAAAAATACTAGAAACACTCGGCAGGTCAGGCAGCATCTGTAAAAGAAGTAATACTGATTTCCCTGCTGAGTACTTCCAGAATTTTCCGTTTTTGTTTGGGCTTTCCAGTATCTGGTTTTATTTTTAAGCTTCCATTCACTAATCTCAGGTTAACAGATCGGTGACACCCTGTTCTCTGAAGAGGGCTATGTTCATGTGCAAATCTTTCCACAAATTGCACCAGTCTACAGCTGTCTACCATCATATCACTCCTCCAAAGGACATTGCTGCAGCTTTCTGCAAGGCAGTTTCGTATAGATGCGAAACCCAAGTAAATAATACATCAAAGCACAGTCTCTGCAGCAAGGAAAAGTAAGCGAATTCAGACAGAAAGTTCGACATCCCCCAGGTGTGATATTCCCGAGTTCCTCATTTTCCTTTTATCGCCCCTCTTTCCCCTCCGCCTGTTCCCATCTCTCTACATGCTTCCCTCTGGTTTTACGTTTCACTCCTCTCTCCCCTTATCCGGACACCCATTTGTCTCCTTTTCACCTCTAGTCTTTGTCACTTACTCCACCCATCTGCCAATCAAACCCCTTAACTGTATCCACCTATCACTCGGCAAATTTTGTCTTGCCCCCCTCCTCTCTTCTTCCGGCTTTCTCCCCTCCTACTCCATCAATCCGAAGAAGGGTCCAGACCTGAAACGCTGTCTCTGTCCAATCCCTCCACAGATGCTGCCTGGCTCGCGGGGTTACTCCAGCAATAGACACATAAAGCTGGAGTAACTCAGCGCGACAGGCAGCTCCTCTGGAGAGAAGGAATGGGTAATGTTTCGGGTCAAGACCAGAGCTACTCCAACACTCTTGTGTTTTGCTCAACATTCCAGTATGTGCGGTTCCTTGTGCCTCCAGAATGTCATCACTTCCAAGACATACACCTTCCTCCCAAGAATGTTTCCTTTCCCAAGCAACCACTTCCCTGGACATTAATGGCCAAGATGTCTCCCATCATACCCCTCCTCCAAACTCCTCTGACCGTATCTCAAGCTAGGTCTTAACCCGGGATTCAGGTTGAGTTTAAACTTCAAAGTTACACTAGAGTATAAATGTCATGTGACCTGGTATTACCCTGACCAGCAAGTGGGACAATACACTTACCTTAGCAATAAAAGCAATCTGCTGGGTGATCTCAGCGGGTCAAGCAGCATCTATGGAGGTGGAAACATGGATGAGATCCTGCATCAGTACAACTTGTCTTAGCCTTGCAGATTCTGGTTCACACCAAAGATAGACACAAAATGGTAGTGTAACTCAGTGGAACAGGCAGCATCTCTGGAGAGATGGAATGGGTGGCATTTCAGGTCGAGACCCTTCTTCAGACAACTGAGTCGGTAAAGGGCAAAAGAGATACAGATACAGAGATACAGCGCAGAAACAGGTCCTTCGGCCCACCGAGTCCGCAC
Source organism: Malacoraja senta (assembly GCA_038087875.1). Lineage (NCBI taxonomy): Eukaryota > Metazoa > Chordata > Chondrichthyes > Rajiformes > Rajidae > Malacoraja > Malacoraja senta. The sequence continues at coordinate 48,325,320 of CM075983.1, forward strand.
CGACTAGTAATAATCCCGTATACGAACACTATCCGACATACTAGGGACCATTTTTACAACTTACCGAAGCCAATTAACCAACATGTATGTCTTTGGAATGTGGGAACCGGAGCACCCAGAGGAAATAACCCACGCGGTCACGGGGAGAACGGAAAACCCCGTAAAGACAGCACATGTAGTCAGAATCGAATGCAGGTCTCTACCGCTGGGACACTGCACATAAATCTATATAACTAAAAGTATCATCTTGACCACTTCCTGTCTGCGCTGTATATTGATTTTAGAAAAAACACTACCATATATCGCTATGATTTTTGGCCATCTTACTCAAGTCCTCCTCCGCTGAGTCGGCCCGAGAATTTTTCCAATCGATGAAATTAAAAAAGTTTTTAAAATCTTGAGATCAGCTGATTGGTCCTCTCGCCTGTCAATCACCACGATGAAGGTAACATCACTTCCGGGGGGGGGGGGGGGTCAGGACTATAAAACCCCGGATGCCTAGACGTTAGTCAGTCACTCTGGAAGTCCACAACTGTGATTCTTAGCTGTGAATCACCTGAACTGTGAGTCTGCAATGTACTTGCAATAAATGATTTGTTAGCCCTTAATGACAATGTAATGAGGTGTTTGGCAATTTAGTGGCCTGCACTCTGCTTGAACTGCTATGAAATTGAATTTGGTGGACTGCACTCTGCTTGAAATGCTATAAAATTGAATTTGGTGGCCTGCACTCTGCTTGAAATGCTATGAAATTGAATTTGGTGGCCTGCACTCTGCTTGAAATGCTATGAAGTTGAATTTGGTGGCCTGCACTCTGCTTGAAATGCTATGAAATGTTCCAAGATGGCGGATGTGCAGGAGTGGGCGCCGTTTGTATGGCAGCCTGCCTGCAGTCCGTCGTCTAACTTTTTTATTGTCTGAAACATTTTTTTTTATTGGAGTCTATTCTTTCTATGTGGGGGGGAACTGTTTTAACCCCAGTCCTACCTGGTCGGAGATGCGGTTTTCCTCCTAATCGCGTCTCCGATCTCCCCATGCGGCCTTCCATCGGGCTGGAGCGGCGTTCCTGCCGGGGACCACAGCTTCGGCGGCACAGTGCTGGGACACCAACGGGGAGCGGGCGATGCCTTGCCGGGTCGCCGCTCCGGAGTGCTGTGGCCGCCGACCACCAACATCGGGCAGCCGCGGTCTGTGGTTTGAGGGCATCCCGCCGCGGGCGGGCGACGCTGGATCAGGAACACCGCGGAGTCGAAGCTCCAACCGGCGCGGCCTGAAGTCTGCGGGCGTCGCAGTCTCCGGGGAAGGAGCGGCCGCTTCAGACATTTTCAAGCTGCTGAGGACTTTTCCACCCGATGCGGGTGGGCAGACAACATCGGGCTGCCGTTGCGGCGGCTGGCTGCAGTGGCCTCAGACTGGCCCCGACCTCGGGTGGACTAGGAGGAGGAGGAGGACTGGACATTTTAGTGCCTTCCCTCACAGTCGAGAGTGTAGATTCTACTGTGGGGGGATGTTCGTGTTTGTGTAAAATCTCTTATAGTGTGTTGTCATTTTTTCTATCTCTTTTTATTATTTGTATGGTTAGTTAACTGTAAAGCACTTTGGCTTTTGATTTAATTCAATTGGAAAATGTGCTATATAAATAAACTTATTATTATTATTATTATTATTGAAATGCTATGAAATTGAATTTGGTGGCCTGCACTCTGCTGAAATGCTATGAAATTGAATTTGGTGGCCTGCACACTGATTGACATACTATGAAACTGAATTTGGGGCCTGCACTCTGCTTGAAATGCTATGAATCTGAATTTGGTGGCATGCACTCTGCTTGAAATGCTATGAAACTGAATTTGGTGGCCTGCACTCTGCTTGAAATGCTATGAAACTGAATTTGGTGACCTGCACTCTGCTTGAAATGGAATTTCAAGGAATAGCCGTGAGTGAACTGCCAACCCACTAGCCCTGAGTGACTGATCTGCCAGCCCACCAGCCCGGAGTAACTGAGCTGCCAGCCCACCAGCCCTGAATGACTGAGCTGCCAGTGCAACAGCCCTGAGTGACTGAGCTGCCAGCCCACCAGCCCTTAGTGACTGAGCTGCCAGCCTGCCAGCCCTGAGTGACTGAGCTGCCAGCCCACCAGCCCTGAGTGACTGAGCTGCCAGCCCACCAGCCCTGAATGACTGAGCTGCCAGTCCAACAGCCCTGAGTGACTGAGCTGCCAGCCCACCAGCCCTTAGTGACTGAGCTGCCAGCCTGCCAGCCCTGAGTGACTGAGCTGCCAGCCCACCAGCCCTGAGTGACTGAGCTGCCAGTCCACCAGGCCTGAGTGACTGAGCTGCCAGCCCACCAGGCCTGAGTGACTGAGCTGCCAGCCTACCAGGCCTGAGTGACTGAGCTGTCAGCCCACCAGGCCTGAGTGACTGAGCTACCAGCCCAAGAATCCATTCGGCCCACAATGTCCATACTAGCCCTCTGGAAACCAGTCCCTTCAGCCCACAACACCCATACCAGCGCTCCAGAAAGCCCCCCCCCACTCCCTCCCTACTGGCCACCAATATTGGAATTGGTGGAGAGGTGGAATATTGCTCTGGGGGACCAGCCCTCCCGTGCGAACATGGGACCCAACGGTTCCCACATAGTCTAGTAAGCACTAAAATTCTCCACTCATGCTTACTCCTTTGGGAGATGTGTTCAGTAAACCCTCGTTACTACAGACCACCTTTATAACGTATTTCGGTTATAGCAGACGGACCTCCCAACTTTCACCGACAGGCCGGGCTGCCGACGCCGCACGTGGCACGCACCGCCACCCCTGACCACTTCCAGGCATCACCTGCCGCCATCACTGCCAACCCTCACCTGCACTCCTCATCCCAACTCTCCTGGATTGCAGGCCCAGTTCCAGACCGAGAGTCTGAAGAAGGATCCTGACTCGAAACTTCACCCATCCATGTTCTCCAGAGATGCTGTCTGACCTTCTGAGTTACTCCAGCACTTTGTGTCTTTTTGTGTATTAACCAATATCTGCAAGTCTTTGATTCTATTAATACAATGATGCTCTATTACTTGGTAATCCCTTACTCGATTACTCGAACAAGCGGCAATAATGGACACTATTCCCCCCACCCCCCCCAGTGGTCTGTTATAATTAAGGTTTACTGTATTTGAATCTTGGTTGAGAATATATCTATGCTCAGCTGCTGCTAATTAACTCCAGGATATATTTGCCTGCCACCAACATAAGTCACCTAAATAATATATTAAAAGCAACCTCCGGGCTGAATTTTAGAAAATACTAGCACATCTGAGCAACAGCTTCAAGAAAAGAAATTGGGCAAGAGAAACTGAAACTGAAACCAAAATCAATGTTAATTATTTTCAACTATAAATTTCCCGTAAGTTGTTCCTCCAGCATGCAGTATTTGGGTGGACAGGCCATGACAATTGGTGTTTCCCAGAAGTTTATACTGAGCCATAGTATAAATAGGTGAAAATGCCTCACGTTTTATGTAACATCGAAGATAGTCACAAAATGCTGGAGTAGATCAGCGGGTCCGACAGCATCTCTGGAGAAAAAGTGCATTTGGGTTAATGTGTGGAGTTTGTACTTTCTCCCTGTGATCACGTGGGTTTCCTCCGGGTGCTCTGATCTCCTCCCACATCACAAAGTCGTGCAGATTTGTCGCTTAATTGCCCTCCGTAACATTGCACCAAATGTGTAGGTAGTGGTTGCTTATGTAGTTTTGTATAATTTAGAGATAATGCGTGGAAACAGGCCCTTCGGCCCACCGAGTCCACGCTGACCGGCAATCACCCATACACTAGTTCTGCAGAGTAGGGACAATTTTCAGATGTCAATTAACCTATAAACCTGCATACCTTTGGAAGGAGAGAGGAAACCAGAGAAACCCCATGCGGGGAGAACAAGTGAGGCAGGAAACTGGAGCACCTGGAGAAAACCCATGTGGTCACTGGGAGAATTTACAAACTACGTAGAGACAGTACACGTAGTCAGGATCGAACCTGGGTCTCTGGTGATGTACGGCAACAACTCTACCGCTGCGCCACTGTGCCACCCCCTAGTAGAATATAAAACTGTTACAAATGGGTGATCGGCATAGATCTGGAGGGCTGAAGGGCCTGTTTCCATGCTGTATCTCTGAACTGAACCAAATCCTAAGTACAACACTACCTCAATAACGAACAAGTACAGACTTTTAAAAATCTTCTTTTGAAGTGTATACGCTCTTGTAATGGAGGATGTGCAGACCCACAAATAGCGACAAGAAGACTAATTGCTTAAAATTATGTTGGTTGAGGGATCAATATTGGCCAAAACACTGGGGAGAACCCAAACCTCAACCACATGGTGCTAACCATTGAATTACCACTGACAGAACAGGAACACTCTGAACAATGCTGAGGAAGTTGTACTTGAAGGAGTGACTTCTTCTCCTTTTCGTCACCAAGTAGCAATGTTACAAAATTTTGAGATTTTAAAAATCAAGTCTGCAATTTATCCCATCAGATAAAGCATAAAAAGAAGTTTAATTTGACACCTAATTCACTTTCATATCTTCAGTATTATAAAAGTTATGGCCATTATCATACTCGGAAATTAGCATCTTGTTCCCTATTGCTTTTCCATTGACTTAACACAAAAGCTGTGATCGAGGACAGTCAAAAGCCCATAACTTTCTTAAAAATTAAGAGAACTGAAAGAAATTTTCAGTTATTATAGATTGAAGTATTCTGAAACAAATATGAAACAATCTTACTTGGATGACCTGAAATTAAAGCATATAATTAGTTAGTTACCCAATTGTAGCTAATTACAAAATTCAATTACTAGATCTAAACATCTATCCATTTCTTAAGGAAAGATTAACATTTTTTAAAAGCCTAAGTGTCTAAATAACATTCACACAAGAATTCACAATATAACATGATTTTTTTTATCTCATTGTCATGAATTTATAGGCCAAATGAATGATGAATGAATACTTTATTGTCATTATAACATGTAAACATGTACAACGAAATTAGAAACGCCAACCAGTCAGTGCACACATTTTCTTAGAGCAAAAGTCTAAGATAAACAACTAAAATAAATAACATGAAAAAAAACACATTCTTCTGTCGATTTCCCAGTCCCTTTGGTGTGTAGTGCACCTGTACTCATTTGGTGGCTACATTAAGTGTATTTATTGCTGTGGGATAAAAACTGTTTTTGAGTCTGTTTCTCGTTGTCCTCATTGATCTGTACCGTCTGCCTGACGGCAGCAGTACAAACAGGGAGTGACCAGGGTGGAGTGTGTCCTTTATGATCTTCTTGGATTTTTTGAGACAGTGGGAACTGTGTAGGTCCTTCAAGGTGAGGAGAGGGCAGCCGATAATCTTCTGGGCGTTGTCAATTGCCCTCTGGAGCGCCTTCCTCTTAGCCGCTGTGCAGCTGGTGTACCACACGCATACACAGTATGTTAAGATGCTCTCAATTGAGCATCGATAAAAGGATAGCAGCAGTCTCTGGGTGATGTTGTTCTTCCTCAGCACCCTCAGGAAGTACAGTCTCTGCTGGACCTTTTTCAGCAGCGCAGAGGTGTTCACGCTCCAAGTCAGGTCCTCCTCAATGTGGATTCCCAGGAAGCGGAAATCCGCCACCCTTTCCACACAGTCCCCATCGATGATTAGTGGGGTAATGTCCGTTTCTTCTTCCTATAGTCAATTATGAGCTCCTTGGTCTTTGAGGTGTTGAGGAGCAGGTTATTTTCTCCACACCACCCTGTCAGCTGCTCCACCTCATCCCTGTAGGCGTACTCATCCCCCCCAGAGATGAGCCCCACCACCGTGGTGTCATCCGCGAATTTGACAATGGTGTTACTGTGGTGGGCGGGGGTGCAGTCATATGTGTAGATGGTGTAAAGCAGGGGGCTCAGCACGCAGCCCTGTGGAGAGCCGGTACTGAGGCTGAGGGCCGTAGATGTGTGACGGCCCACTCTGACTCTCTGACTGCGACCCGACAGGAAGCTCTTTATCCACATGCAGGTGGAGTGTGGAAGTCCCAGGTCCCCCAGTTTGTCCACCAGTTTGTGGGGAAGGATGGTGTTAAAAGCAGAGCTGTAGTCCACAAAGAGCATCCGCACGTGTTTAATTCCCGAAAATTAATGGCCATTTAAATGATCTTGCGAGTGGGATTTTGTGGAACGCGATCGATTGGAACGTTGCGGTTGCGGTGAATTTAAACCCCATATCGGCAGGAAAAAATACTGCCGGTTCGTATATTTACATAATCACATTTTCACAATGTAAAATTTGGATTAAAGGCATCCTAAGAAGCACGTTTATATGTAAAATAAACGGCTTTCCTTTACCTGTCCCGGACGTGAAATCCATCCCCGTTGTCGGCGTTCACGGCATTAGAAGCTGATTTTAATTTTACTCCAGCGCTGAAATGGTCCAGCGATTAAAAAAAAAAATTCACAGAACGGCCGCCGGAACAAATCTTCAGCAAAAGCTTGCACTCCGAGAAAATATATACAGGACAGGTAGGAGAAAAAACGCATTTTAACCCCGCCCCCCCCCCCCCCCCCCCTGACACGGCCAGTGACAGAACTGCAGCGCCGCTGAAGGTAAGTTTTGTAACATATCTACACCAAGGGCACATCTTGCCAGCAATTCAGTTTTACTACTGAGTAAAGCTGAAAGAGGAGGTCATAAGGTCATAAGTGATAGGAGCAGAATTAGACCATTCAGCCCATCAAATCTCTGTCTATATCTCCCTCCTTACCCCATTCCCTCCTTCTCCCCATCACCTCTGATGTCATTGGCGATTGAAGCACAATTGGTGTTCCTAACAGTTACTGGGCATATGTCTGGAGAGTTTATTATGACCTTTAGCTTCCTGAAGCCCAATCTGTTTAGTCAAATATTCTTACCCTTTTTCCTGTACTTTCTAAATTACAATTAATGACAAAATATTCAAAGAAGATAGAGGTATACATGCCCTATTATTTTTCTTCTCCTGAAGTTTAGTTTAGTTTATTATTGTCACGTGTACTGAGATACAGTGTCAAGTTTTTTGTTGCATGCTATCCAGTCAGCGGAAAGACAATACAGGATTACAATCAAGCCATCCACAGTCTACAAATACAGGATAAAAGGAATAACAGTTAGGGCAAGATAAAGTCCAGTAAAGTCTGATTAAAGTTAGTCCAAGGGTCTCCGATAAGGTAGATGGTAGATCAGGACTGTACTCTAGTTGGTGATAGGATGGTTCAGTTGTCTGATAACAGCTGGGAAGAAGCTGTCCCTGAATCTGGAGGTGTGCGTTTTCACACTTCTGTACCTCTTGCCTGTTGGGAGAGGGGAGAAGAGGGAGTGGCCAGGGTGCGACTCGTCCTTGATTATGTTGGTGGCCTTGCCGAGGCAGCGTGAAGTGTAGATGGAATCAATGGAAGGAAGGTTGGTGTGCATGACGGTCTGGGCTATGTCCTGTGCTTGAAACTGCAATGGCAGTGGAAGTGAAATGAAAATGCAATCAGCTTTTTGGCTTGGCCTGCCCTGTGCTTGAAACTGCAATGGCAATGGAAACAAAATGAAAATGCAATCAGCTGTTTGGCTTGGCCTGCCCTGTGCTTGAAACTGCAATGGCAATGGAAGTGAAATGAAATGCAATCAGCTGTTTGGCTTGGCCTGCCCTCTGATTGAAACGGCAATGGCAATGGAAGGGAAATGAAAATGCAATCAGCTGTTTGGCTTGGCCTTCCCTGTGCTTGAAACTGCAATGGCAATGGAAGCAAATTGAAAATGCAATCAGCTGTTTGGCTTGGCCTGCCCTGTGCTTGAAACTGTAATAGCAATGGAAGCGAAATGAAAATGCAATCAGCTGTTTGGCTTGGCCTGCCCTGTGCTTGAAACTGCAATGGCAATGGAAGTGAAATGAAATGCAATCAGCTGTTTGGCTTGGCCTGCCCTCTGATTGAAACGGCAATGGCAATGGAAGGGAAATGAAAATGCAATCAGCTGTTTGGCTTGGCCTTCCCTGTGCTTGAAACTGCAATGGCAATGGAAGCAAATTGAAAATGCAATCAGCTGTTTGGCTTGGCCTGCCCTGTGCTTGAAACTGCAATAGCAATGGAAGCGAAATGAAAATGCAATCAGCTGTTTGGCTTGGCCTGCCCTGTGCTTGAAACTGCAATGGCAATGGAAGTGAAATGAAAATGGAATCAGCTGTTTGGCTTGGCATGCCCTGTGCTTGAAACTGCAATGGCAATGGAAGTGAAATGAAAATGCAATGAGCTGTTCGGCCTGCCCTGTGCTTGAAACTGCAATGGCAATGGAAGTGAAATGAAAATGCAATGAGCTGTTCAGCCTGCCCTGTGCTTGAAACTGCAATGGCAATGGAAGTGAAATGAAACTGCAATGAGCTGTTCGGCCTGCCCTGTGCTTGAAATTGAAATGGAAATGAAATGAAATGAATTGTTTGGCCTGCCTGAAACCACTAATTTCAGACCTCAAGACCCCTATTAGCAGAGAAACCAGTCCCTTTTGCCCAAAATGCCCGTATTAGCCCAGGAGGAGCATTTTGGCCCAAATGTCCCGTGCCTGGCCAGGAAAAATCCAGAAAAAGTGCCTTTCACTGAAATTTCACTCTGATTTTTTTTAAGAGCCCCTTTGGCCCATCAGGCCTGTACTAGCCCAGGAGGAGTCCCTTCGGCCCATCAGTAAGTATTCCCCCTGCAAGTATTAAACCTCACCCCAGTATTTTTCTCCCTCCCTTCATTGGCTCCCTGTGAGATCCAGGCCAGGATAGACCTTCCTCTTTCATTGCTGTGATCTGCTCTGCAGAAAAAGATGAAAAATGTCTAAAATTGATTCTACCCCCTCCCCCCTTCCCTCTCACCTAGTCTCTCACCTGTTTTGGGCAGAATATCTGGCAGTTTCTGAGCTGCCAGCCCACCAGGCCTGAGTGACTGAGCTGCCAGCCCACCAGGCCTGAGTGACTGAGCTGCCAGCCCACCAGGCCTGAGTGACTGAGCTGCCAGCCCACCAGGCCTGAATGGCTGAGTTGCCAGTTCACCAGGCCTGAGTGACTAAGCTGCCAGCCCAAGAATCCATTCGGCCCACAAGGTCCATACTAGTCCTCTGGAAACAAGTTCCTACAGCCCACAACACCCATACTAGCGCTCCAGAAAGACCCCCCCCTCCCACTGGGAATATTGCGTTGAGGGACCAGCCCTCTCGTGTGCACATGGGACCCAACGGGTCCCACTTAGTCTAGTTATATATTAAAAGCAGCCTCTGGGCTGAAGTTTAGTAAATACCAGCACATCTGAGCACAATTGGGCAAGAGAAACTGAAACTGAAACCAAAATCAACGTTAATTATTTTAAACTATAAATTTCCCGTAAGTTGTTCCTCCAGCATGCAGTATTTGGGAGGACAGGCCATGACAATTGGTGTTTCCCAGACGTTTATACTGAGCCTTAAGGGCCTGTCCCACGGGCATGCGATTCCATGCGGCAAGCGTGACCTAACCGGAAGCGGGGGCCGTGAGGGGGCCACGCGGAGGTCGCGGGGTCGGTACCACTTCGATCGCTGGAGCCGTATGGAGTTGTGCGGAGCTGGTCCCGACATCGTGCGGGGCTCCAAAAAACTGACACTGTTCAAAAATTCCGCACGGCAACGGCCTGCTGCCCCGCAGCCGCATCGAGGCCGTACGCACCGCCTCGACGCCGTACGCAGCCGATTCGAGGCCGTGCGCACTGCCTCAACGGCCATATGCACCGCCTAGACGCCGGATGCACTGTCTTGACGTCACTCGACCTCCGCGCGGCCCCCGCTTCCGGTTAGGTCGCGCTTGCCGCATGGAGTCGCATGCCCGTGGGACAAGCCCTTTAGTATAAATAGGTGAAAATTCCTCACGTTTATGTAACATCACAAAATGCTGGAGTAGCTCAGCGGGGCCGACAGCATCTCCGGAGAAAAAGTGCATTTGGGTTAATGTGTGGAGTTTGCCGACTACCGGAGCACCCCAACCTCATCCGCAAGTGCCAGCACCTCCCTAGCTGATGACCTGAACTCCTTTTATGCTCGTTTCGAGATGGGCAACACCACTCCAGGTCTGCCGACTAACGATAATACCACCAGCGGGCTGGCTAACGAAGCTGAAGGGAGGAATGTGCACACATTCTCGCTGTCCGAGCACGACGTGAGGAGGGCTCTGACACGGGTGAACACGAGGAAAGCTGCTGGCCCCGATGGCATCTCGGGGCGAGTACTTAAGTCCTGTGCTACGCAGCTAGCTCCGGTGCTCACGAAAATATTCAACCTCTCCCTGGACAAGTCCGTGGTCCCTGCCTGCTTCAAAAAATCCATCATTGTACCGGTACCTAAAAATGCCTCCCCAGCCTGTCTGAATGACTACCGTCCGGTGGCCCTCACCTCGGTAGTCATGAAATGCTTTGAGAGGCTGGTGAAGAAACACATCTGCGCCTTCCTCCCTCGCAACATGGACCCGTTACAATTCGCATACCGTCCGAACCGATCCACGGACGATGTGGTCTCCCAGGTTTTGCACACAGCTCTCTCTCATCTTGACAGCCAGAAGGGGGGCTATGTGAGGATGCTGTTCAGAGACTTCAGTTCAGCCTTCAACACGATAGTCCCCACCAGACTGGCCGAGAAGCTACTGAAATTAGGGCTCAACACCCCTCTGTGTGCCTGGGTCCTGGACTTTCTCACCGCCAGGCCCCAGGTAGTCAAGATGGGAGGGAATACATTGAAGTCCCTCACCCTGAGCACAGGATCCCCCCAGGGTTACGTCCTCAGCCCCCTAATGTACTCCCTGTACACACATGACTGTGTGGCTAGGTTCAGCTCCAACTCGATAATCAAGTTTGCTGATGACACTGTGGTGGTGGGCCTGATCTCAGACAACGATGAGAAGGCCTACCGGGAGGAGGTGGCTGATCTGGCACTCTGGTGTCAGGACAACAGCCTCCTCTTGAACATCAAAAAAACGAAGGAGCTGATCGTGGACTTTAGGAGGGCACATCATCCGAGGACGTACACACCATTGAGGATAAATGGGGACACTGTGGATAGGGTGAGCTGTTTTAAATACCTGGGAGTCCACATCTCTGAGGATATGACATGGACATCACACGCTGCAGCACTCGTGAGTAAGGCAAGGCAGCGCCTTTACCACCTCAGGCAATTGAGGAAATTCAGAGTGTCTCCGAGGATCCTCCAGTGCTTCTACTCAGCGGCTGTGGAAAGCATCTTGTCCGGAAACATCACGATTTGGTTTGGGAACTGCTCTGCCCAGGACAAGAAGGATCTGCAGAGAGTAGTGCATTCGGCCGAACGCACTATGGGAACTACACTCGCCCCTCTGCAGGAACTATACATCGGAAGGTGCAACTCCAGAGCCAATAAGATCATGGGAGACCCCTTCCACCCCTGCAACGGACTGTTCCAGCTGCTACGGTCAGGCAAACGCCTCCGTTGCCATGCTGTGAGAACGGAGAGGTTGAGAAGGAGTTTCTTCCCAGAGGCCATTAGGACTGTAAACACCTACCTTATCAGGGACTAACTTTACTGCACCATTCTAGTGTTGTTTTTTTTAATCGCTTTTTTTTTTCTCCCTTTTTCCTTCCGCCCACAATATGTAATATGTAAAAGAATATGTGATTCTGTTCCATTCTGTTTGTAGTTTGTTTGTTTGGGGGTTTGTTTTTTTGCACAAAGTTCGCGAGCATTGCCACTTTTCATTTCACTGCACATCTCGTATGTATGTGACGAATAAACTTGATTTGACTTGACTTGTACATTCTCCCTGTGATCGCGTGGGTTTCTTCCGGGTGCTCTGATCTCCTCCCACATCGCAAAGTCGTGCAGATTTGTCGCTTAATTGCCCTCCGTAACATTGCACCAAATGTGTAGGTGGTGGTTGCTTAAGTAGTTTTGTATAATTTAGAGATAATGCGTGGAAACAGGCCGTTCAGCCCACCAAGTCCATGCTGACCTGCAATCACCCATACACTAGTTCTGCAGAGTAGGGACAATTTTCAGGTGTCAATTAACCTATAAACCTGCATGCCTTTGGAAGGAGGGAGGAAACCTGAGAAAACCCATGCAGGGAGAACGAGTGAGGCAGGAAACCGGAGCACCTGGAGAAAACCCATGTGGTCACTGGGAGAACTTACAAACATCGTAGAGACAGTACTCGTAGTCAGGATTGAACCTGGGTCTCTGGTGCTGCATGGCAACATCTCTACCACTGCGCCACCCCCTAGTAGAATATAAAACTGATACAAATGGGTGATCGGTGATCGGCATAGATCTGGAGGGCTGAAGGGCCTGTTTCCATGCTGTATCTCTGAACTGTACCGTATCCTAAGTGCAACACTACCTCAATAATGAACTAGTACAGACTTTTTAAAATCTTCTTTTGAAGTGTCTACTCTATTGTAATGGAGGATGTGCAGACCCACAAATAGACACGAGAAGACTTAAAATTATGTTGGTTGAGGGATCAATATTGGCCAAAACACTGGGGAGAACTCAAACCTCAACCACACAGTGCTAACCATTCAGCCCATCAAATCTCCCTATCTATCACTCCATCCTAACCCCATCCCTCCTTCTCCCCATCACCTCTGATGTCATTGGCGATTGAAGCACAGTTAGTGTTCCTAACAGTTACTGGGCATATGTCTGGAGAGTTTATTATGATCTTTAGCTTCCTGAAGCCCAATCTGTTTCGTCAAATATTCTTACCTTTTTCCTGTGCTTTCTAAATTACAATTAATGACAAAATATTCAAAGAAGATAGAGGTACACATGCCCTATGAATTTTCTTCTCCTGAAGTTTAGTTTAGTTTATTATTGTCACGTGTACTGAGATACAGTGTCAAGTTTTTTTGTTGCATGCTATCCAGTCAGCGGAAAGACAATACAAGATTACAATCAAGCCATCCACAGTCTAGAAATACAGGATAAAAGGAATAACAGTTAGGGCAAGATAAAGTCCAGTAAAGTCCGATTAAAGATAGTCCGAGGGTCTCCGATAAGGTAGATGGTAGATCAAGACTGTACTCTAGTTGGTGGTAGGATGGTTCAGTTGTCTGATAACAGCTGGGAAGAAGCTGTCCCTGAATCTGGAGGTGTGCGTTTTCACACTTCTGTACCTCTTGCCTGATGGGAGAGGGGAGAAGAGGGAGTGGCCAGGGTGCGACTCGTCCTTGATTATGTTGGTGGCCTTGCCAAGGCAGCGTGAAGTGTAGATGGAGTCAATGGAAGGGTGGTTGGTGTGCGTGACGGTCCACAACTCTCCACAATTTTTTTTTTGCAGTCTTGGAAAGAGCTGTTCCCGAAACCCAAAGAGTCACCTATTACTTTTCTCCAGAGTTGTTGCCTGACCCGCTGAGTTACTCCAGCATTGTTGTGTGTCTATCCCCTACTCATCCACCCTGGTTCTCCCCTCCCCCTCCTCTCCTCTCCCACTCCACACCAGTGTGTGTGTGTACCTTTTCCCACTACTCCTGTCTCTGTTCCTTTCTCTTTCCTCCTTCACTCCGTCTCCCACCCCTTTTCCCTTGTATCCACTTTCCCCACCCCAGTCCCCTTCCAACCCACTATCCACAACCTCCAGCTTTACTGTCCACTCCTCCCCTCCCTCCTCACCTGTTTCCACATACACACCCCTTTGACTCCACTCCATCTCCAGCCTTTGTCACTTTCTCCACCCATCTGCCAAACCCCACCCCCCCCCCTTCCTCACCCGAATCCACCCATTACTTTACCAGCTCCAGCTCCACCCATCCCCCCGGCTTTCTCCTCCCTCAATTCGGAGTACAAACCCTTCCCCTGTTCACTTCCCTCCTCAGATGCTGCCTGACCCGCTGAGATCCTCCAGCACTTTGTCTTTCGCTCCGGACACCAGCATCTGCAGTTCCCAGCAAAGATACTAGAGCAAGAGCTGTGGTTCCCCGTGTCTCCAGTCAACCTTCTCTCTATCCCACCTGAAGGAGTAAATAAGTGGGAGGAGATCGCTGTCGGGAGTTGCAGCACAACCAAAGATCACCGAGCGGAGCTTTGATCTTTGAGCACAACAAGAGTACGCCGGCAAGTTGTTGAGAAGAAGAAGCAGACAATTTTACTCGAAGAGTCGAAGTCTGTGCCAATAAATACAGCGAGCTGTAGGATCTTTGGTGTGTGCCTCTCCGGGGAGGTGCCCAGCCTTTCTCCTCCCCCCCCCCCCCCCCCCCCAGTCATGGGGTGGGCCGAGCTGGCGTGCCGGCTCCTGGGCGCCGCTGTCCTGCTGTACTGGGACCCGCTCCACCTGGCTCTGCTGGCCCTTTGCTGGGCCGTGGCGTGGCCGGGCGCCGTTGTTGCCATCGACCAGCAGGACGGCGGCGATGCTGGAAGCGAGTCGGTGGCGGTGGCAGAGGCGGCCGGGACGGTGAGCACCCTCCTGCCTATTGCACACAGCTGATATAGGAAGTACTGCGGGCTCACTCTCCCCTTGTTATTTATGTAGCTGTACCCACATCCCACACCCTCTCTCCTTTCTCTTCGCACTACATGTTGGACTGGTGTGTGGTTTTCGATTGTAATCGTGAATGCGTCGTTTATATTTACTTGGAGAGTTTGCAAAACAACATTTTTCTTGCATCCGCTCCAAGTAAATAAAAACGTCCACACACGATTAAAAGACGTGTAGGAAGGAACTGCAGATGCTGGTTTACATCGAAGATAGACACAAAATGCCGGAGTAACTCTTCTCTGCATCTCTGTAGAAAAAGGAGTAGGTGATGTCTCGGGTCGAGACCCATCTTCATACCAAAGATACTAGAGGAGCTTGTTCATACTGAGAGTCAAGGGAGAGGGAAACTAGAGGCGTGAAAAGGTTCAAAGAACAAATTAATGAAAGGTATGAAAAGATCAAATCAAAGCCAGCTAGGATGACCAGGGTAAGGTGGAGCCCACAATGGTCCATTGTTGGTACACAAAAATGCTGGAGAAACTCAGCGGGTGCAGCAGCATCTATGGAGCGAAGGAAATAGGCAACGTTTCGGGCCGAAACCCTTCTTCAGACTGATCCATTGTGTTGGCTGTGGAGAAGGTGATAACGAGTGGATACAAAGAGTGAAACTAGTAGGACGACTAGGGTGGGAGAGGGACAGAGAGAGAGGGAATGCAAGGATTACTTGAAATAACCCTTATATGATATGATAGAACTTTATTTAACCCAATTTCCCTGCTGGGATAAATAAAGTTCTCTCATATCGCATAAGAACCCAGATTCAGGGACAGTTTCTTCCCGGCTGTTTCATGACTAATCAAAGACTAATCATGCATAGACTTTTCACTAACTGGATAACAAAAAGCACTTCACTGTACCTTGGTATACGCGACAATAATAAACTAAACTAAGCAATCAAAAACCATAAGCTAGTCCAACAGGTAGTGCAAAGAGAAAGGAAAGAGAGTTTTTCACTGTATCTGGGTGCATGTCATATTAAACCAACTGCATCTAAAAGCATCTGCAGTTCCTTGTTTCTCTACTAAACCACCATCATGTCATCTTCAAGGAATGACATGAGATATTCTGTTGTAAAGTCTTTCCTTTCACTTCTGCAGTTGTTCATCAATATTTTGAGTAAAACATAAAATGCTGGAGTAACTCAGCGGCCAGGCAGCATCTGTGGAGAACAAGGATGGGTGATGCTCTGGGGTCAGGCAGCAACTGGGGAAAGAGAAACAGGGTTAATGACTGCAAGGTGACTTGGATAGGCTGGGTGAGTGGGCAAATGCATGGCAGATGCAGTATAATGTGGATAAATGTGAGGTTATCCACTTAGGTGGCAAAAACAGGAAAGTAGACTATTATCTGAATGGTGGCCGATTAGGAAAAGGGGAGATGCAACCAGACCTGGGTGTCATGGTACACCAGTCATTGAAAGTAGGCATGCAGGTGCAGCAGGCAGTGAAGAAAGCGAATGGTATGTTAGCATTCATAGCAAAAGGATTTGAGTATAGGAGCAGGGAGGTTCTACTGCAGTTGTACAGGGTCTTGGTGAGACCACACCTGGAGTATTGCGTACAGTTTTGGTCTCCTAATCTGAGGAAAGACATTCTTGCCATAGAGGGAGTACAGAGATGGTTCACCAGACTGATTCCTGGGATGTCAGGACTTTCATATGAAGAAAGACTGGATAGACTCGGCTTGTACTCGCTAGAATTTAGAAGATTGAGGGGGATCTTATAGCAACTTACAAAATTCTTAAGGGGTTGGATAGGCTAGATGCAGGAAGATTGTTCCCGATGTTGGGGAAGTCCAGAACAAGGGGTCACAGTTTAAGGATAAGGGGGAAGTCTTTTAGGACCGAGATGAGAAAAACATTTTTCACACAGAGTGGTGAATCTCTGGAATTCTCTGCCACAGAAGGTAGTTGAGGCCAGTTCATTGACTACATTTAAGAGGGAGTTAGATGTGGCCCTTGTGGCTAAAGGGATCAGGGGGTATGGAGAGAAGGCAGGTAAAGGATACTGAGTTGGAAGATCAACCATGATCATATTGAATGGCGGTGCAGGCTCGAAGGGCCGAATGGCCTACTCCTGCACCTATTTTCTATGTTTCTATGTTTAGACTGGGCTACAGGTCCAAGATTCTTTGCCAGAACTGTTTGTTATTTTTTTTACCTGTTCTGATGAAGGGTTCTGGACTTGAAACATGAACCCTGTTTCTCTTTCCCCAGTTGCTGCCTGACCTGCTGAGTGTTTCCAGCATTTTCTGTTTTTATTTCCGATTTCTAGCAACTGCTGTATTTGTTTTTACACACAATCAGCAACGCTGTATGGCTAAAGTACAAGCCAGGCAAGGCAAGGAGTTGCCCTACAGCATTCCTTTGAGCTGGTGTTGGAGCAAAATTCAATAACACTGATATTAACCTGTTGAGACCATTGTCGGGAATTCGCTATGAAATTTCCAGACTTGCTACATCATGTTGTTTACTTGTCTTTCCCAAAATCCCCTTCCAAGACAGAATCGTTTTACTGTCCATCTAAAGTCTGCCAGCTGATCTCAGCTTCTGATTCTTTCTCTGAATCAACTGCAGCATAAGTCTCCCCTCCATCTTGAGAAAACAAAACCAAAAGGAATCTGACTGCCATAAATTAAAATGAGAAAGATTTGGATGAAGAAGATGCCATTTGACTCTATCCTTCCTCGACACCAAACCCCCACAGCTTTCAATCATTTTCTTAGAGTGATACAGCATGGAAACAGGCTCTTTGGCCCAACTTGCCCATACCGACCAACATGTCCCATCTACACTAGTCCCACCTGCCTGCGTTTGACCCATATCCCTCTAAACCTGTCGTATCCATGTAGAATGGTTCTTAAGCATTGATATAGTACCTGTATTAACTACTCCCCCAGCAGCTCGTTCCATTCACATTGAAAAAGTTACCCCTCGGGTTCCTATTAAATCTGTCCCTCCTCACCTTAAACCTATGTCCTCTGGTTCTCTTGAACAGGAGCTTATGATGAGGCTGGCAGTTTTGAGTATCAGCTTGGTTTTTAGTATCAAACCCAAGCACCAAGTAGTGAATGTTTTACAGGAAACAAATGAAACATTAGTATACCGAGGATTAAGTTGTAGCTGAAAAAGCATGAATGAACCTTAAACAAAATTTTATTTAAAATAGTGAATTGTGGCTGTTATTGCAAGGAAATAAATTGGTTACTTTTCGGAACCAACGAGGTTATTCAGCAGTAATTTTGACTTGTTATTAAAGTTATTGTAGTACCTTATTCAAAAAGTTGTAATATTATAAATGCCTTTTTTATTGCAAGAATTCTGATTTCCATATTTAAATGTATTTTCAATTGCAAAGATGATCCAACAACTTAGTGAAATGCTTTAGATGTGGAACCAGAGGAATTTCAGTTTACCTTGAGATTGTAATGACATCCAAAATAATATTATAGTCCAAAATAATATTATAGACCATGAGCAAAATGTTTGCTAACCTCTTTTAAGAACAAGATAAACAAAATAAGGGAATCGCTCATCCCCCATTATATGGAAGAATTTAGTGCAGTGCAGTTTAGTTTAGAGATACAGTGAGAATACAGGCCCTTCGGCCCACCGTCCCTGCTGACCAATGATCACCGTGTACACTAACAATAGCCTACACACTGTGACAATTTACAATTTTACCAAAGCCAAATTAACCTACAAACCTGTACATCATTGGAGTGTGGGAGGAAACTGGAGCACCCGGAGAAAACCACGCGGTCACAGGGAGAAAGTACAAACTCTGTGCAGACAACACCCGTAGTCAGGATTGAACCCAACTCTACCGCTGCGCCACTGTGCCGCTCTTCGTAGTTTTCCTATTCTCAACTCCTACATTGGACACAAGGGCTTTTGTTGGTTGCCGTCACCTTCGATGGCTCAGATTCAAGTATCAGAATGACTGGGTCGAATGAGGCAGAATTTCAAAACCCATTTCCTTTATGCACGGTTTTTGCTGAGGCAGGCAAATGCAAAGTAAACGGAGTGCAGTAGAGAGGCCGTGGGCAATGGGTGTGCAAGAGAGACAGAGAGACAGAGAGAGAGAGAGAGAGAGAGAGAGAGAGAGAGAGGCCTTTGGGAGTTTAATAGGTCCAGCATTCTGTGTCTAAGGATAGTACAGGGACAGGCCCCACAATATCTGTGACAAACATGAAGCAAAATTAAACTAATACCTTCTGTCAGCACATGATCCACATCCCTCTATCCCCTGCACTTCCATGTGCCTATCTAATGGCCCTGTCCCACGGTACGAGTTCATTCCAAGAGCTCTCCCGAGTTTAAAAAAAAATCAAACTGGTGGTAAGCACGGAGAATGAACGTAGCGGGTACGTCGGAGCTCGGGGACGTCTCTTAGCGGCTCGTAACGCTAACGGCAGATACTCGGGAAGACTCGCTAATGGCAGGTAAGCACGGGAAGACTCGTTAAGATTTTTCAACATGTTGAAAAATGTCCACGAGAGCCCCGAGTTCCGACGAGCGGCCATTACCATAAATCTCCGAGTTCGAATCGGGGCAAACTCGGGAGAGCTCTTGGAATGAACTCGTACCGTGGGACAGGGCCATAAAAGTCTCTGAAATGCCACTGTTGTTTCTGCTTCTATCACCACCCCTAGCAGCATGATTGAGGTACATGTGTGCGTTCAAAAACTTGTCCCACACAACTCATTCAATCTTGCCCCCAGCATTCTCCCCTCTTGTCTAAATAACTAGGGATAGATCCTACCAGCCTTTGGGGATTATCCACTTTGATGAATAGTTGTTTAAAGTACTTTGCACATATTAATCGCTTAAATAATATTAATTCCATACCGATATCCATACAGGAAGAAAGCCAAGCTAAGAGAGCAGAGGATGTGATTGATGGAACAGTTGAGACCTCACCCCTTCACCAGGCATTAAGGAAAGGTACATCACTACTGTACAGAACACCTTTGTTCTATTTGCTTCATACGAACTGGTTTGATTCAATGTTTCAATGATACTTCATAGTCACATGCAGTGAGAGGTGCAGTGAAATTCTTTGTTGTTTGCATATAATGCACAAAGGACGCAAAGAGTCGTCACGTATCTGGCGACGACAAAGTTACAAAGTACTCGTCAGAGTCCCGATGGCCCCCCTTGTTTCCCCCCCGCCGGCCGCTCTTTGTTCTCGGCTGTAACCCCACCGGGTCCCTCCTTGTTCTCAGTGGCCCTTCCCCCCACGCCTGGTCCCTCCTTGTCCTCGCCACCCCGCTGTCTCTCGTCGGCCCGGCCGCCTCTCCCCCTCATACGGTTCACCAGCGAGCCATCCCTCTCCTCTCTGGCCCGTCTGCCTTAGTGCCCCGGGGGACGCCACCCGCAGCTGACCTTGAAGGAGTGGGAGGCTAGACCATGCCCTGGACCTCCTCCTTCCGGCCCTCTGTCCAGCGTCCGCCGGTGTTGCCGACTCGCACCTCCGTCCGGCCTTCGTGGGCGAGAGGGAGAAGAACCTCAGACCCACTCCATGTAGGATCTGTGTTGAACGACGCCAGTGACCCGGGGCCGAGTCCGGAGGCGGCTCCCTCGACAGGCCCAGGCCTCTCGGGGCCTCTGGTGGGTTCTCAGTTCCCGGTTCCACAGCCGCTGCCCCTTGAGACGGCCTCTGCCGCAAATTTACACACAAACCTGACTTTTATTTCCTCTGTGGCGATTGTGGATTCTATTCTATTATGAATAGAAATATGGTGCAACTTTCAATAATTGCCCAACAGTCACATAATGAGTGATAACTGTCTACTTCAGTTCCCATGCTGGGTATTTTCATTCCTGTACTCAGCAGCCCAACAGCCCAGTCAGAAGAGTTATGCAATGAAAAATGAAGAAGCAATAATCACGAGTGTTCAAGTCCAAGATAACTGAACATGTCAGCAACGTACTAATGTCAAAACCTTGTTTACCTTCAATGGAGTACTCATGATGGCATTTATAGCCAATCGAAACAAACACTATTAAACAGCTCTGTTTGTCCCCAGCTTCAAAGAATTGACATTGTGATGACCTAAACGCAACGTTTTGCCTTGTCCATGGGTCTATCTTTCCGGTGTGTCTCCTGTAACACTTCTCGTTTTCAAACCTAGAGTCACATTTGAAGAAACTTTCAAATGTTAGCTTTATTTTAGCTTCAGGGGTGGCACGGTGGCATAGCGGTAGAATTGCAGCCTTAAGGGCCTGTCCCACTTGGGCGTCATTTGTGCGTCACGCAGGTGGCGCACGAGGATTTTGAGCATCCCAAAATCCTGGGGCGCCGTGCGCTACCGCGCATCACTGCATACGCCACCATACCTCACCACGCGTCATGCGCGCGTCACGACGTTCCAACCGATTTTTAGGATGGCGCACAAATGACCCCCAAGTGGGACAGGCCCTTTACAGCACCAGGGATATGGGTTAGATCCTGACTACTGCTACTGTCTGTACGGAGTTTGTACGTTCTCCCTGTGACCGTGTGGGTTTTTATCTCCGGTTTCCTCCCACACTCCAAAGACGTTCAGGTTTGTAGGTTAATTGGCTTCGGTTTAAAAAAAGAATTGTAATTTGTCCCCAATGTATAGGATAATGCTAGTGCACGGGTTGAATGCTGGTTGGCGCGGACTCGGTGGGCTGAAGGACCTATTTCCGCGCTGTATCTCTAAAGTCTTATGTTTCAGGCCATTCGTCTAATCTAGAAGGTATCAATAATACATAGATAGATAGAAAATAGGTGCAGGAGTAGGTCATTCGGCCCTTCGAGCCTGCACCGCCATTCAATATGATCATGGCTGATCATCCAACTCAGTATCCCGTACCTGCCTTCTCTCCATACCCGCTGATCCCTTTAGCCACAAGGGCCACATCTAACTCCCTCTTAAATATAGCCAATGAACTGGCCTCAACTACCCTCTGTGGCAGAGAGTTCCAGAGATTCACCACTCTCTGTGTGAAAAGTTTTTTCTCATCTCGGTCTTAAAGGATTTCCCCCTTATCCTTAAGCTGTGACCCCTTGTCCTGGACTTCCCCAACAATCTTCCTGCATCTAGCCTGTCCAACCCCATAAGAATTTTGTACGTTTCTATAAGATCCCCTCTCAATCTCCTAAATTCTAGCGAGTCTAAGCTAAGTCTATCCAGTCTTTCTTCATATGAAGGTCCTGACATCCCAGGAATCAGTCTGGTGAACCTTCTCTGCACTCCCTCTATGGCTATAATGTCCTTCCTCAGATTTGGAGACTAAAACTGTACGCAATACTCCAGGTGTGGTCTCACCAAGACCCTGTACAACTGCAGTAGAACCTCCCTGCTCCTATACTCAAATCCTTTTGCTATGAAAGCTAACATACCATTCGCTTTCTTCACTGCCTGCTGCACCTGCATGCCTACTTTCATTGACTGGTGTACCATGACACCCAGGTCTCGCTGCATCTCCCCTTTTTCTAATCGGCCACCATTTAGATAATAGTCTGCTTTCCTGTTTTTACCACCAAAGTGGATAACCTCACATTTATCCACATTATACTGCATCTGCCAAACATTTGCCCACTCACCCAGCCTATCCAAGTCACCTTGCAGTCTCCTAGCATCCTCCTCACAGCTAACACTGCCACCCAGCTTAGTGTCATCCGCAAACTTGGAGATGTTGCCTTCAATTCCCTCATCCAGATCATTAATATAAATTGTAAATAGCTGGGGTCCCAGCACTGAGCCTTGCGGTACCCCATTAGTCACTGCCTGCCATTGTGAAAAGGACCCGTTTACTCCTACTCTTAGCTATTGTGGCATAAAGAGTTCAGGCACAAATTCAATAATAGCTCCTTGACAAACAGATGCAGCATGAGTTAACCTAAATATATTATCAGGCAACTGATATCAGGCAACCTGCTGGTGACAGTTAATATCAGGTATCTGAACCATCCTACCAACAACTAGAGACCGGTCCTGAGTTACTATCTACCTCACAGACAACCCTCGCACTATCTTCGATTGGACTTTACTGGGCTTTATCTTGCACTATATGTTACTCCCTTTATCATGTACCTGTACACTGCGGACAGCTCGATTGTAATCATGTATTGTCTTTCCACTGACTGGTTAGCACGCAACAGAAAGCTTCTCACTGTACTAAACTAAACTAAACTAAATATATTAAAAATCCATTTACTCCCACGTGTTATTCAAGAAGCAAAAGTAAAAGTTAGAGAGGAGGAAGCTGGCCGTTAGTTCATCCTTAGTTGTCGCATGTGAGACACTACTTTCTGGGTAAGCTCACTTCACACATTTGGATAGAACTGAATGCTGTAGCTATTCTCGTGAATGTTTAGTGCTGGTGACTGATGAGGGGGATTAATTGGTGCAAAATCTGTTATTTAGAATTTAGCTGAGAATTTAGAGTTTTGAAATGAGAACTGCCAGCCACAGGAGACAGTTCCGTAAGAAGGGTGGGTGACAGAGAACTTTACTTTAGAGATACAGCGCGCAAACAGGCCCTTCGGCGCTGACCACCGATCACCCCTTACACTTGCACTATTTCACGCACCATGGACAAGTTACAATTTTTACCGAAGCAATTAACCTACAAATCTGCACGTCTTTGGAGTGGGAGGAAACCTGAGCACCCGGAGAAAACCCACGTGGTCACATGGAGAATGTACAAAGCTCCGTACAGACAGCACCCGTAGTCAGGATCGAATCTGGATCTCTGGCGCTGTAAGGCAGCAACTACCACTGTGCCAGTGTGCAACCCCATTGAACAGTACAGCACAGGAATATGCCCTTCTGCCTACAAGATGCCATTGGGAAATAGGGATGGCCGATGCAGGGAATGTGGAGGAACGATGTGCAGGAAACAGGGATAGGTGATGTGGGGAATGTATCCCACTCTTCTCTGCCTGCTGCATGATATATCATTGAACTTTTCCCCCATGGATTAGCCAAGTGAATATGTTTTCCTTATACTCATTAGCTGGAGTCGGCACATCTGACTTGTGGCAGTGGCCACTGGCAACGGCCAGGACTGAGAATGACTTTCTCTCGCCTGCCCCCAGTCCGTACTATAACAGTGTTGACACTGAGGAAAGCCGTGCCCAAGGAGAGGCCAATGAAGGGAAGAGCGTTAAAGCTGCAATTTGCCATCTTGACCTCTCTTCTGACATCGTCCTTTTCAATTTAAAATATAAACAATGATCTATTTTTTGTGTGTGTGTGTGTGTGTGTGAGAGAGGGAGAGGGAAAGAAATGGAGCTGCCAGAAACCATTGCAGATTACGTGACCTTTTACCGTTGGTCCTACATTCTGCCAACCGTTAACTCTGGAGGAGTTAGGCAGCTGGCGTTGGGACCATCTACTGTCACGTGCATGATTCTGCACGATTTAATCCAGATGGCAAAGTTGCAGGGGATGTGTCATGCCTTCATCTTTGCTAATTTATTTTCTGTGCCTGTTCATTTCATAATCAGTGTTTTCTTCAACCATCTGCCTGTCTACATTATGGGCAATACACAGAGTGAATATATTGTGAAGATCGATACAAACATCTGGAGTAACTCAGTCTGAAGAAGATTGTTTCTTGTATTCGCTGGAATTTAGATGAGAGGGGATCTTATTGAAACATATAAAATTCTTAGAGCATTTGACAAGGTAGATGCAGGAAAAATGTTCCTGATGTTGGGGGAGTCCAGAACCAGGGGTCACAGTTTAAGAATAAGGCCATTTAGGACTGAGATGAGGAAAAACTTTTTCACCCAGAGAGTGTGAATCTGTGGAATTCTCTGGCACAGAAGGCAGTGGAGGACAATTCACTGGATGTTTTCAAGAGAGATTTGGACTTGGCACTTAGGGCTAAGGGAATCAAGGGATATGGGGGGGAAAAGCCGGAACGGGGTACTGATTTTGGATGATCAGCCATGATCATATTGAATGGCGGTGCTGGCTCGAAGGGCCAAATGGCCTACTCCACCTATTTTCTATGTTTCTATCAACCCGAAACGTCACCCATCCTTTTACTCCAGAGATACTGCCTGACCCGCTGAGTTACTCCAGCACTTTGTGTCTATCTTCAGTATAAACCTTCACCCTCTGCAGTTCCTTCCTATCCTTGCTGACATGTCTATCCTAGGCCGCCTCCATTGCCAGAGTGAGTCCACGAGCAAACTGGAGGAACAGCACCTCATACTCCACTTGGGTAGCTTACATCCCAATGGTATGAACATTAAATTCTCCAATTTTAGGTAACTGACCAACAGCAACCCTTTCCCCTTGGGTTGCTGTTGGCTAGTTATCTAAAATTGGAGAATTTGATGTCCATACCGTTGGGTTATAAGCTACCCAAGCGGAATATGAGATGCTGTTCCCCTTCCACCTACATCCCTTCCTCACATTTTGCGCATCTTCTCTCCTTATCTCACATACTTTTGTCTTCTTCCCATCTCTGGCCTTTGTCCACCCATCTACCATCAAACCAACCTCGCCGGAATCCACCCTGAAGTCCACATAATAGTCCAGTAAATTTCCGTTGCCTTCCCCTTCCCTCACAAATCCAACATATCATCCTCTATATATGGTGGAGAGAGTCAAAAGCTTCAAATTCCTGGGGGTGCGTATCTCTGAAGATTTTTCCTGGACCCAGCACACTGGTGCAATTATGAAGAAAGACCATCAACGCCTCTACTTCCAGAGAAGATTGCGAAGATTTGGTGTGTCAGAGAGGACTCTCTTGAACTTCGACAGGTGCACAGTAGAGAGCATATTGACTGGTTGCATCACGACCTGCTTCGGCAACTTGAACGCCCAGGAACGAAGATGACTTCAAAAAGTGGTGAACGCTGCCCAGTCCGTCATGGGTTCTGACCTCCACACCATTGAAGGGATTTACAGGAGTCGCTGCATTAAAAAGGCAGCCAGCATCACCAGAGACCCACACCACCCTGGCCACGCTCTCATTTATCTCCTCCATCGGGAAGAAGATATAGGAGCCTGAAAAGTTTAACATCCAGGTTCAGGAACAGATTCTACCATACAGCCATCAGGCTATTAAACACATAGAAACATAGAAAATAGGTGCAGGAGGAGGCCGTTCGGCCCTTCGAGCCAACACCGCCATTCATTGTAACCATGGCTGATCATCCACAATCAGTAACCTGTGCCTGCCTTCTCCCCATATCCCTTGAATCCGCTAGCCCCAAATGCTCTATCTAACTCTCTAAATGCATCCAGTGAATTGGCCTCCACTGCCTTCTGTGGCAGAGAATTCCACTAATTCACAACTCTCTGGGAGAAAAAAGTTTTTTCTCATCTGGGTTTTAAATGGCCTTCCCTTTATTTTTAGACTGTGGCCCCTGGTTCTGGACTCCCCCAACATTGGGAACATATTTCCTGCATCTAGCTTGTCCATTCCTTTTATAATTTTATATGTTTCTATATGATCCCCTCTCACCCTTTTAAATTCCAGTGAATACAAGCCCAGTCTTTCCAATCTTTCCTCGTATGACAGTCCCGCCATCCTGGGGATTAACCTCGTGAACCTAAGATGCACTGCTTCAATAGCAAGGGTGTCCTTCCTCAAATTAGGAGACTAAAACTGCACACAATACTCCAGGTGTGGTCTCACCAGGGCCCTGTACAACTGCAGAAGGACCTCTTTACTCCTATACTCAACTCCTCCAAATATAGTAACCTCTGAATTACATGGACTTGAGGACATTGGTTTTGTCTTTTTGCACTATTATTGTTTGTTTGTTTGTGTGTGTGTGTATATATATATATATATATATATGGTAGACACAAAATGCTGGAGTAACTCAGCGGGTGAGGCAGTATCTCTGGACAGAAGGAATGGGTGACGTTTCGGGTCGAGACCACAAGGGTCGGCCATTCCTTCTCTCCAGAGATGCTGCCTCACTCGCTGAGTTACTCCAGCATTTTGTGTCTACCTTTGATTTAAACCAGCATCTGCAGTTCTTTCACACACACACACACACATTATATATAATATATATATATATGCTGAACTTTTTCTCATTTATTATATCGTTTACAGAGTACTATGTTTACATATTTCTGCTGTGCTGCTGCAAATAAGAATGTTATTGTTCTATCTGAGACATATGACAATAAAACCCTCTTGACTCTAGAAATGCCCACACAATGCTTCTTGTAGTCATAGCATAACCTCAGCCTGTTCAAATAACATCTTATTAAGTGTGCTGTTTTCCTCCTCAAGTGTTTGACTGCAGTTACTCCCAGTTCATCTTGTTGTGGTACGACCCTCCTGAGGCTACTGCCGACCAGCCACTCTACCACGTTCTACTGCATGAGTTTAACACTGCCGTGGATTATGCATTGGGCAAAATCAGGAATCTGAACTTCACCAGAATAGAAATTGGATTGATTCAAATCCTCACTATCCATTTACAAAGTGTCAAGAAGAAAAGTAAGAGGTATGATATGTTTTTTTTAATCTGGGGTGGGATTGTTACAGAAGATAAAATATGAGCAAATATAAAACTCCTGGGAGTTTCCTTATCTTTACTGCTTGTGTTTTCAAGGCATTTTCTATTACATTTTTTATCCACTCTGTCATTTCTAATCTCTCCCCATCACAACCCCTCGGTGTGTTTATCAAAGATGGAACTATTTTCATTGTTCCAATTTCTGATATTTATTATATCCTGCATGTGGCGCAGCTGGTAGAACTGCTGCCTCACAGCGCCAGAGACTTGGGTTTGATCCTGACTTCAGATGCTGTCTGCGTGGAGTTTGCTTGTTCTCCCTGTAATTGGATGGGTTCCCCCCCACATCCCAATCCTGACCTCGTATGCTGTCACTGTGGAGTCTGCACCTTCTCCATGTGACTGTATGGGTTTCCTCTGGGTGCTCCTGTTTCCTCCCACATCCCAAAGTCGTGCGGGTTTGTGGGCTAATCGATCTCTGTAAATTACCCCGAGTGTGTAGGGTGTAGATGTGGAAGTGGGATGATGTAGAACAGGTGTGAACGGGTAGACACAAGGAGCTGCAGATGCTGGTTTACAAAAAAAGACACAAAGCACTAGAATAATTTTGCAGGTAGGCAAAATGATGGAGGAACTCAGCGGGTGAGGTACCATCTATGGAGAGAAGGAATAGGCGACGTTTTGGGTCGAGACCCTTCTTCACTTGCCTATATCTTCTCTCCATAGATGTTGCCTCACCCGCTGAGTTCCTCCAGCATTTTTGTCTACCTTAGATTTTTCCAGCATCTGCAGTTCTTTCTTAAACAGAGTAATTTCGCAGGTCTGAATAAGGTCCCAATCTAAAATGTTGCTTATTCATATTCTCTAGGGTTGTTGCCTGACCTGCTGAGTTACGCCAGCACTTTGTGTCGTTTTTAGTGTGAATAGGTGAATGATGGTCAGAGTGGACTCATTGTGCCTAAGGGCCTGATCCATGCTGGTATCTGTCAATATATATGTGATCTGATGAAATAACCACCGGTACAAAAAGTGTAAAGTGCTGTAAATATGCAACAGAGAAACAAATAGTTTCAAGTTGATCACCTTTTACCAGATTTAGGGAAAGTTAAAGGGCTGTCCCAATTGGGCGACCTAAATTGAGGAGTTTAGCAGAGCTTAGGAGAGTTTGAAAAAATGTCATGTTGAAGACCTCCTTCGACTATGTTGAAGACTAGCTTCGACTAGCTACGACTAACTTCGGGAAAATTGGACACCGAATAGTGGAGAGTGAAGACGACCTCCTTCGATCTCCTTCGACCTCCCTTCGACTATGATGAAGACTACCTTTGATTACCTACGACTAACATGCCGACCTACTACGACTAAACCTACGAGTAAAAAAAGTATTGTTTTTTTTCCATGGCGACCTTTTTTTACTCGCAGGCATTTTTCAACATGTTGAAAAATACGCCGCGACTTAGCTGAGGCCTCGAGTATGCGGGGACTACTCTCGAGCATGAAGGAGAGTTACAAAGACCTCCTACGACCTTGTGTAGACCATGCTGCGAGAAACCCGCCAGAACCTCGCGGATTAGGTCGCCCAAGTGGGACAGCCCTTTTAGAAAGTAAAATGTTTGAGGTTGCAGAGGAGTAAAGGAAGAGAGTAAAGGAGTAAAGGCTACTCTCACCAAGGGAGACTGAAGGGCACTAAAGGAGAGGATGCTGGAAGAGAGCGGAGGCTGCTGAAGATCGGCTGATCTGTCTGGAGGAGATATAAATGGAAATGAAAGAGAGAGAACAACGCTGGATTTGTACGATACAACATACACAAAGTATAGGTATGTTACAAAACTTACCTTCAGTCGCGCTGTAATTCTGCCACTGGCCGTGTGCGCGATTTTGGCGCCTTTAAGGGGGGGGTGGGGTTAAAACGCGGGTTTCTCCTCCCTTGTCCTGGTTAATATTTTGTTGGAGTACAAGCGTTGGCTGAAGAATCGTTCCTAGTGGCCTTTTGTGAATTTTTTATTTTTATTAAATCGTCAATGTCAGCGCTAGAGTAATTTTAAAAGCAGCTCCTGAAGCGTCAACGCCGATAACGGGGACGGATTTCACACACGGGACAGGTAAACGAAAGTGGTTTCTTTAAATGTATAAAGGTGCTTCTTAAGAAGCCTTTAATTCACATTTTTTCATGCGACACGGTGATTTTATTCCCCGAATTAACGGCAGTATTTTTCATGCCAATACGGGGTTACATTCACCGCAAATGAACGTTCCAAAAGATCGCGTTCCAGAAATCCTCACTCACAAGATGATTTAAATGCCCATTAATTTACAGGTATTAAATATTCAATTCCTTCCATTTGGCCTGTAAATTCATGAAAATGAGATTGAAAAATTATGTTATATTGTGAATTCTTGTGTGAATGTTATTTGGACACGTAGGCTATTTAAAAATGTTAATCTATTCTTAAGAAATTGATAGATGTTTAGATCTAGTAATTGAATTTTGTAATTAGCTACAATTAGGTAACTAACTAATTATATGCTTTACTTTCATGTCTTCTAAGTAAGATTGTTTTCATATTTGTTTCAGAATGCTTCAATCTATAATAACTGAAAATTTCTTTCAGTTATCTTAATTTTTAAGAAAGTTATGGGCTTTTAACTGTCCTCGATCACAGCTTTTGTGTTAAGTCAATGGAAAAGCAATAGGGAACAAGATGCTAATTTCCGAGTATGAAAACGGCCAAAACTTCTTTAATACTGAAGATATGAAAGTGAATTAGGTGTCAAATTAAACTTCTTTTTATGCTTTATCTGATGCGATAAATTGCAGACTTTATTTTTAAACTCTCAAAATTTTGTAACATTGCTACAAAGTACTGGGCGAGCTATTGAAACAACAGATAAAATAAGAGAAAGTACAAAACATCTGGAGATATCCCTGCTGGAAATCTGAAATGCTAGAGAGAGTTAAAACAGAAGATAGACACAAAATATTGGAGTAACTCAGCGGGCCAGGCAGCATCTCTGGAGAAAAGTAAATAGGTGACGTTTTGGGCCGAGACCCTTCCAAAGACTGGGAGTCAGGGGAGAGGGAAACTGGAGATGTGAATAGGTACAAAGACCAAATTAATGAAAGGAATGAAAAGAACAAATCAAAGCCAGTAACGTTCTTTACGTGCTTTTCATTAATTTGTTCTTTGTCCTTTTCATACCTCTAGTATCCCTTTCCCCTGACTCAGTCTGAAGAAGGACCTCGACCCGAAACTTCACCTATTCCTTTTCTCCAGAGATGCTGCCTGACCCGCTGAGTTACTCCAGCATTTTGTGTCTTTCTTCAGTGTAAACCAGCACCTACATTTCCTTCCGACACAGAGTAAAAGCAGTGTTGATATGAGGGTCGAGACCCGAAACGTTGCCTATTTCTTTCGCTCCATAGATGCTGCCTCACCCGTTGAGTTTCTCCAGCATTTTTGTCTGCCTTCGATTTTCCAGCATCTGCAGTTCCTTCTTTAACTCTTAACCATTACAGTCAGTCAGATGTGAAACCTGAACCACTGATAGCTCCTTGCTTTAGCCAGCATTGTAATCCTTGGCACATCTGTCACCTGCTGTGAAACACCACTGGTGGATCATTGGATTTTAATATTGTTGACAAGATTAGTTCTTGTTATCCATTCCTAATTGCCCTTTGAACTGAGCATCCTACAAGGCTATTCCAAGGGCAATTGAAGGTTGTCTAGTGGGTTTGAAGTCATATATAGGCCAGACCAGGCTGGGGTGAGCCGAGGTTTACTAACTCAAAGGGCATGAGTGAATCAGTGGTAGAGTTGCTGCCTTACAGCAGCAGAGACTGACCGGGGTGCAATCCTGACTGGGGACGGTCTGTACGGAATTTGTACATCTCCCCATGACCGTGTGGGTTTTCTCCGGTTTCCTCCCACCTTCCAAAGACATGCAGGTTTGTAGGTTAATTGGCTTCTGTAAATTGTTGGATAGAAATGTGTAAGATAGAACTAGTGTATGGGTGATCGCTGGTCAGCGTGGACACGATGGGTTTAGTTTCCAAACTAAACTAAACTAATTCATGTCTGACGTAGATACTTTCACGTGCATAAAGTCAAAGTCAAATTTATTTGTCACATGCATCAACTAAGGGACAGTAAAATGAATTTGCCAGCAGTTATACGGTTAAAAAAAAGAACACACAATACACAATAGAATTTAACACAAACATCCACCACAGCATTCATCACTGTGGTGGAAGGCAACAAAGTTCACTCAGTCCTCCTCCCTTGTTCATCCATGGTCGGGGCCGCTACGGGCGGCCGGATGTACAGGCCCTCTCGTCGGGATGATTGAAACTCCTACGTCGGGACGGTCGAACACACTCCGCGGCTTGGTGCGCCCGAATCGGCCACTTTCCCACTGGAGACCACGGCTTCAGGATGCTATAGGCCGGCGGTCGGAGCTCTTCTCCGGCGATCCCTGGCAAGGGATCCCAGACTCCGGATGGTAAGTCCACGCCACGCCTGCGGCTAGAAGCTCCGCAGACCACAGCCCCATGATGCCAAAGTCACCTGGCCAGCGATTGGAGCACTCCTTTCTGACGATCCCCGGCAAGGGTTCGCCCCCGCTCTGCGATGGAAAAGTCCACGCTGCGCCCGCTGCTGAAGC
This sequence comes from Malacoraja senta, assembly GCA_038087875.1. Lineage (NCBI taxonomy): Eukaryota > Metazoa > Chordata > Chondrichthyes > Rajiformes > Rajidae > Malacoraja > Malacoraja senta. Next base: position 48,357,009 of record CM075983.1, read on the forward strand.
TCCTGCCCCGAATCCGGGAAATGCCGCTCCAATCCAAGCTGTTAGGCCGCGAGAGGGGAGGCGGAGAAGCGACATGGAAAAAGTTGCCTCTCCGTCGAGGAAGCGACTGAAAAATGGTTACCCCCTTTTTCCCCCACCACCCCCCACACAAGATACACCGAGGGACACCAAAACAAACATTGCAGGGCAGGGCAGCCAACTTGCAGCGCCCCCAACTGAAGAGAATCAAGAAATATAGGATTTGGACAAGAGGTGAATAAGGCACAGGATACACAATGATCTTCATGCCTCTGTTTCTATTTAATTATTTGGATTTATGTTCCTAATCTGGCTTGCTACGATTCAAGCTTGTGTTGCCAAGGCAACGGTCAAGGTCTCTGGATAATGGTATGGTGACGACCACCATGCTCCCTGATCTCAGTGAAACATGAACATTTATACATAGAATAGAATAGAATAGAAACTTTATTTGCCACACGACCAGGGTTGGTGGTAATTGGGTTCGGTACATGATGGTACTGCTTTAGCACATTAACACTAACAACAATAATAATAAAGCACATCACAAATCACAAATCTCACCAACAATACATAGTGCAAAAGAACAGACAAAAACCATAGACAAGACACTGTATACATCAAAGTCAAAAAGTTATTGGAGGGAATTAAGTGTTCTTATTGCTGAGGGGAAGAAACTGTTTTTAAAACGGGTGGATTTTGTAGCAAGTGACCTAAGGCGCCTCCCTGAAGGGAGAGACTGGAAAAGGTGGTTTGCTGGATGGGAGGGGTCCGAGATGATCTTTGTTGCCCGTTTTGAGGTACGTTGGAGGTAAATGGAATGGATTGAGGGGAGGGGAGAGTTGATGATCCTAGAGGCCTTGGAGACAATGCGCTGTATTCTGTGTAGTGAGTGACTGTCAGTGTTTCCGTACCAGACTGTGATTGAGGAGGTGATGATGCTTTCAATGATGGATTGATTGAAGCGTACCAGGAGGTGTTTGTGGACTCTGAACTTCTTGAGCTGTCTGAGGAAGTATAGGCGTTGTTGTCCTTTCTTAATGATGTGGTCAGCATTGATGTGCCATTTTAGATTATTGCAGATATAGGTGCCCAGAAACTTAAATAAGTTCGTGGAGGTTATGCTCCACGAAGTTCGTGGAGGTTATGCTCTGTCTTTCTCAAAAAACATATATTGTTAAGTTAAAAATGTACTATAGTTCAGTTTAGTTTATTGTCACGTGTATCGAGGTACAGTGAAAAGCATTTTTGTTGGCTGCTAACCAGTCAGCAGAAAGAAAATACATGATTATAATCAAGCTGTCCACAGTGTACAGATACATGATAAGGGGAATAATGTTTAGTGCAAGATAAAGTTCAGTAAAGTACAGATAGTCCGAGGGTCTCCAATGAGGTAGATGGTAGGTCAGGACCGCTCTCTAGGTGTAAGGATGATTCAGTTGCCTGATAACAGCTGGGAAGAAACTGTCCCTGAATCTGGAGGTGTGCGTTTTCACATTTCTGTACCTCTGGCTTGATGGAAGAGGGGAGATGGGGGAGTGACCTGGGGTGAGACACGTTCTTATGCTGGTGGCCTTGCCTTTATTTCCAGAACTAATGACCCCCAATGAAACTGCTGCATTTTCCTTTACAATGCCACCCCTTTTTGTCACCTTTCATCTCCTGTATAATCTTCAACTCAGAACCCTTCTCCTTTCTCTCGTGCAATTTGAAAGTTCTTTCCATTCCTTTCGCTACAGATTTGGAAGCTGCCCACCTGGACATTTAGTCCAATCTTTATGCTGGGAAATACGGACATTTCAAGAAGAGAAGTGAATATTGAAGGAATAAAGAATTTTCCCTTTCTCTTGCATGCACTTTGGCCGGGACATGATGTGTTAATTTTATCACTGCCAATGCAAGTTGCTTCTCGTTGACAATAATTATTAGAACTGTGGTTTCCACCCCAGTTTTTGTCAGAGAAAATGTTGTCTTTGATCAGAACTTGATTGATGCAAGTCCCGACATGCGACCATGCCTGTAATAATCTTCCTCAATCTTTGTTGCTTAAAGACTGTTGTAGACAGAATCTTGGAAAAGAGAAACAGAGAGGCAAGTTTGGTAACTCCTGGCGAGAGCTCTGACATTCAGGAAGACTATTGTGTATGCTGTGCCTCATAAACCTCCTGCTCAATTCCTACATCTCTTCATTCTCTTTGACCTCAGCCGTGAATAGATTTTATAATGTAGCAACCTCTGTCCTCTGCGGTGAAGATTTTCAATTCACTGCACGGAGAACTTTCTCCGTCGTCCTATATAGTCAAACTCTTATCCTGTGGCCACCCTTTGTGAAACTAGAGGAAAGGAATATAGGTGGAAGGGGACAGGAGGGAAGGAGACAGGGTGGAAGGAGAGGGAGAGATGGGTGCGCATCCAGGTGGGGCACAGGGAAGAGTCAGGAGAGAGTCAAGAGTGTTTTATTATCACATGCCCCGAAAAGAAGAATGAAATTCTTATTTGCGCAGCACAACAGGTATGTAAACACAGTGTTCTGTGGGAGGAAAGCGGAGCACCCAGAGAAAATCCACGCGGTCATAGGGAGAACGTTCAAACTCCGTACAGACAGCACCCATAGTCGGATTGAACCCGGGTCTCTGGCGCTGTGAGGCAGCAACTCTACTGCTGCGCCACCGTGCCATGGTTGATGGCATTAGCCATCGTGAGGAGAGGAGCTGAGACAAAAACAGAGTGGGACTTTGCTCCATCTGTTTGTAACAATAGCACAGGATTCAATGTGTCTCAACAGTGCAAGTGTAAAATATGACTAATTCAATGATCGATTTTCCTTGAGGTGCTGTGATTGATTGAAAGATACATGGAAACAGGCCCGCCGAGTCCACACTGACCATCGATCGCCCGTTCACACTAGTTCTACGTTATCCCACTTCCTCATCCACTCCCTACACACCAGGGGCAATTTACAGAGGCCAATTAACTTGCAAACCTGGGCGTCTTTGGGATGTGGGAGGAAACCCACGTGGTCACTGGGAGAACGTGCAAACTCCACACACAGACAGCACCCGAGGTCAGGATCAAACCCGGGTCTCTGGCGCTACCTGCTGTGCCACTCTGGTAACTACGTATAGTCTTGTATATTAAGAAATCTATTTTGGTTTGTTTGCAAAGATCTCGTCATCATGTGTTGCAGAGAGAAGGTTTTCCAGAGTCGACAGGACGAGGTGTATTTTCTGAGGAGAACTGCCGATGTCCTGATACATAATCTGCTTCCAGAGACACTGTGGAAAGTAAACTGTTACCAGAATGTGATGAGGGAAGTGATTGCACTGAAAGGCAAGTATCTACACTGGCTGAACTAAAGGCTGAAGCATGGTTAATACTCAGGTCACCCGTTATGTCATTGAGCCGTACAGAAACAGGCCCTTCGGCCCACCGTGTCCATGTTGCTTATCTATACCAGTCACGTTTAGCCATATTTGATCTGTAGCTCTCGATGCTCCACGTGCTTGTCTGGGTGTTTCTTTAATGCTGTGGGTGCACCTACCATAACTGCCTGTGCAGAAAGGAACTGCAGATGCTGGTACATACTGAAGATAGACCCATCGTGTCCATCATACACACCAGGGACAATTTACAGAAGCCAATTAACCTACAAACTCATGCCAACACTTTGTGTCTATAAACCTTAACAAACTCTTCAGCATGTGCGTTTGAGATTCCCACCACGCTCGGTGTGAACATAATCCCCCTCGGATCCCTTCGGATCCTCCTGCCTGGCACCTTTTACTTATGCACTCTCGTTTTTAGTCATCCACTCCATTGGGGGAAAACAGATTCTAACTATCCGTTCTATCTATCCATCTGATAATTTTGTACTACTCCATCATCTCACCCCTCAGTCCTTTCCATTCCAGGGAAGACAAGCAGCCTAACCAATCTCTCGTTATAAGTGAGGTGCTCCAATCCAAGTAATGTCCCAGTGAATCTCTTCTGCACCCTCTCCAGCTTAATCGCGATCTGACATATATAATATGGGCATATCATTGTACCGTTGAAAATCTCTGATCTCTATATTCATAGTACAAATGCTTCCAAAATCAAATGCTTGTGAATTGAGAGTTCCTGCTGAAATGGATCATGATTTCCCAGACGTTTTCACTCATTTTGCTCCCGATCCCCCAAACTGCTTTGGTTATAGAACATAGAACAGAAGGTAGACACAAAAAGCTGGAGTAACTCAGCGGGACAGACAGCATCTCTGGAGAGAAGGAACGGGTGATGTTTCGGGTCGAAACCCTTTTTCAGACTGATTAGGGCTGTGGTTCTTAACCTGGGGGTCGTGACCCCCTGTGGGGGTCATTAGGGGCTTTGCAGGGGGTCATGAAGGGGACACAAATAACATCAATTTGTTGAGCCCATGTTTAGGAACCTAACAAAAGTACATACCACATACAGTGTTTTGTTTGCGTATGCGCGTACTGGTGCCAAAAAGGTTAAGAACCACTGGGTTAGGGATAGGGGAAACGAGAGATATAGACGGTGATGTGGAGAGATAAAGAACAAAGAATGAAAGATATGCAAAAAAGGGACGATGGAAACAGGCCATTCATTGTGGGGTGAAAATGAAAAGCTAGTGCAACTTGGGAGGGGGAGGGACAGAGAGAGAGGGAATGCCGGGGCTACTTGAAGTGAGAGAAATCAAATATCATACCACTGGGCTGTAAGCTGCCCAAGCGAAATATGAGATGCTGTTCCTCCAATATGCGTTTAGCCTCACTCTTGACAATGGAGGAGACCAAGGACAGAAAGGTCTGTGTAGGAATGGGAAGGAGAATTAAAGTGTTCAGCAACCGGAAGATCAGGTTGGTTCAGGCGGGCTGAGCGAAGGTGTTCTGCAAAACGATTCTCTCTCTCTCTATCCCTCCCCCACCCAAGTCGCACTAGCATCTCATTTTCGCCCTACAAAACAGCCTGTTTCCTTTATCATCGATACTTTTTTGCATATCTATCATTCATTGTTCTTTATCTCTCCACATCACCGTCTATATCTCTCGTTTCCCTCATAACTAAACAGTCTGAAGAAGGGTCTCGACCCAAAACGTCACCCATTCCTTCTCTCCAGGGATGCTGCCTGTACCATTGAGTTACTCCAGCTTTTTGTGTCTATCTTCGGTTTAAATCAACATCTGCAGTTCCTTCTTACACATATTTACATAGAACAGTACAGCACAGGAACAGGCCCTTCGGCCTACAATGTCCGTGCTAAATTTGATGGTAAGTTAAACTAATCTCCTTTGCCTGCACGTTATCCATATACCCCCCATTCCGTGCATATCCATGTGCAGATGGGTGGTGCAGCGGTAGAGTTGTTGCCTTACAGAGCCAGATTCCCAGGTTCGATCCTGACTATGGGCGCTGTCTGTATGGAATTAGCATGTTCTCACCGTGGCCGCGTGGGTTTTCTCCAGATGCTCCGGTTTCCTCCCACACTCCAAAGACATGCAGGTTTGTAGGTTAATTGGCTTCTGTAAATTGTTGCTAATGTGCAGGATAGAACTGGTGATCGCTGGTCGGCATGGACTTGGTGGAGTGCAGGGCCTGTTCCCACACTATAATTAAACTAAAGTAAACACTCCAAAACCCTCTTAAATGCCACAATATCAACCACTACCCCTGGCAGCGTGTTCCAGGCACCCACCACCCTTTGTATAAAAAAACATGCTGCGCACATCTCCTTTAAACTTTGCCCCTCTCCTTAAAGCTGTGACCTCAAGTGTTTGACATTTCCTGTCTTGTTTGTGTAATTGTGAATGTGAGGGACTTGGGCTGGTGGCTGATTACATGGAAGATGAACTGGCAGGAATGTAATATGCACCTTCCTTAGTCTAAATCAATCTTGTTACGAGCAGAGATAAGGAATAGTTTGGGTAAATACAGAAAATGAATGTGTTCTAAATAGTTTACTTTGTACGTATTTACACCACATACACACAATATCACATATTAATAACCTTTGAAAGTGACATTGCATGTGCATATATGCCATGGTTAAGGATTGACAATGGTTGGGAACTATTATTGGAATCCTGTTCAGTCTCTAGGGACTTGGCCCAGAGATTTTGTGCCGTATTGTCTTGCCTCCTCTGTAAACGTCAGCTCACGCTCACTGAATTTGATCCCTCTGCTAATCAACCAAGGCCGTGCGCTCAGGACCTCCCTCCGCATCCCCTCCCACCTCCCCTCCATCTCCCCCTCTCTCTGTATGAACAGCAAGCAGAGGAAAGCCATGCGCAGGTTAAACCTAGCTCCGCCATTCCAAGCCATCAGGATTAACCCTGCACTCCGATGCACGTCCCCGTCCTGTTTCCCAAACACATTTATTCACTCTTTAGCCATAAAATCTATTTTCACCAGCTTTGAACACAGCCAGCAGATGGAGTTGTGTTCTCTAGAGGACTGGGAGTGGTCAGAGGTTTGCACTCTGAACCTCACCAGCTCACAATGGAAACTGATACCTAAATATGTACCTTGCCTTTTGAGAAAGTCACATTATATTGGGGTGGGGAGTGGAGGTGAGGGGGAATGACAATCAGGCTAACTGCCTCTTAAGCCAAACGTGAAGATTTGGTTGAGCTGTGGTGTGTTCATCTAACAATAAGCTGTTAAATGATAGATGAAGAGATTGCTGGGTTTCTGGTCAGCACTGCGCACAAAACACTGAAAAGTGTACAAGTGGAAATATTCGTCAGCATGGCATCTCGGTACTTTTCAGGGGAGCGTTTGGGACTTGAATTGGGATGTGTGCAGTCAGAACAGGTGGATTTACAGTTAAAGTGAGGTTAATGTTTGATCAATAACCTGTGCTGCAAGACGTGAGCCGGCGGGGGTTGGGGTCCGTATGTGGTGGGTGGGGGGAGAGAGATGTCTGCCCATTGTTCTTGGAACTCCATCTCTTTCGGTCCAAATCGGGAGGTTGCTACTTTCGTCTTTCTGTAACTCTCATTTGGGTCAGCACTTCGGTTTTCTTCTCGCCTTTATTTCTTTTGTTCTTCTCGTCTCTTCCCTTGTTACTTGCCTCCACACCTTTCTCTCTCCGTTTCTGTAATTCTCACTTCCAATCTCCAAACACAGACGGATTCACTTTTTGTTTCCCTCTTTGGCCAAGATCCTCATCCACTAAACCTCCTTCCGGTCACTCTACTCAAGGGTTTCAAAGGTTCAAAGGTCTTTTATTGTCGCGTGTACCAATTAAGGTACAGTCATATGCGAATTACCATACAGCCACACTAAAAAAGCAACAAGACACACATTAAAGTTAACATAAACATCCACCACAGCGGATTCCCCACATTCCTCACTGTGATGGAAGGCAATAAAGTCTAATCTTCTTCCCTCATTCTTCTCCCGCGGTCGAACCATCCGCAGTCGGGGCGATCAAAGCTCCCGCAGCCGGCAGTCGAAGCTCCTCTGTCAGGGCGGTTGAATCTCCTGCGGCTTGGTTACCTGAAGTCGGTCTCTGACCAGAGACTGCGAGCTCCATGTTGTTAAAGTCCTGCAGGGTCCCCGCGGTGGGGCTCTCGGTCGGTCTCCAGCAAAGGCCGCCAATTCCTCGATGTTTGGCAGCAGTGCGGACGGAGATACGATACGGAAACAAATTGCATCTCTGTCGAGGTAAGAGATTAGAAAAAGTTTCCCCCAACCACCTCCTCCCACCCACCCCGCACATAAAACAAGCTGACGAACACTAAAAACATACATTTAACACATAATATTAAAACATAAAGAAGAAATGGACAGACAGACTGTTGGCGAGGCAGCCATTACTGGCGCCACTATTTGATGAATATTAAATGATCCATGGGGTGGGGGTGGTCTGATGGTATCCTGAGTCCATTTATCTAAGCCTGCCCCTGAGGACTGGCCACAATTTTGGAACATAAAATGGGCTGCGTTAGCCTTGGCGGCACCTGGCTTTGTCTCTTCCCCATTTCTGTGACGCATCAATTTACTCGAGTGGATGTAAGCAAAAATCTTTTAAGGCTTCACATAAAAAAACAAGCCATTCAGCCCACCAAGTATGCACCGGCCAGCGATCCGCTAGGACTGTCCCACACACTTGCGACAATTTGCAATCTTTACCGAAGCCAATAAACCTACAAACCTGTACGTCTTTGGAGTTTGGGAGGAAACTGGAGTACCCGGGAAAGACCCACGAGGTCATGGGGAGAACATACAAACTCCATGCAGACGGCATTAAACCCGAGTCTCTGGTGCTGTAAAGCAGCAACTCTACCCCTGCGCCACCGTGCTGCTCCAATCAGTTCAGTTCACTGAACGGTATACAAAAGAGAATTTCACTGTTCCTCGGTACATGTGACGATAAATTAAAGTACCATTGAAGAGATTGCTCGGTTTCGGGTTAGCATTGTGCATAACTTGGTGGAAATGGCAAATTCATTGTCAAGTTATTCCCTTACTTCTTCTGTTGATCTCTGACAGCTTTGGAGGAAACGATCAACACGGTTTGTGACGCGGACTTTATCAATCAGTCATTGGTTACGTTTCTGGACCAGGCCTCGCTCGCCCCTGAGGGAAAGGATTCCATCCCAGAGGTTCCTGCCATCACTGAGACAAATATTGAACCCATTCCGTGAGTAGAGAGATGGCGATGCAGCGGAGAAGTTCTGTGTCCCTGGGGCTGGACAGGAATTGTTTGTTTTTAGAAAGGTTCCCTCGATCTCTGCCCTCTCCACCCACAACCCCCATTCTTCCCCGCCCTCCCCCCCCCCCCCCCCACCCCCATGCTGCACCCAGCCCAAAGATGATGTCCCTGCACAAGATGTAGTCAGACCACGGGAAGGTCAGCCAAACATCACAACTCGGGAAGGTATTAGAATCGGGACCAGCCTTGCCCTTAAATGTTGAGCCATTCACCTGTCTGCCACCGTTACTGGACAGTCATCAGGGACAAGGGTCAGTATTGTGCCTCCTTAATCCATGATGAGAAAGGCCTGTAAGATGTGGTGAGGCCTGGCTGTATCGTTCAGTTCCATGCAGAATTGGACCTGATGAACTCTTCCATTCAATGGATAAACCCATTGGCTTCGTGGATAAATGGACGTTGGCTTCATGGTGAAATGGACGTGAACTTGCATGGTGCTGAAGTAATGTTCCTCCAGAGCATTATGTCAAATACGGTGAATATTAGACCAGACCTTGGAGAGAACTTCCTACTCTTCATCACGTTAGTGCCATGAGATCGTAGGCACCTTGTCCACAAAACGGCTCCGAAGGATCCCGACTAGAAACGTCACCCATCCTTTTTCTCTAGAGATGCTGCCTGACCCGCTGAGTTACTCCAGCACTTGGTGTCTATCTTCAATTACTACTGTATTGGTGGGGCAGATAGTTTAAGAAAGGAAAGCACTGCCAGCAGTAGTAGTGGAGGCTGGTTCAATCCTAGCATCCAAAAGGAAGATGGATAGGTGTCCAACTTTGCAGGGATCTGGGAAGAGTGCGGGTGGATTGGCCTGGATTGCTCTTGCGTTGATCCCAAACAGACTTAACAATGACTGATTTCCCAATCGATTTCCCATACAGCCATTAGTCATACAGCATGGAAACAGGCCCATCGGCCCAACTCATCCATGCTGACCTTCTTGGCTAGTCCCATTTGCCTGTATTTAGCCCATATCCCTGCATTGACCCCTCTTGGCCAGTCCCCCACCCCTAGTATGTGGTGTGTCGGTCTCTATGTCTGTGCTGGGATGGTGAAGCGAGGGTTGCCAGCGCTCCCAACGCAACCACAGTGATATGTTCTTGTTTTTGTTCATCGCAGAGAGCGCAATCAAGCCAAGGAGACAAAGGAAAGCAAACTGAAGAAAAAAAGTAAGTGTTTCAGCTAAGAAACACCTTTATGATCTTTCTCCTCCCCAGCTAGCCTTTGTTGCGGGGTTCCACAAGGCTCCATCCTTGGCCCCATTCTCTTCTCCCTGTATATGCTTCCCTTAGGCCAAGTCATTCAAAGGCACGGCATTTCCTTCCACTGCTATGCAGACGATACACAACTCTATCTCCCCCTGAAGCCCAACAACCGATCAAATCTACTCAGCCTTATGCACTGCCTCGAGGATATAAAGTGTTGGATGGCCCAGAACTTCCTCCAACTAAACGAGAGCAAGTCTGAGGTCATCCTACTCGGCCCCTCGGACTCAATCAAAATGATGGCAGGCAGCCTTGGAAGCCTTACCCCACTACTCAAACCTCACGTCAAAAACCTTGGCGTGATATTTGACTCTGCGTTGAAATTTGACAAACAAGTCAATGCCGTGGTAAAAGCTAGCTTCTTCCAGCTTCGGACGATAGCTAAAATAAAACAATTCCTCCAATTTGACGACCTCGAAAAGATCATCCACTCATTTATCTCCTCCTGCCTTGATTACAAGAGTTTACACTGGCATCAGCCAATCATCCCTGTCCCGCCTGCAATTGGTCCAAAACGCCGCAGCGAGACTCCTGACGGGCACCCGAAAAAGGGACCACATCACCCCGATTCTGGCCTCTCTCCACTGGCTCCCTGTGCGGTTCCGAATCAATTTCAATCTCCTTCTTTATGTATACAAAGCCCTAAATGGGCTTGCCCCCACCTACATCAAAAATCTGCTAACCCACCACACCACCTCCAGGTCCCTCAGATCAGCCGACTTGGGGTTACTGACCATCCCGCGGTCTAGGCATAAGCTCAGGGGCGACCGCGCTTTTGCAGTTGCAGCTCCTCGACTATGGAACAGCATCCCTCTTCCCATCAGAACTGCCCCCTCCATCGACTCTTTTAAGTCTAGACTTAAAACTTATTTCCACTCTCAAGCCTTTCTTGAGGTCCTCTGAGGGAGCGCTGTATGTATGTATTTATGTATGTATTGTTGATCTATGTACCACTGTTTGTAGCATGTTAGTACCTGCACTAATGTAAAGCACTTTGGTCAACGAGAGCTGTTTTTGAAATGTGCTATAGAAATAAAATTGACTTGGCTTGACTTGACTTCTTTATAAAACACTGTCCTTTTGTGGACGAATAAGGTCTGATCTGCTTTTTAGTTATTGTCTGAGTTTGAGGGGAGACAGTCAGAACCTGCTTCCAAGGGTGGAAATGTCAAAGACTAGAGAGCATAGCTTTAAGGTGAGAGGGGCAAGATTTTTACACAGAGAATGATGGGTGTCTGGAATGCACTGCCAGGGGTGGTGGTGGAGGCAGATATATTAGTGGTATTTAAGAAGCTTTTCGATATGCAGGGAATGGAGGGATAGCAGTCATATGCAGGCGGATGAGAATAGTTTATCTTGACATCACGTTCGGCACAGGCATTGTGGGCTGAAGGGCCAGTTCCTGTGCTGAGCTGTTCTATGTTCTATTTATTTTGGTTCTCCTCTACATTCTGGAGATCAGGTCCAGCATACATTTGATGGTCTCCCTCTGTGTTGTAATATTCTACATTTTCAATTCTTCTGTACTAACCTTCAAATATTTGGGATCCAAGAAATACGTGAGCATAGAAATCTATTCCGTGAGGCGCCCGATGCATGATCTCACGGCATCACGTCATCCATCATCCAGACTCCTCCATCACCATGCTCAGTAACTCATCAGGTCTTTGCTGAAGACTACACTTAAACCTTGAATAATGCCATTTAAAAGACACTTGGACAAGTACATGCATAGAATAGGGTTAGAGCAGAGGTTGTCAACCTATTTCGCCCCGTTTACCCCAGGCAACTATTCGAAAGTAAGTTTACCCCCATCCTGTTTTGTTCAGTAATTTGAGTTTACACTTCTACCACGACAAAGGGGACATTTACAAATACTGTTTTTAACATTATTATTTTAAGTTCCAGAATCAACAAATTTACCCCAGGTTGGGAACCCTTGGGTTAGAGGGATATAGGCCAAATACAGGCAAATAGGATTAGACTAGGTGTCTTAGCCTGCATTGTTGAGTTGGGCCGAAGGGCCTCATTCCATGCTGCGTGACCCCATGACTCCATTACACGTTGACCAATTCTTTTGCGTTTTGCACCCTCATTAGGCTCCAGCTTTAGTTCTTGCTCTGAATCGTGATCCGTAACTTCTCGGACAATGGAAACCTGTCTTGCCTGTAACAATTTCTTTCAAAACTTTCATGGTCAGTTCAACTCTGGCTGCACCATTCTCTTCTCAATTGACGCTCCTGTTGCAATGTAATGCAGTTCGCTAGTTTGTCTTATGCCATTTAATTTTGATTGCAATATTTGCTCTGTTCCAGTGATTCATTTTCTGAAACGATTAAAAAAAATCTCCAAGAAATCCAAAAAGAAGAAGGCTATTGAAGCTGATTCAAGAGGAACTGTCATGGATGAAGTTGATGGACTGTGCTATGATGCTGAAAATATGACCCAACGATTCAGATCCATCAACCACGCGGACGATGATTCTGTGGAAGATAATGATTTTGATCCCTCCCATGAGGTTTGTGACAGTCCCTCTAAATGTCATTAGTTGTAATGTTGGTGTCTTTCTATTTAACGGCCAGAAGAAGTAGAACAGGAAAAAAATATTTTCTTGTTCTAGCTTTTGAAATTCTTTAAATGTAGCAATGTCTAAAAAAACTCCTGCAAGATGTGGATACAAGGAACTGCAGATGCCGGTTTACAAAAAAGACACCAAGTGCTGGAGTAACTCAGCGGGTCATGCAATATTCCTGGAAAACATGGATGGGTAACGTTTCGGGTCGGGATCCTTTTTCGAACCCGACAAGATGGATCCCGACCCGAAATGTCACTTATCCATGTTCTCCAGAGATGTTTGGTTTAGTTCATTGTCACGTGTACCGAGGTAGCTTTTGTTGTGTGCTAACCAGTCATAGAAACATAGAAAATAGGTGCAGGAGGAGGCCACTCAGCCCTTCGAACCAGCACCGCCATTCATTGTGATCATGGCTGATCGTCCCCTATCAATAACCCGTGCCTGCCTTCTCCCCATATCCCTTGATTCCACTAGCCCCTAGAGCTCTCTCTAACTCTCTCTTAAATCCATCCAGTGACTTGGCCTCTACTGCCCTCTGTGGCAGGGAATTCCATAAATTCACAACTCTGGGTGAAAAAGTTTTTTCTCACCTCCGTCTTAAACGACCTCCCCTTTATTCTAAGACTGTGCCCCTGGTTCTGGACTCGCCCAACATTGGGAACATGTTTCCTGCATCTAGCTTGTCCAGTCCTTTTATAATTTTATATGTTTCTATAAGATCCCCCCTCATCCTTCTAAACTCCAGTGAATACAAGCCTAATCTTTTCAATCGTTCCTCATATGACAGTCCCGCCATCCCAGGGATCAATCTCGTGAACCTACGCTGCACTGCCTCAATCACAAGGATGTCCTTCCTCAAATTAGGAGACCAAAACTGTACACAATACTCCAGATGTGGTCTCACCAGAGCCCTATACAACTGCAGAAGAACCTCTTTACTCCTATACTGAAATCCTCTTGTAATGAAGGCCAACATTCCATTAGCTTTCTTCACTGCCTGCTGTATCTGTAAGCCAACTTTCAGTGACAAGGACGCCCAGGTCTCGCTGCACCTCACCCTTACCTAACCTAACCCCATTGAGATAATAATCTGCTCCCTTATTTTTGCCGCTAAAGTGGATAACCTCACATTTATCTATATCAATATTATACTGCATCTGCCACACATCTGCCCACTCAGCGGAAAGACGATACATGATTACAATACTCGAGCTGTCTACAGTGTACAGATACATATAAACATAGAAAAATAGGTACAGGAGTAGGCCATTCGGCCCTTCGAGCCAGCACCGCCATTCAATATGATCATGGCCCATTTTTCCCCACATTCCTTGATTCCTTTAGGCCCTAATTGCTAATCTAACTCTCTCTTGAAAACATCCAGTGAATTGTCCTCCACTGTCTTCTGTGGCAGAAAATTCCACAGATTCACAACTCTCTGGGTGAAGTTTTTCCTCATTCTGGTTCTCCTGGTTCTGGACTCCCCCAACATCGGGAACATTTTTCCTGCATCTAGCCTGTCCAATCCATTTAGAATTGTATATGTTTCTACACAATCCCCTCTCTTCCTTCTAAATTCCAGTGAATACAAGCCCGGTCGATCCATTCTTTCGTCATATGTCATTCCTGCCATCCTGGGAATTAACCTGGTGAACATACGCCACACTCCCTCAATAGCAATAATGTCCTTCCTCAAATTAGGAGACCAAAATTGCACACAATACTCCAGGTTTGGTCCCACCAGGGCCCTGTACAACTGCAGTAGGACCTCCTTGCTCCTAAACTCAAATCCTCTCACATGCCATTAACTTTCTTCACTGCCTGCTGTACCTGCATACCTGTACCTGTTGCACCTCCCCTTTTCCTAATCTAACATCATTCAGATAATAATCTGCTTTACTGTTCTTGCCACCAAAGTGGATAACCTCACGTTTATCCACATTATACTGCATCTGCCATGCATCTGCCCAACCACCCAACTTATCCAAGTCACCTTGCAGCCTCACAGCATCCTCATCGCAGTGCTCACTGCCACCCAGCTTTGTGAAATCCGCAAACTTGGAGATGTCACATTTAATTCTCTCGTCTAAATCGTTGATATATATTGTAAATAACTGGGGTCCCAGCACTGAGCCTTGCGACACCCCACTAGTCACTGCTTGTCATTCTGAAAAGGACCCGTTAATTCCTACTCTTTGCTTCCTGTCTGCCATCCAGTTCTCTATCCATGTCAATACCCCAATACCATGTGCTCTAATTTTGCACACTAATCTCTTGTATTGGACCTTGTCAAAGGCTTTTTGAAAGTCCCAATACACCACATTTACTGGCTCTCCCTTGTCTGCTTGTTACATCCTCAAAACATTCCAGATGATTTGTCAAACATGATTTGCCCTACATAAATCCATGCTGACTTTGACTGATCCCGTCACTGCTTTCCAAAGGCGCTGCTATAACATCTTTTACAATTAACTCCAGCATCTTCCCCACTACCAATGTAAAGCTAACTGGTCTATAATACACAGTTTTCTCTCTCCTTCCTTTCTTAAAAAGTGGGGTTACATTGGCTACCCTCCCAGTCCACAGGAACTGATCCAGAGTCGAGAGAACATTGGAAAATGATCACCAATGCATCGACAATTTCTCAGGCCACCTCCTTGAGTACTCTGGGATGCAGACCATCAGGCCCTGGGGATGTATCTGCCTTCAGTCCCAACAGTTTACCTAACACCATTTCCCGACTAATGTGGATTCCCTTCAGTTCCTCCCTCCCACTTGATCCTCAGTCCCCTAGTATTTCTGGGAGATTGTTTGTGTCTTTTTTAATGAGGACAGAATTAAGTACTCGTTTAACTGCTCTGCCATTTATTTGTTTCCCAATATAAATTCCCATGATAAAAAGAATAAAGGATGCTGCCTGACCTGCTGAGTTACTCCAGCACTTTGTGTCTTTTTTTGTAAAACATCCTGCAAGATGTTCTTGCTGAGAGCATGTTTGTGTCAAAATATAGAGGCCGCCAGGAAGGAAAAGATGCACAAAACGGTGTGAAGGTCTTTGAAGGTCTACGGTGTGAAATGATTTAATTTGTATGATCATTCTTCATGTTACAACGCTGTTCCCTTCCCAACATCTGGAGTCCAAAATCCTATCAATTTCAATTACGAGTTACTCAATAGTTTAATTTATTGTCACGTGTACCGAGGTACAGTGAAAAGCTTTTGTTGCGTGCTAAACAACAAATTTGAGGATTCACGCCCTGTGAGTGAAGGAAATTTTACTCTCTCAGTCACGCATGGCCAACATCTTCATCCTGATGTTCTTACCCCTAGTGCCAGACATACAATCCCTCAAAATCTGCCTTAACAATCCATCTGAATAGGGAACATCGCAAGCTGACGTCAATGTACTTTAGAGGGGGAGAGAGGGGATCCAATCTAATTCATGCTCAGGAAGGAACTGCAGATGCTGGTTTATACCGGGGATAGACACAAAGTGCTG
The DNA here is from genome assembly GCA_038087875.1 of Malacoraja senta. Classification (NCBI taxonomy): domain Eukaryota; kingdom Metazoa; phylum Chordata; class Chondrichthyes; order Rajiformes; family Rajidae; genus Malacoraja; species Malacoraja senta. The sequence goes on from CM075983.1 coordinate 48,373,082, forward strand.
GAGTAATTTAGCAGGTCAGGCAGCATCTCTAGAGAGAAGGAACAAGTAACTTTTTGGATCAGAACCCTAATTCATGTTGCAATGCACAGCATGGGGAGAGGGGAAGATGTCCTATTTGTAGAGTGGTGGGAGTAAATAAAAGAACATTTCAAGCGTCATCATATTTTGATTATTTTTTTAACTATTTGCTTTTTTGTGAAAAAGGATGGATGGATTGGGGGATTGGTGACCAACAACCAATCTGCTGGAAGAACCCAACATCTATGGACGTGCAGGGCTTAGCGATGTTTTGGGTCGGAACTCTGCATTGAAGAGTTGGCTGATGTGAGAAAGAAAGGCTCCATTTCTTAGGACACTTGCAACCATTCTGGGTCGTAGCTGAGTTCATCGGCGTGCGAGAGCGAATAGGTTGCAGATGAATGCAAATGATGGGATTGCTCTGAGTGCTAGCATGGACATGATGGGCTGAATGGCATCCTTCTGCAACAGAAAGAAATGTGAGTAATGTGTTGTCCACAGCATTGATGTTAATGGTGCTATATATTTGCCTTTTAGGTGTTTGAATGGCTGAAAACAAGTTTTCTTGAATCGAACGAGGAAAAGACATCACTAAAACATAGCGAGCTCTCCATTTCAGAGGTATGGCAATATGGTGTACTGAAACCATTGGTGTCTGGTGTAACTGACACACAAACACTAACACACTGAAGAGCATTCAATTCCACTCATTTGACATTATCAACAGTTGATACTCTTCAATAAAAGACACTGAGATACCCTAAAGTGCTGGAGCAACTCATCTCTGGAGGACATGGATAGGCGATGTTTCGGTTCGGAACAGTTGTTCAGACTGATTGGGGGGGGGGGAGGAGAAAGTTGGAAGAGAGGTGAAGATGGGACAAAGTCTGGCAATGTCTGAAGGGTTCAGACCCGAAACGTCACCTATCCACGTTCTCCAGGGATGCTGCCTGACCCGCTGCGTTACTCCGACACTTTGTGTCAATCTCTGGCAAGTGAGAGGTGGATACAGGTGAGTAAGGTTTGCTTGGTAGATAAAGGACAGAGGTGAAAAGGAGATAACAGTGTATCAGATAAAGAGAGAAGAGGAGTGAAAAGTAATGCCAGAGGGAAGGATATGGGTGGAAGGGAGTGGGCAGGATGATGGGAGAGGGTAGGACAAAGATAAGGAAGTGATAAGCGGAGAAACAAGGAACTGCAGATGCTGGCTTACAAAAAAAGACACAAAGTGCTGGAGTAACTCAGAAGGTCAGGCAGCATCTCAAGAGAACATGGATAGGTGACATTGCGGGTGGGAACCCTTCATCGGACTGGTAAGAGTTTACAGGTAAGGGGGTTTGACTGGCAGTTGGGTGTCTAGAGATGAAAAGAAGACAAAAGGCTGTGAGATAAGGAGAGAAGCGTGAAAGAAGAGAGAAAAGATACTCCAGCACTTTGTATCTTTTTTGTAAACCAGCATCTGCAGATCCTTGTGTCCAATTGATGCTCTTCCCTAGATTGAGAGTTATTTTTTGCACTAATTTTTTTTAGTTTATTGAATGTTTTTTAGTTTACTATGTTTTCTATGAGTACTTTGTTTACAGACCTGCTATGCTGCTGCAAGTAAGAATCTCATTGTTCCTTTTTCAGTAGATATGCCAATTAAATTATTCATAGCTAATCCAATTTAAAGCATAAATATTGCATTCAAGTGTGTTAAAAAGACTCGCTACAGTATGCACCAGATTGCACAATTTCTAGCTGACTCTTTTGGCAACCAAAGATGATTTTACTTCGGAGTCACGTGAGTGACTACGTGAAGAAGAGCCCGTCCAGCCGCACACGCGTCATATCGTCAGACGCATAGCGTAGCGACCGTGTGTGGAGGAGCAAAGCTCCTCCAAGCGGTGAGTAAGTAAAAGCCGGAAGGTAAGTGCTTTCACTTTCGCTTTCAGGTCGCCTTCCTCGTTAGACTTGTAGTGGAGTTCCACACAAGTTAGTATGGAGAGAGGGCGTAGAGGGAGGAGACGCACCGCAGGTAAACCTCAAGAAGACGGCGGGTCAGGGTAGCGGGCGTCCGTTAGAGGAGTCGGTGGCAGCGAGGCCATCAACTCCAGATGCGGTACATAGTACCGTTACAGAGCCATTGGGGCGCAAGGCCGGGCAAAAGTCCATGCGACCAGTAGACTGATGAGTCAGACCCGGAGGTTAACCCTCCTCAGTCAGAAGTTATGGCTGCTAGGGTCGCTAGTCTAGAATTCCTCATGGGGAAAATGATATATCAAGAACCACATCAGGAGGAATACAGTCCGCGTTGACCTATGGGAGAGCCAGCGCAGGGAGTGCCTTGGATGGGTCAGGCACAGCGTTGGCCTACAGGAGAGCCATCAGAAATGTCTGAAAAAAGACAGTATATGTGTTGGCCTACAGGAGAGCCAGTGCCAGAAATGCCTGAAAAAAGGCAGTATAAGCGTTGGTCTAAAGGAGTGCCAGTGCCAACAATGTCTGAAGGAAGACAGTAAAAGCGTTGGCCTACAGGGGAGCCAGCGCCAGCAGCACCTGAAATAGGGCTGCCTATGCGTGGGCCTACAGAGGAGCCCGCGCGGGGAGAATCTGGTAAATAATTTACTATGCGTAGGCCTATGGAAGAGCCAGTGCTAGAATCACATGAAACAGGGATGCCAGAACTCCCCCATTATGAGGAGGAACATCAAGATTCAGATGATGAATCGTATGAGGACCAGAGCCCAATAACAGAGCCTAAAATACCAGGTCTGGCACAAAAGATTGCTGTTCCCAGACTAACAGGGGAACCTTTGGGAGATGAATTAGCAATGACTATAAATTACTTGCTCTCCCATTACAGCTCCAGGAATTAACCATGGATGAGACTGTTAAAAAATATGAAACCCCGCAGAATTGTGCACTGCCAGCAGTGCCAGCGGTGAATAACGTGATATGGGGCTATTTGGGCATTGGAGTACGATCACAAGAATTGAAATTACAACGAGTATTGAAATTGCTGGGGTCAGGCATTACGGCTTTCCCCAGAGGCTTGGATGAGGACAAGGGGTCACAGCTTAAGGATAAGGGGGAAATCCTTTAAGACCGAGATGAGGAAAAACTTTTTCACGCAGAGAGTGGTGAATCTCTGGAACTCTGCCACAGAGTGTAGTTGAGGCCAGTTCATTGGCTATATTTAAGAGGGAGTTAGATGTGGCCCTTGTGGCTAAAGGGATCAGGGGGTATGGAGAGAAGGCAGGTACGGGTTACTGAGTTGGATGATCAGCCATGATCATATTGAATGGCGGTGCAGGCTCAAAGGGCGGAATGGCCTACTCCTGCACCTATTTTCTATGTAACTATGTGTCTGCTTCACAACAGGATGCCTTAGCACTCATGTGTAGTGCGCACTTTGAAATAAACTGTATTCGTAAAAGTGCCATAAGACCTAATATTCACCCTAAGTTTGCGGGGCTCTGTAAACCATCTAATATTCAATTGCCCAATCTGCTTTTTGGAGAGAATCTAGCCAAAAGGGTAAAAGACCTGAATGAAGAAGCAAAAACCATGGGAATGATGAAACCACCGGTGCTTAGCAGATCAATTCGAAGGCAGTATCCCTACCGACGGATGTCTGGGGCTGGAGAAGGAACAAGTCGATCTTTCCCATATTCGCGTTGTTGGCGCACTGCTCCTGGGATGCGTGGAGGTTACAGTATTCCCACTAAGAATAGGGGACAACATTTGCCATCGGCAAACCCCGAGGTAGGTGGGTCTGGTCCGGTAATTGACATATTAAATGTTTCACACTCACAAGTTGGAGGAAGATTACAATTCTTCCTAAAAGAATGGCAACAAATAACAACTGATGCGTTTATACTGTGCAGCATTGTGGGATTTAGAATTGAATTCTATTCACATTTGGATCCTCCTACTCAGCATATTTCATGCTGGACACGTATTTTCTCAAAAGAAGAGAATACGCAGATTCAGGCAGAACTGGAAATATTGTGCAAAAAAGGTGTAATAGAGAAGTCAGTTGATCAACACCATCAATTTTGTGTCAAGTATTTTTCCTAGACCAAAAAAGGATGGTGGGTGTAGAATTATTCTAGATCTGACAAGTCTTAACCCTTTTGTATAGTATAAACATTTTAAAATGGAGACATTTACAAATGCCATTCAGCTTGTTTCAAGAGAATTCTATATGGCTAGCATAGATCTGCAAGATGCATATTATTCTGCGGCTGTACATGGTAATGATCGGAGATATTTAAAATTTAGATGGATGAGTCAATTATGGAAATTTAAAGCATTGCCTAATGGTCTAACTTCAGCTCCAAGACTATTTACAAAATTAATTAAACCAATTTTAGCACTACTAAGAGCTGAGGGCCATGTGCTAATGGCCTAACTGGATGATATTCTGATTATGGGAGGCACTTTGGCCACAACAGAAGCTTCAGTGTCAAGAATTAAGCTCATTTTTGAGAGGCTGGGATTCATTATTCACCCACATAAATCCAAACTATTACCAAGCACAGAAATTGATTACTTGGGTTTTACCATTAACTCAGAACACATGGTAGTCACTTTGCCTAAAGATAAAAGGTTGCCGTTAATTGAAGGTTGTATTAGGCTCATTACAGAGTACCAACCCTCAATTAGGCAGGTAGCAAGCTTGCTGGGCAAATTAATTGCTTCTTTTCCAGCTGTACAGTTTGGACCACTGCATTATCAGCATTTGCAGCGAGCATTAAGGATAAATGCAGGGCATTTTGACAGGCCCATGCAATTGCCAATTGCGGCTTTTACGGAATTAGAATGGTGGATTAACAGTGTCTCTAATGCTTCCTGACAAATTCTGGTTGAAACACCTTCTGTTATTCTACAGACTGATGTAAGTGCTCTAGGTTGGGGCGCTACTAATATTGTTTCCAGCTGTGGAGGTAGATGGAATGTGGAGGAAGTACTTTTGTTCCAAGAACAAGGTATCAAATACCTAGAGCATTTGGGAAAATTTTATGGGCTTAAAGCTTATTGTTCTAATATGGAAAATTTGCATGTTCAGGTACAGATTGACAATACTACAGCTGTAGCATATGTTAATCATATGGGTGGTATCAAGTCAGAATCTTGTGATAGATTGGCAAACGTGATCTGGACCTGGTGTATTACCAGAAACATTTGGCTTTCGGCAATTTACCTACCAGGTAGACTAAACATAGTTGCAGACATAAGGTCACGTAAATTCAACGATAATACAGAGTGGATGTTGGATCGTGGAAAATTTCATAAAATTGTTGCACGGTTCGGGATGCCAGAGATTGACTTGTTTGCATCAAGACTTAACCACCAATTACCTAAGTATGTGTCATGGGAACCTGATCCTGGGGCAGTAGCGGTGGATGCTTTCTCGCTACATTGGGTTAGTATGTTTCTGTATGCATTTCCTCCATTTTGCCTCATTAATCAGTGTATACAGAAAATCAAACATGACTCAGCTTCAGGGGTTTTAGTGGTACCAGACTGGCCTACACAGCCATGATACCCTCTGGTGTTAAAAATGATCACAAGGCCCCTTATGATTATTCCTAAGCAGGAAAACCTGCTTGTGCACCCAGTAACTGGTGAGTCACATCCTTTAAATGATCGTATTGGTTTATTGATTTGCAGATTCTAAGAAGGCCATATCTCGGAAGAGGATTATCAGAGTGTACTATGGATGTTATGGAGGCAGCCTGGAGGAATAGTACCCAGAAACAGTACATTTCTTATATAAGGAAATGGGAGGTGTTTTGTTTACAAAAGAATATTACATATCACACTGCAGACATTTCAGATGTGTTAGAGTTTCTGTCTACTCTTTATTTTGATTTACATTTGAGCTATAGTGCGATCAATACTGCAAGGAGTGCTCTTCCTGCATATCTATGCAGGGAATTAGAACAAAATCCTATAGGATCACACCCTTGGGTCTGTAGGTTTAAGAAGGGAATTTTTAATTCCAATCCTCCTAGACCCAGGTATACAGAAATCTGGAATGTAAGAGATGTGCTTATGCTCCTTCGTCAATGGACTCCTATTGCAGCTCTGTCATTGGCCAAAATTACCATGAAGTTAGTTATGCTCATGGCACTAGTTTCAGCACAGAGAGTGCAAACATTGCAGAAATTACGAATAGACAGGATGAAAATGGCAACAGATGCCATTACATTCTATGTCTATGATTTGCTTAAACAGAGTAGACCTGGGTTCACAGGATGTAAGTTGTTTTTTCAGCATATCCTACGGATCCACGTCTATGTGTAGTAGCACATTTATGATGTTACATTGAAGCAACCAGAACCTTAAGAGGTGCAGAATCAGCATATTTTGTCAGCTACAAAAAAAAGGCATAAAAAAGTGTCGGTACAGACTATTTCAAGATGGCTGAAGCAGGTGTTGGTTGATGCAGGTATTGATCCTGACAAATTTAAATCGCATTCCACCAGGCATCAACATCGGCGGCCAAGGATTTGGACGTTCCAATAGACCATATCCTCATGGCCGCAGGATGGGCAAGTGAACGGATGTTTCACAAGTATTACCATAAGGAGATTAAAGATCCTGAGTTATTTGGTGGTGCTGTTTTTAGGTATGTTACAATACTTACCTTCAGCCGCGCTGCAATTCTGCCACTGGCCGTGTGCGCGATTTTGGCGCCTTTAAGGGGGGGGCGGGTTTAAAACGCGGGTTTCTCCTACCTTGTCCTGAATTATATTTTGTTGGAGTACAAGCGTTTGCTGAAAAATCGTTCCTAGGGGCGTTTTGTGTATTTTTTATTTTTATTAAATCGACAATGTCAGCGCTGGAGTCATTTTAAAATCATCTGCTGAAGCCGTCAACGCCGACAATGGGGACGGATTTCACACACGGGACAGGTAAACGAAAGTGGTTTATTTTAATGTATAAAAGTGCTTCTTAAGAAGCCTTTAATTCATATTTTTTCATGCGAAACGGTGATTTTATTCCCCGAACTAACGGCAGAATTTTTCATGCCGATACGGGGTTAAATTCACCGCAAATCAACGTTCCAAATGATCGCGTTCCAGAAATCCTCACTCGCAAAATGATTTAAATGCCCATTAATTTGCAGGTATTAAACATTCAATTCCTTCCATTTGGCCTGTAAATCCATGACAATGAGATTTAAAAATTATGTTATATTGTGAATTCTTGTGTGAATGTTATTTGGACACTTAGGCTTTTTAAAAATGTTAATCTATTCTTAAGAAATTGATAGATGTTTAGATCTAGTAATTGAATTTTGTAATTAGCTACAATTAGGTAACTAACTAATTATATGCTTTAATTTCATGTCTTCTAAGTAAGATTGTTTCATATTTGTTTCAGAATGCTTCAATCTATAATAACTGAAAATTTCTTTCACTTCTCTTAATTTTTAAGAAAGTTATGGGCTTTTGACTGTCCTCGATCACAGCTTTTGAGATAGGTCAATGGAAAAGCAATAGGGAACAAAATGCTAATTTCCGAGTATGAAAATGGCCATAACTTTTTTAATACTGAAGTGAATTAGGTGTCAAATTAAACTTCTTTTTATGCTTTATCTGATGGGATAAATTGCAGACTTTATCTTTTAAATCTCAAAATTTTGTAACATTGCTACTGTTTTGGATTCAGTATTGTCCCCCATTATGATAAAGGGGTTACTATTGTTGTGATAAATAAAACCATTAACTGATTACATCTATGTTGTGGTTATGCATTGTTGATTGCTTTACTCATTTAGAGTCAATCAATGCAGTGAGACGCCTGGATTTGAATCTACGGCGTGAAATCAGAGAGCTTTGAAATCTTCACGTAGTCACTCACGTGACTCCGAAGTAAAATAGTAAGATTAAACGAGAACTTACCAGTTTGAAGTTTGATCTTTATTTTATGAGGAGTTACGATGAGGGACTACGTGCCCTCCGCTCCCACCCTCATAAAGATCGAGCTGGTAGTTCTAGTTTTTACGTATCTTACTATCATACTTCACTAATTGTTGTCTGTGATTTCACTCCGCTGCTTTGAAGATTGACGCGTGTGCGGCTGGACGGGCTCTTCTTCACGTAGTCCCTCATCGTAACTCCTCATAAAATAAAGATCAAACTTCAAACTGGTAAGTTCTCGTTTAATCTTACTATTTATGCCTTAAAGTAATGCACAGAACCAGGTGGTACCTGATATTGTTTTGTAACTTTATCCTTTTTTAATTCTCCTTGTGATCCCTGCTTCTGTTGCAAGATTATTCTATTGCTGTTGTTTCCATAGAACACCTCTTATACACCACTGTAGTATCTGCCGCCACCCTCACCCCTGACAGTGCAGAGCAAGAACCCACTCCGTGGGCAGTTGAAGTGGGGGTTAAGATTCTAATGCTGTGCCTTTTGCAGATAGTCTGGGATGATGAAGAGGAGCCACTCTGTACAATAGATGTAGAAAACCATGAAGATGCAGAAGAATGCTGGTCTGTGCAAAGGAAATACCATGAATTTCAGGACCTTCGGAATGAACTTATCAAGGTATTCCAGTCGCCAAAGGGCATTTTGTTTAGAATCCATGCATATGAATATCATACTTAGTTCATTCTGGTGAGCAGGTTAATCACACAGCCAGTGGCGAGTCACTCTACAAATTAGAAAGGCTAGAAAAAAGAAACTGCAGATGCTGGTTTACAAAAAAAGACTCAAAGTGCTGGAGTAACTCAGCGGATCAGGCAGCATCCCTGGAGAACATGGATAGGCGACGTTTCGGGCCGGGACCCTTCTTCAGACTGATTGTGGGAAAGGCTCATTGATTGTTACTCTGGCGACTTTTAGTTTATCCTTTTCTCCCATGTTCTCATAAGGTCATAAGGAATAGGGGTAGAATTAGGCCATTTGGCCCATCAAGTCTATGCCATTCAATCATGGCTGATCTATCTCTCCCTCCTAACCCCATTGTCCTGCCTTCTCCCCATAACCTCTGACACCTCAGGAATCTATCTATCTCTGCCTTAAAGAGATCCACTGTTGGCAATGGAGGTTATCCTGGCCCACAGGGTATGTGAAAGTGTGTGCCTCCACCTGCAACTCCTCTGGCTTTTCTTCACGACTGGAGACAAGTGTTGTCAGACCTCAGGGACTGAGGAAAGGTCGTGGATGTGGGGAGCACGGATCGAAGTCTGAATTTGGATGGCATATTGATGTCTTCAGATGCCCATCAGCCACAATTTGCAGAAAGGGACAGCACAGAAGCTGAGGGAGTCTTCCCGATCTCCCAACCCACCTCATTGTGGTCCATGCACTTTTTTTTTAAATCTGCACTTTCTTTGTAAATGTAGCACGCACAATGAGTGGATTACAGGCTGTTGCTACAATCCTCTCTGTCAAGCAGCTACCTCATTTACTGACGGTGAAATTTCACCTCAGCTATGTGAACACAATCCCGCACCTACAACAATGGGTTAGATTCCAGATCCAGAAGATTTTGCATCCTTGCTTGTATCCATCGCTTCAGCATATCTTCTCCAGCCCACATCCTTGTAATCCCCTCATTAGCACAACTTCTCCAGCCAACAACGGGCCATTATGGGCTCCACCCTTCCTGAGGTCATCTGTTGCTCGCCCTGATTTGTCCTGGGGTTTTCATTGCCTCCTGTTCCCTCCCTCACTTCTATCTTTCAGTCTGAAGAAGTGTTCCGACCTGAAATGTCACCAATTCCTTTTCTCCAGAGATGGAATGCTTACTTGCTTTAATTTATTGTCACATGTGACTAGGCACAGTGAGATAGACAATAGGTGCAGGAGCAGGCCATTCGGCCCTTCGAGCCAGCACCGCCATTCAATGTGATCATGGCTGATCATCCACAATCAGTACCCCGTTCCTGCCTTCTCCCCGTATCCCCTGACTCCGCTATCTTTAAAAGGTCTATCTAACTCTCTCTTGAAAGCATCCAGAGAACCGGCCTCCACCGCCTTCTGAGGCAAAGATTCTTTGCTTGCGTACCCAATGTATACAAATAGCAGCCACCTACGGCGCTGACAAAGTCACAAAGCAAGCTAGCTCCTTTTTTGCTGCTTGATCTGCTGAGTTACTCCATCACTTTGTGTCTATCTGCAGAAGAACTTCTCCAACTTTGAACATTTGAACACAGTTCCCACGGCAGCAGCCCACAGGGACGAGTATTGCAGATTGTTCACTTACTTGGAATTCGTCCATTAAATCAACCCATGTATTTCTCAATTTATGATAGGCTTGTACTTTTGGAAAAAGTTTAATTTGATAGAAAGTTTGTAAATTCGAACGCCATTTCCATTAGTTCAATATAAAGAATCTGGTGGCAATCAAAGTTGGTGGCAATCAAATAAATCTGGTGGCAATCTGGTGAATAGATCTGGTGGCAATCAAATAAACCTAAAGATTTAAAAATACATCAACATGAGCATCTGAATTCTAAAAATGTTTTATTAACAATCACATTTTAAGATACTAAGGTAGGCACAAAATGAAAGACGATACATGATTACAATCAAGCCAGCCACTGTGTAGAAGGCAGGAACGGGGTATTGATTGTGGATGATCAGCCATGATGACATTGAATGGCGGTGCTGGCTCGAAGGGCCGAATAGCCTACTCCTGCACCGATTGTCTATTGTCTACAGATATATGATAAAGGAAATAATGTGAATAACGTTTAGTGCAAGATAAAGTCCAGTAAAACCCGATCAAAGATAGTCCGGGGGCCTCCAATGGGGTAGATACTAGCTCAGGACCGCTCTCTAGTTGTTGGGAGGGTGGTTTAGTGAAAAACATTGTTTTGTGTGATAGCCAGGTAAATCCATTATTTTAGCTCTAGCAGAAGCAACAAGAGCTGAATTTCTGCCTCGTATCATTTGATCTGTTTGGGCTCCAGTTGCTGAACTGAGAGGGTGATTTTGTGTTGGAGCCACTGTCCCAGTAGACCTGCACTCCTTGTTTTCCAGACCTTCAGCTCACTTGCTGAAACCCAGCTGCCTTCAGTCAACGGCTTGGACTCGGGCAAGATCAGCGAGGAATTTCGAGAAGACTTTAAGCATCAAGTGGATGGGTTTGTAAAGGTGAGAGGACCAGACATCTTCACTGATTCATTGATTCTGTGTAATGCCACGTATATGATTATGACCGATGGGGACAATCAACGTACAAGAACGGGGGTGGCGTAAATACTACGATTTAAGGAATCACTATTTTTTAGCTGTTTTTAAATCAGAATCAGAATATCAGAATACCGTTTATTGTCATTTGAACCCAAGTTTTTTTCTTGTTTGTTTGACTGCAGAAAACGTAATTACGTTTCTACACTCATACAAACAAGAAAAAAAAACAAGACACACAATGAACACAATTTACACAGACATCCATCACAGTGCATCTCCAAACACCTCCTCACTGTGATGGAAGGTAAAGTTTGTCTCTCCCCTGATCTTTATTCTTCTCCCGATGTTAAAGCCCCCGGCGGGCGATAGTAAGTCCTGCGGCCGTTAAAGCCGCGCCGGGCCATGTAAGGCCCCGCTCCGGGTCTTGATGTTGGAGCCCCCGGCGGGCGATGGTAAGTCCCGCAGCCGTTTAAGCCGCGCCGGGCGATGTTAGGCCCCGCTCCGGGTCGTTTTAACCCCGCGATTCGGGCGGGAGAAGTTGCCGTTGCGGGAGCTCCGAAAAGCGGTCTCCCACCAGGGACCCGCAAACTCCCGATGTCACCGTCCACATGGCCTGTGCTGGAGCCTCCGAGCTCCGAAGTCGGGTCGCAGCCGCGTGCCACCACAGCTCTCCATGCTCCAAAGTCGGCGATGGTGAGTCCGCAGGCTCTGCGACTGGAGACCCAGTTGGAGGCCGCTCCACGGTACTAGGCCCCAACGACAACGGAGACCCGACAGCGAAAGGTCGGGTCCCCCGTACAGGGAAGAGATTTAAAAATTTCAACCCACCCCGCCCCCCCACATATACACAGCTAAAAATAATATATAAACTACAACCAAAACATACACTTAACAGGACAAAAAGAAAAAAAAGACAGACGGACTGCAGAGGCCGCTACTGCGAGACAGCGCCATCTTGAGAACAATGAAGCACAATGTTACTTTCTGAAGTAGAACTCGGTCATGAACTGTTATTTAAAGGCACTGAAGTAGTTATTTAATGAAGTACAACAGAACCAAATGTGGGATAGATTCAGCTGAAGCTGAGGACCAAGGGCATCTTGGGTTACCATGTAGGAATCTAAAGCTGCTTTCATATTACTGCTGTTTTAACAGGGGTTCTCGGAGACGGGTATCTTTGACCCACCACAAAAAAACGGAGACATGTTTCAGAAACCTAAACACTCGCATCTTATATTGGACACGGGTGTTCTGCAATCCTAGTTTAGTTTGGAGATGCAGCGTGGAAACAGGCCCTTCAGCCCACCAAGTCCGCGCCGACCAGCAATCCTCACACACTAACACTCTCCTACACACTAGGGCCAATTTACCATTATACCAAGCCAATTAGCCTACAAACCTGTAAGTCTTTGGAATGTGGGAGGAAACCGATGATCATATACACCTCTATAAGATCACCCCTTGTCCTCTTACCGTCCAAGGAATAGAGTCCCAGCCTGCCCAACCTCTCACTATAGTTCAGGCCCTCGTCTGGCAACATCCTCGTAAATCTTCTCTGCATTCTTTCCAGCTAAATGAGAGCCTTCCTATAGCATTCTCTTCCCCTTCTTCCAAACAGAACCTTCTATTATTACTTGCTGTAGCATAAAACAAGAACATGATTCTGTACAGAAATGAGTCCATTGCAATGTTTCTGCACTTTCACTGGGTAGGAAGCTATTGGCCTTGTCTCACGGTGCGATTCCACCCACGAGTGATTCCGAGTGAAAGAAAAAATCAAACTCGTGGTTGTCTATGAGATTCAAAGTTTATGTTCACGAGTTTAAACGAGTTCCCACGTGTATGTCTAAGTTTGCCGTTTACTTATCATTTCTGCGATGTACCAAGTTCCTCTCCCGAGTTACCAAGTTCCTCTCCCGAGTTACTCTTGAGCCAACAACGACTACCGACGTGTGGAAAAATCATCACATGGATAAAAATGATGTCATGCAGTTTTTTAAAACTATAAAAAGCCTCCCATGACCATGGACAGAACTGCCCCGATGATCAGCTTCTCCGTGTCTCTAATGTAGCTGCATGCTTCTCTGGTCATGTAATTAACCGCTGTGTGTTTGCAAACAAAAGATAAAGGTTTAACCTTTTATCAAATCGTTGCCTATCATTGCTACAATGCAATAAATGGCATTTAAAGTACTTGGCTGTCAAAAAAAGCACAAAACGTAAAGGTGTTTAAGAAACGGACTGCAGGGAGAACTTCAAAATCGAATAAATTCAGGTAGAAGAACTCAAGATTTAAATCCCCTGAAAGTTAGGTTTCTTAACACAGGATAGATGTTCTGCCAGAACGGAGTTGCTGAATAAAATCGTCTCCCGTTTTCCTCCGTTTCTTGCATGACCTCGTCTTGCCAGCTTTATTTCACACTCCGTGATCTGTGTAATGTATATAAGTGTAAAATAATAAACTGACCAAGAAGGTCCAGTGTTCTCCCCTGTTAATTTAGTTTAGAGATACAGAGCGGAAACAGGCCCTTCGGCCCACCGGGTCCGTGCCGACCAGCGATCCCCGCACACTAACACCATCCTACACCCACTATGGACATTTTTACATTCACCAAGCCAATTAACCTACAAACCTGTACATCTTTGGAGTGTGGGGGGATCTCGGTGAAAACCCACGCAGGTCACGAGGAGAACTTACAAACTCAGTACAGACAGCACCCGTAGTCGGGATCGAACGCGGGTCTCCGACGCTGCATTCGCTGTCAGGCAGCAACTCTACCGCTGCACCACCGTGAATGAAGGCCTGTTTTAAGTATCAAATAGAGGAGCAAGAGGGTGATCAAGGCGGAGAAAGTGTAGAAGCCAATGCCCAGGTAGTCCAACTCGCAGGAGTGCAGGTCCACCATGACGACGCCGTGGCCGCGGTGGGCTTTGGGGGAGGTGCAGGTGACATCGGTGACCAGGCGAGGGATGTAGACCGTGGTCTGATTGATCCACCACACGAACCACCTGGCGTCGCAGGTGCAGAGAAAGTGGTTGCCACTTAGCCGCAGCTCCCGAAGGTGTTTGATGGCGCTGTCCGAGAAACTGGAGGCCTGGATGGTCTTCAGGTTGTTGTAGCTGAGATCCAGGTACTGCAGGGAGGTCACGTCCCGCAGGAAGTCCTTGGTCAGCTTGGAGATCTGGTTGTGGGTGAGGTTGAAGACGCAGGGTCTGGGTGCAGTTGGACAGCAAGCGAGGCACCGTGGTCAACAGATTGCTACCGAGGTCCAGCAGCTCCAACCAGCCTAGCAGGTAAAGCCTGCTCCAGTTAAAGCTCCACAGCTGGTTACCACTCAGCACAAGCTCCTTGAGTAGCGGGGGCAGGTGGTCAAACACGTTGTGCGGCATGAACGCGAGTTTCTTCCCCTAATAATCCGCTGCTATCTGTTTGAGAGCGAAAACTTGCAAAGGGCACGCACAGTTCCTCGCCAGCGAAGATGGACACAGAATGCTGGAGTAACTCAGCGGGACAGGCAGCATCTCTGGAGAGAAGGAATGGGTGACGTTTCGAGTCGTGACACATTACTTCTCCCCAGAGATACGGCAACAGCACAGCACAAAACCAGTCTGAAGAAGGGTCTTGACCCGAAACGTCACCAATTCCTTTTCTCCAGAGATGCTGTCTGCCCCGCTGAGTTACTCCAGCATTTTGTGTCTATCTCCCATGGCTTATAATGTCACCTCACGTTGTAAAATCATTATCTGAAGAAATGTCTCCTCGCTGGCTCAAACATACTCTATGTAGAACTCACGTTTCTCTCTGCTTCATATACGTGGGAATTCCCTCAGTATGGTCACTTTTCACGCGTCCCGCCCGGTGTTAACCCTTCCCATCAATGCTTGAGCCCCCATCTTCGCTCTGTACCTTCAGCTTCATCGGCAGCTCTCTCCCATCGAAAGTATCCAAGTTAATTTCAGACCCCTATATCCATCCATCCATTCATTCATTTTCCATTAAGATCTGACTAATCTTCAACATTTCACTTCTGGCACTCAGGCCAAACCCACGGGTTACTCACGAGCCACTTCGGTAAACTCACGGGCTACTACGGGTATTACAACGAGTTTTAAAGTTTCAAATTTTTCCTTCAAGAGTAAATTTGACTCGTGGAAATCTTTCAACGTGATGAAAATTTTTTCACGAGTTAACAAGTTTCCCGAGTACCTGCCGTTAGCGTTACAAGTCGCTAAGTTACGTCCACGAGTACCAACGTTCCCGCTACGTTAATTCCACGTGATTACCACGAGTTTGATTTGTTTTTAACTTGGGATCACTCGTGGGTGGACTCGCACCGTGAGACAGGGGTTTAAGTTTTAGAAACACGCATTTTAAATCCAACAGTGTGCAGGAAGGAACTGCAGATGCTGGTTTCAACCGGAGATAGACACTAAATGCTGGAGTTACAGCAGCATTTTGTGTCTTCAATCCAACAGGTTGGATTCAAACCTGGTGCACTTTCTGTTGCAGGCGTTGAGCTCTGACAAGTCCATTTTGTGCAATGAGACGGTACTGAACTTCTTATCGGCCGATGATCGAGACTACTGGGGGCTGCTAACGTCGCTGTTTGCTGAGGAGGATGAGGTACGAGCACAGAAAGTGGAAACAATGTCTCCTTTTGTATTCTGCGTCTGGTTTATTCTGTTAACAAGTTTAAAAAAAAATCTTTAAAGGCGACTTAAACTGAGGGCTGAGAACATCGATAGATCTGATACTGTCATGAACAAGACTTTCTCCATGCAATGGTCCCATTACTGACAAGCCCATTTCTTCTATGAAAACATGATTGGGTGAGGTGATTGGAGAGGCCATCTTAGTAGGATGCATGTTCAGCTGCATGTAGTCCATTAAATCTAAAACAAAGTCCAGGTTTGCTCAGATCCATTAAGAATGGACATTGGGAAGGAAATTTGGTTTTATTATAGTATTTTAATTTTAATTGTTGGATGATTAATTGTCTCATACCATCACTAGATCTTTTATTTTGCAACGTATCTAACAGTTGCTTTGAATGATTTCCACGTGCTCAGCTTCATCGGGTTAAATTGAAAAGAAAATTGCATTCCCATAGAGCCTTTTATATCCTCAGTACATCCCAAAGTGTGTTACGGCCTTCATGGTTATGGTGTGGTTTTCTAAAGTACAATGCTTTTATCTCACAGAAAAAAAGAGAAACCAACTTGCCCACAGCAAGCTTCCAAAAGTAGCAAGTTAATAATGAGCAGATATTTGACCAGTTTGTTTTTGTGATGTTGAGATCAAATTGACTGGCAGATGAGGAATGAATCTCCAACGTTTCGTTACTTGGGGCCTTGTGTGTCTTTCTGTGCAGAGAAAGGACCTCCTTGGAGAAACAACAAGTGCAGGACTTCCTCGGTAGAGTCATAGAGTCATACAATGTGGAAACAGTCCCTTTGGCCCAACTTGGCCACACCAACCAACATGCCCCATCTGCACTAGTCCCACCTGCCTGCATTTGCCCCATATCACTCTAAACCTACCCTATCCACATACCTGTCCAAAGGTTTCTTAAACGTTGTGATACTACCTGCCTCAATTACCTCCTCCAGAAGCTCGTTCCATACACCCACCACCCATTGTGTAAAAATAAAGCTGTCCCTCTGGTTCCTATTAAATCTTTCCCCTCTCACCTTAAACCTATGTCCTCTGGTTCTTGATTCCTACCCTGGAAGTCCTGCTTTTTAACCTTTTATCCCAACTCCCTCATGTTGCAGTACCTCATTCCTTTTCCTACCTATGTCATTTGTGCCAACATGCACGATGACTCCCGGCTGCTCACCCTCCCCCTCGAGAATATTATGCAACATCCTGGACCCTGGCACCAGGAGTCTCGACCGCTGCTGTGTTGGACTTCCAGCTTAGAGTTTGATTCCCCCATGAAGCTGAACGTTGTGCCAGTGTTTTCACGTCTTTGCCTTTGGGAAAATAAATGGAGATGAAGTGGCAGAGTTTGATGTTTACACTTGTACTACAATAATACGTGGACATGCCAGCCACAAGAAAGCAAGGACAAGCATTCAAATTCTTCAATTGATTCCGCGTGATTCTTTTGTACATAGTTTTTTCTGCCCAGCTGATGGGTACCTATGACATGGGAAGAGGAGAGGACATTTGGGAGCAGCACAGCTGGTAGAGCCTTTGCCTCACAGCGACATGGATGCGGTTCGATCCTGACATCGGGTGCTGTCTGTGAAGAGTTTGCATGGGTTTGTAGATTACTTGTCCTCTATAAAATAAAAAGTGTCTCTAATGTGTAGAGTGGATGAGAAAATGGGATAACACCGTATCTCTAAACTAAACTAAACTCTCTTACTGTTCCTTTCTACCTCCTTCACTCTGACCAAGGCCTTGTTTGCAATGGAACCTGATTTGGTGTGGGACAATTTTGCATTAGTGACAGATAACTCATTTCTGTCCCTCAATGTCCCTCGAACAGTTAGAGCTGAATGTGTGATCCCATGTTTTGGATGTTACCAGGTTCCAGTCTGTGAGAATACAGCTTTATAAAGTTGGACAATGTTGTCGTAGAGGTGTGGGGAGGAAGGTTACTGCCGTAGGTGCTGTGGTTAAAATGGGAGGCAGATCAAGTATGGGCAGAGTGTACAGTTAATGGCATGAACCTTAACAGCATTGATGTGCGGAGGGATCTTGGAGTCAATAGACAATAATAGGTGCAGGAGTAGGCCATTCGGCCCTTCGAGCCAGCACCGCCATTCACTGTGATCATGGCTGATCGACTCGACTCGACCGCTATCTTTAAGAGCTCTATCTAACTCTCTCTTGAAAGCCTACAGAGAATTGGCCTCCACTGCCTTCTGAGGCAGAGAATTCCACAGATTCACAACTCTCTGGGTGAAAAAGTGTTTCCTCATCTCTGTTCTAAATGGCCTACCCCTTATTCTTAAACTGTAGCCCCTGGTTCTGGACTTCCCCCAACATCGGGAACATGTTTCCTGCCTCCAGCTTGTCCAATCCCTTAATAATCTTATATGTTTCAATAAGATCCCCTCTCGTCCTTCTAAATTCCAGTGTATACAAGCCCAGTCGCTCCATTCTTTCAACATATGACAGTCCCGCCATCCCCTACGCTGCACTCCCTCAATAGCAAGATTGTCCTTCCTCAAATTTGGAGACCAAAACTGCGCACAACACTCCAGGTGTGGTCTCACTAGGGCCCTGTACAACTGCAGAAGGACCTCTTTGCTCGTTTACTCAACTCCTCTTGTTATGAAGGCCAACATGCCATTCGCTTTCTTCACTGTCCAAGTTCATAGCTCACCAGGCAGCACAAGTAGATAGGGTGGTAAAGAAGGCATATGGTATGCTTGCCTTCATTGCTCGGGGCATTGAATGTAAGAGTCAGGAAGTCATGATACAGCTCTATAGGACTCTGGTTAGGCCAAAGTGGAGTATTGTGAGCAGTTCTTTACAGGAAAGATGTGGAGACTTTGGAAAGGGTGCAGAAGAGGTTTTCTCTGGAATGTTGGAGGTTGATGGAAGATTTGATAGAAGTATATAAAATTATGATACGGTAAGCAGTCAGAACCTTTTTCCCCAGGGTGGAAATGTCCAACACTAGAGGACATAGCTATAAGGTGAGAGGGGAGAAGTTTAATGGAGATGTGTGGGGCATGATTTTTACACAGTGGGAACCACAGTGGGGGGCAGTGGAACATGCTGTCAGGGGTGGTGGTAGATGCAATAGTGGCGTTTAAGGGGCTTTTAGATAGGCGCATGGAAATGCAGGAATTAGAGTGGTGTGGATTATGTGCAGATAGATGAGAGCAGCTTAAATTGGCATCACGCTCGCACGCAACATTGTGGGCCGAATCATAAGGCCATAAGTGATAGGAGTAAAATTAGGCCATTCGGCCCATCAAGTCTACTCCACCATTCAATCATGGCTAATCTATCTCCCTTCTAACCCCATTCTCCCGCTTTCTCCCCATAACCTCTGACACCTGTACTAGTCAAGAATCTATCTATCTCTGCCTTAAAAATATCCATTGACTTGGCCTCCACAGCCTTCTGGGGCAAAGAATTCCACAGATTCACCACCCTCTGACTAAAGAATGGCCTGTTCCTGTGCTGTATTGTTCTGTTCTATGTAAGTAGAACGCACGTTACCAGGACTCGAGAACTTGAATTGTAGGGAGAGGCAGGATAGACTGTGACTTTCTTCCCTGAAGGATAGGGGCGGAGTGGTGACTCTATAGGGGTGTACGAAATCATGAACGGTATCGATAAAGTGAATGGAGACCGTCTTCCTTTGCACGATAGAGGAGTCCAGAGCTAGAGGGTATGGGTTTTGAATGAGAGGGGATAAATTTAAGAGACCTGAGAAGCCAAGTGTTGGATTTTATAGTCCCTCGTGAAGGATTGATTTCCAGAGCTTGGGCCTTGGCGGTTGGAGGTATGACTGCCAGTGGTGAGACAAGAAAAAGTCAGGGTTGTGTAAGACGCTGGAACCAAAAGAATGTGTGGAGATGGAGGGGGGATGCAGTGACTGGGGAAGAAAGTAACAGCCATTGGTACCGAAGAACAAATGGAGCTTATTTAGTTTTTACAGTTTAGAGTTTTAGTTTTAGAGATACAGCATGGAAACAGGCCCTTTGGTCCAACGAGTCCACACCAACCACCGATCACCCATTCACCCCAGTTCTATGTTATTCCACTTTCTCATCCATTCTCTACACAACAGGGGCAATTTACAAAGGCCAATTAACCTACAAACCCGCACGCTTTTGGAATGTGGGAGGAAACTGGAGAAAACCCATGCAGTCACAAGGAGAACGTGCAAACTCCACACACACACAGGATCCGAGGTTAGGATCGAACCCGGGTTTCTGCCGCTGTGAGGCAGTGGTTCTGACCAACTGTGCCGCACTGCAATATAAAACCTAAGCTTCCGCGATCATTTCAGTGCAATGCTTTTTTCACTGATCTGTTGTGTCTCACAGGAAACCGATGCAGAGAGTGTTACTTCAGGGGGCTCACGTGACCAGGATGTGGATGATGGGGAAGCAACTGTTGAGAGACCCAAAACAAGTCCAGGAAACGTGGAGATCCAGGACGCAGCGTCCAACAAGTCACTTCATTCAACAAACAGTTCTGAAACCACAGAATATGGCCTCTCCTTCAGGTCCATGGCGCACAGCCCTGAGGAGGAAGATGGACAAAAAGCCAACATTAGTCGCAGAAGGAGATGGAGAAGGGTTACTGGAAGGATTGCCGAACTGCCCGGAGGCATTGCAGGTCCCCTGCACAAACTCCTGGAAGAAATAATGTGTATAGGTGAACCATTTTACTTTTTGAAAAAAGATCATAAGAGACAGAAGTAGAATTAGGTCATTCGGCCCATCAAGTCTACTCCACCATTCAATCATGGCAGACCCATCTCTCCCTCGTAACCCCATTCTCCTGCTTCTCTCCATAACCCCTGACACCTGTAAAATCAAGAGTATTTGTCGACATACCAAATCTCCACGATCTTCTGAGGTTAAGGTTTTTCTTTAATGTGTGTGCAAGGTCACATTAATGTGTGTGCAAGGTCACATTAATGTGTGTGCAAGGTCCCTCCAAATTGACTTTTTCCTAACCCAACCACTGTTGTTTATATTTGAGTGTTCGCTCACAATACCATTAGACCCGCATCTTGTTCAGACTTGTTCAAATGCTGACTCCTTTGAGGTAGTCAACAGTGTTCAATTGTCACATGTACAGGCAAAGGAACAATGACATTCTCACTTGCAGCAACTTAACAGACCTGTTATTAGGCAGGTAATATATAATGTTTTTAAGAAGGAACTGCAGATGCTGGAAAATCGAAGGTAGACAAAAGTGCTGGAAAAACTCAGCGGGTGAGGCAGCATCTATGGAGCGAAGGAAATAGGCAACGTTTCGGGCCAAAACCCTTCTTTAGACTGATGTAGGGTGGGGGGGGGGAGGGGGTAGGGAGAAGAAAGGAGAAAGGAAGAGGAGGAGCCAGAGGGCTGAGGGAGAGCTGAGAAGGGGAGGAGACAGCAAGGGCTACCAGAAATTGGAGAAGTCAAGGTTCATGCCGCTAGGGTGCAAACTGCCCAAGCGGAATATGTCCTCCTATAGATCCCTTTGATGATGGGGAGGTCAGTATCCGTGATGGACCGGAGCAGTGTTCACCACTCTCTGTTATCTCCTTTGTTCCTGGGTGTTCGAATTGTCGAACCAGGCAGCGATGCAACCAGTCCGTGTTTGTCGACAGACCAAATCTCCTCGATCATCTGATGTTAAGGTTTTTCTTTAATGTGTTTGCAAAGTCACAATTGCCGCCTCACAGCGCCAGAGACACGGGTTTGATCCTGACTGTGGGTGCTGTTTGTACGTAGTTTGTACTTTCTCCCCGTGACTGCGTGGGTTTTTCCCGGGTGCTCCGGTTTCCTCCCACACGCCAAAGACGTACACGTTTGTATGTTAATTGGCTTCAGTAAAAATTATAAATTGGCCCTAGTGTGTAGGTTGGGGATCACTGGTCTGGGCCGAAGGGCCGGTTTCTGAGCTGTATCTCCAAATTAAACTAAACTAAACAGAGAAAATGTTCATCTTTCTTGAGGAAGCAAGTGCAACATTAACCTAAAGCAGGGAGTTGGATAAATGCTGAACGGGTAAAGTTTGGTGAGATGTGAGTAAAAAAAGAGTGGTTTAATTATTTACCTCTTTAATTCAATTTAATTCAATTCAATTCAATTCAATTCCTTTATTGTCATCTTGCAAGCAACAGTTGTGCAGTGCAAAACGAAAAGACGTTTCCCAGGGAATACCGGAGCAACGCACATGACATTTAAAACATTTCACACATAATAATAATAATAACAACACTAAAACAATCCAGTCCCTGATGGAATAGTATGTTAAAATAGATACAAACAATGTTAAAATACAGTAAGACCAATCATAAACATGTCCGGGGTGGCTGATTTGAGTGGCCAGTGCCAGTTATTATAATAATTTCCCCTTTTCTGTTTTTAATTATATTGCAGTGTTTACCTGCCCTTAGGATATCAATATATAGGAAGGAATTGCAGATGCTGGCTTAAACCAAAGATAGGCACAAAAAGCTGGAGTAACTCAGCGGGACAGGCAGCATCTCTGGTGAGAAGGAATGGATGACGTTTTGGGTCGAGACTCTTCAGTCTGAAGGAGGAATGGGTGACGTTTTGGGTCGAGACCCTTCAGTCGGAAGATGGGTCCCGACCCGAAACGTCACCCATTCCTTCTCTCCAGAGATGCTGCCTGTCCCGCTGAGTTACTCCAGCTTTCGTGTCTATCTTAGGATATCAATTGTGTTTGTGATTTGACTAAATGTGGTCTCCACCAATCTTCACAAGTGTACTTTTCTTTTGCAGAGCATGGTAACTTCAAGATAACGGTTGTAATGCAACTGTTAAAATATATCCTGGCAATCAGGAAGAAGTAAGTGGCCTGTGAATAATGTACTTAACAATTGGCAAACAGTAGATTGTGATTTATACTTGAGGAAACAAAGTGTATCCCATTTCACCCACTATCCTGCCCACCCCCTTCTACCGATATCCCTTCCTCTGGCGCTACATTCACACATTCTTCCTTAACCCACCACTCTACTTCCAGGTCCCTCAGGTTGGCCGACTTGGGGCTACTGACTATCCCGTGGTCCAGGTTGTTATTCATCGATTACAGCTTGGCATTTAATACAATCATCCCCTCCAAGCTGGTTACCAAACTCGCAGAACTGGGTCTCTGCACATCCCTCTGCAATTGGATCCTCGACTTCCTTATTCACAGACCATAGTCTGTCCGTATTGGTGGAAATGTGTCAGACCCGATAACAATCAGCACAAGAGCACCTCAAGGCTGCGTGCTCTGCCCCCTGCTGTACTCACTCTATACTCATGACTGCGTAGCCGGTCATAGTGCGAACTCGATCATCAAGTTCGCTGACGACACCACTGTTGTGGGACGTATCACTGATGGGGATGAGTCAGAGTACAGAAGAGAGATCGAGCAACTGTCCATATGGTGCCAGCACAATAACCTGGCCCTCAACACCAGCAAAACCAAGGAACTGATTGTGGACTTTGGAAGGAGTAGGATGGGGACCCACAGTCCCGTTTATATCAATGGTTGAAAGGGTCAAGAGCTTTAAATTCCTGGGTGTGCACATCTCTGAAGATCTTTTCTGTTCCGAGAACACTGATGCTACTATTAAGAAAGCACATCAGCGCCTCTACTTCCTGAGAAGATTACGGAGAGTCGGTTTGTCAAGGAAGACTCTCTCTAACTTCTACAGGTGCACAGTAGAGAGCATGCTGACCGGTTGCATCGTGGCTTGGTTCGGCAACTTGAGCGTCCTGGAGAGGAAAAGACTACAAAAAGTAGTAAATACTGCCCAGTCCATCATCGGCTCTGACCTCCCTTCCATCGAGGGGATCTATCGCAGTCGCTGCCTCAAAAAGGCTGGCTGTATCATCAAGGACCCACACCATCCTGGCCACACACTCATCTCCCTGCTACCTTCAGGTAGAAGGTACAGGAGCCTGAAGACTGCAACAACCAGGTTCAGGAATAGCTACTTCCCCACAGCCATCAGGCTATTAAACTTGGCTCGGACAAAACATTAATAGCCCATTATCTGTTATTTGCACTTTATCAGTTTATTTATTCATGTGTGTATATATTTATATAATGATATATGGACACACTGATCTGTTTTGTAGTCAATGCCTTCTATGTTCTGTTGTGCTGAAGCAAAGCAAGAATTTCATTGTCCTATGACACATGACAATAAACTCACTTGAACTTGAACTTGAACTTGAGGTACAAGCTCAGGGGCGACCGCGCTTTTGCGGTTACAGCACCTAGACTGTGGAACAGCATCCCTCTTCCCATCAGAACTGCCCCCTCCATCAACTCCTTTAAGTCTAGACTTAAAACTTATTTCTACTCACAAGCGTTTTTGACGTCCTCCGAGGGAGCGCTGTATGTATGTATTTATGTACGTATTGTTGATCTATGTACCACTGTTTGTAGCACGTTAGTACCTGCACTAATGTAAAGCACTTTGGTCAACGAGAGCTGTTTTCAAATGTGCTATAGAAATAAAATTGACTTGAATTGACTTGACCTATCTGACACCCTTTTGTCTCCTTTTTATCTCTAGCCTTTGTCTAACGTCTGCCGATCAAAACCTCTCCTCTCACCTGTATCCACCTATCACTTGCCCAACTTTGTCCCGTCCCCACCTCTTTTCCAGCTTTCTTTGCCCTACTACAATCAGTCTGAAGAAGGGTCCCGACCCAAATCATGCAGATGCTGGTTTAAACCGAAGATAGATCCAAAATGCTGGAGTAACTCAGCGGGACAGGCAGCATCTCTGCAGAGAAGGAATGAGTGACGTTTCGGGTCGAGACTGTTTGTTGCCTGTCCCGCTGAGTTACTACAGCATTTTGTGTCTATCACCAGTCTGAAGAAGGGTCTCGACCCGAAACATCACCCATTCCTTCCCTCCAGAGATGCTGCTTGTTCCGCTGAGTTATTCCACCATTTTGTCTATCTTAGGTGGAAGGGGAAGATACAGAGTACTGAATATGGTGCGCAGCATTGTAGAGAAAGCCCAATGTCCACAGTGGAGTAGAGGTGAACTGAACAGAACCCTAGCTTATGGAGCTGTTCCTATGTCTGGTGGTGTGTGTTTTCAAGCTTCTGTGCCTTTTGCTAGACGGGAGCGGGGAGAAGGAATGACGGGTAAAACAAGTCTTTGATTGTAGATAGACACAAAAGGCTGGAGTAACAAAAGTGGGTCAGACAGCATCTCTGGAGAAAAGGAATAGGTGACGTGTTGGTTCGAAACCTTCAGTGTTTGATTGTGTTGGCATTGAATCTTCAATTGAGTGTGCTATTTTTGACTCTGAGTGTTGTGTTTTTTACACAGATCTCTGAAGAAATCTGTCGACCGGTTCTTCAGTAAAGAGCAGGTAGCTTCGTACATAGATCAACTCAGAGAGGTGTTGTGGCCAAATGGAATCCCAGCCTGTCCACCTCCAGAAAGATCTGATGAAGAAAAAGCCATTGCAAAAGAAAAAGCCATTAAGTTACTGCTGAGCAAAGCACCAGGTAAAGTTAGGTTTCCCAGACATTTTGTTGAAGCTTCCAGCACCCACAACCCTGACTCGGCTCCCATCCCTTCCAGTCTATTCTTGCCCAAGATGTCGACCTTTAACCTGCTCTGAAGCTGACAGTCTTTCTGCCGAGCCCATTCCTATTAATTACTGCAGCGGCAAAAGTAGAGTTGCTGGAGGAACTCAGTGTGTCAGGCTGCATGTGTGGAGGGAATGGACAGGTGATGTTTCGGGTCGAGACCCTTCATCTGGACTCTCGTGCCTCCTATTATTTAACCATGGTTAGTGTCGATACCCGGACTGGTTTCAAACAAGACGGGAATATTCCAAGCCCAATTGTAACTTCCCTAAGTGAACCCGAGGATGTAAAAAAAACTTGTTTTATCCTATATTAAATACTGCAGATGCTGAAAATCCATGAATGAATAAATGATACTTTATTGTCACATGTACCTAGTTACAGTGAAATGCTTTTTGTATACAACCCAGGTGGTACACAAGTGTTGCTGACAAAGTTACAAAAGTGCCCAACAGTCCTATCTACTGCCTTCTGCCGCCGTACGTGGCAGTAGCCCCCCCCCCCCCCACCCCCACCTACCCCTCGTCAAATACTCAGCAGGCTGGGCAGCAAGTGTGGAGAACAAAAACACACTAGTTAATGTTTCAGGACTCTGATCTTTCACTAGAACTAGGAAAAGTTAAGGGCCTGTCCCACTTGGGCGACCTAATCCGCAGGTTCTGGCGAGTTTGCCCTCGACTCATACTCGCAGCATGGTCGACACGAGGTCGTAGGAGGTCTTCGTAACTCTCCTTCATGCCACAGAGTGGTCTCTGCGTACTCGAGGCCTCGGCTAGGTCACGGCGTTTTTTTCAATATGTTAAAAAATGCCCGGGACTAAAAAAAGGTCGCCATGGAAAAAATCAATACTTTTTTTACTCGTGGGTTCAGTCGTAGTAGGTCGGCATGTTATTCGTAGGTAATCGAGGGTAGTCGAAGGTAGTCGAGGGTAGTCGTAGATAGTCTTCATCATAGTCGAAGGGAGGTTGAAGGAGGTCTTCAACATGTCATTTTTTCAAACTCTTCTAAACTCGCCAATTAGGTCGCCCAAGTGTAACAGCCCCTTGAGACATTTAGAGCTGCGGGGAAAGGAAAATGGTGAGGGGAACAAAAGGGAATGTTGGTGATTGTTGGCAATCAAGGGAGATCGATGGACACAAGTGGTGGTGGAGTCTAGTCATCATTACCAATGACTAAAAATCCAGAATTTATGTCATTAAAACGTTTTGCCTCAGCATGTGATTTGAATTCATGAGTGCCTCTGGATTATAATGCAGTATTTTTAACTATCATGCTACCATTCAGCAGTTGTGTCCCTAAGCTTTGGAATTCTATCTTTAACCTCCCTGCCTTCCTTTCTCTTCTTACTTTAAGACGCTCAAAACCTATTTCTGTGATTAAGCATTTGTTCATCTGCCCCAGATCTTCTGGAACCATTGGTTGTAAATGATTTGTGTACCATCTCCAAAACCTTCACATCATTCTTGTGATCTGTACTTAGGTTGTGAAGAATTGGTTTGTTCCATCCAAGACTCCAGTTGAGTTTCTGATGGTAGCAGGATGTTGTAGACTCATGGAGGTATATGGGATGGAAATACGCCCTTCAGCTTAACATGTTCATGCCAATCAAGTTGCCCAACTGAGCTAGTCACATTTGGGGCAGCACAGTGGTGCAGCAGTAGAGTTGCTGCCTTATGGCGCCAGAGACCCGGGTTGCGATCCTGACTGTGTACATTCTCCCTGTAACTGCATGGGGTTTCACCGGTTGCTCCGGTTTTCTCCCACACTCCAAAGACTGGAAATTGTAAATTGTCCCTCGTGTGAAGGACAGTGCTAGTGAACGGGGTGATCACTGGACTCGGTGGGCTGAATGGCCTGTTTCCGCGCCGTTTCTCTAAAGTCAACCAAATTTGGACTCATTGGGCCAGAGGCCCTCTTTCAATGCTGTGTCTCTCTCTAAAAAAGTTTTCATTTGCACCAACATTAAAACATGGGGATTAAAATTTAGCTCAGCCTATCAATTTATAACAAAAGTTGCCTGTAAGTGTGACCTTTATGAATCACAAGATATTTTAATTTGACACCAGTTTTCGAACATGCTGATATTTGCAAAACTAGAACACTGCAGATGCGAGAAACCTGAAATAAAAACAGACTGCTGGAAATACGCAGCAGGTCAGGTAGCATCTGAGGAGTCAAAAACAGGATTAACGTGATGGGATGGTGATCTTTACTTTGTTTTATTTCAGCATTTTTCCTTATGTTTCTACATGGAAAAGAAGTCATCAACGATCTAATGATGATATTTCAAAATGTGGAAACCAACAAGAGATTAGTATATGTAAGTACCACAAAATTAAATGCTCTCCACGTTCCCCTACAACACGCAGTCGAGAGTGTTTGATTGTTGTATAATATATACACACTCCCCGACTTACACAATAGGCGACTTATGTAAACTCACACCATTCTGTACTCAGTCCCGAGTGCAATCAAGGCAGTTTGTAATTTCCACAACACAGTTGATCACTCATGTTTACACCAGAAACAAGCTGCCAATGGTGGCGGTGCTTACCTAGAAGGCCATGCGCCATAGAAAGTGCTCCAATGGCGAGAGCCAGTGATTCTCACTTGCGTAAAATATGACTTGCATAAGGATTCACGGAACGTAACCCTTACGTAAGTCGGGAGTGCCTGTAATAAACAAAAAATCTATAAATTAATAACCTCAACATGGGTGCAAAAATGCCTGAAGTCCTCAGTGCAACCAGCGGTAGTCCATAGGTTAGTGTTGTGTCATGTTCAAGAACCTGACGGTTGTTAGAAAGAAGCTGTTCTTGAAATTGGTGGTCACAGTTTTCCGACTCCTGCACCTTCTTCCCGATGGTAGGAGTGAAGCGAGAGCATGGCCAGGGTGGTGTGGGTCTTTGATGATGCTGCCTGCCTCTTTGATCCTATAGGGAGGTCATTACCGGTGATGGACTGGGTGGGTTTCACCCAAGATAGCCTGAAAAATGTTAATTACACAGGATTGTCAAAAAGTAGACACAAAGTGTGGGAGTAACTCAGCATCTCTGGAGAAAAAGGATTGGTGACGTATTGGGTCTGGACCCTTCTTCAGCATGAAAGTAGGGAATGGAGGGGGGTGGGGAGTGGAGTGTATGTAGAGGTTACTTTAAATTAGAGAATTTAATGTTCATACCGCTGGGTTGTATGCTATCGAAGCGAGATATGAGATGCTGTTCCTCCAATTTGCGTGTGGCCTCACTCTGGCAATGGAAGAGACCCAGGACAGAAAGGTCAGTATGGGAATGGGAAGTGGAGTTAAAATGGTTAACGCCTGGGAGATCCCGTACATCCCCCTCGGCGGCCCAAGTGTAAGTGTTCGGCGAGTCTACGTTTGGTTTCACCGATGTACAGGAGCTCACATCAGGAACACCAGATGCAATCGATGAGGTTAAAGAAGTTAAATGTGAACCTCTGTCTTATGTCTAACCTGAAAGGACTGTCGGGGTCTCTGGATGGAGTGGAGGGAGGAGGTACAAGGACAAGGTGTAAGGGAGGAGGTACGAGCACAAGAAGATAGTGAGCGACGGAGTGTTATCATGTCTTTTGGATGAGATGTTAAATTGAGGTCATGCAGAGGTGAAACAGAACTCTTGCTGTGTGCTGGCCTAGATTTCACCTTCAACCATCATTAAAATCGATTGACATTTTTTGATGTTTGCTTACAAAGTTCTTAAGGGGTTGGACAGGCTAGATGCAAAGTCAACTTGCTTTGCACTGATGCAAACTCACTGCATGCAAATTGATTGAACGAATGAATGAAAGATACATAGAACATAGAACATAGAAAATAGGTGCAGGAGTAGGCCATTCAGCCCTTCGATATGATCATGGCTGATCATCCAACTCAGTATCCTGTACCTGCTTTCTCTCCATACCCCCTGATCCCTTTAGCCACAAGGGCCACATCTAACTCCCTCTTAAATATAGCCAATTAACTGGCCTCAACTACATTCTGTGGCAGAGAATTCCAGAGATTCACCACTCTCTGTGTAAATTTTTTTTTTCTCATCTCAGTCCTAAAAGATTTCCCCTTTATCCTTAAACTGTGACCCCTTGTTCTGGACTTCCCCAACATCGGGAAGAATCTTCCTGCATCTAGCCTGTCCAACCCCTTAAGAATTTTGTACGTTTCTATAAGATCCCACCTCAATCTTCTAAATTCTAGCGAGTACAAGCCGAGTCTATCCAGTCTTTCTTCATATGAAAGTCCTTACATTCCAGGAATCAGTCTGGTGAACCTTCTCTGTACTCCCTCAATGGCAAGAATGTCCTTCCTCAGATTAGGAGACCAAAACTGTACGCAATACTCCAGGTGTGGTCTCACCAAGACCCTGTACAACTGCAGTAGAACCTCCCTGCTCCTATACTCAAATCCTTTTGCTGTGAATGCTAACATACCATTCGCTTTCTTCACTGCCTGCTGCACCTGCATGCCTATTTTCAATGACTGGTGTACCATGACACCCAGGTTTCGTTGCATCTCCCCTTTTCCTAATCGGCCACCATTCAGGTAATAGTCTACTTTCCTGTTTTTGCCACCAAAATGGATAACCTCACATTTATCCACATTATACTGCATCTGCCATGCATTTGCCCACTCACCCAGCCTATCCAAGTCATCTTGCAGCCTCCTAGCACCCTCCTCCCAGCTAACACTGCCCCCCAGCTTCGTGTCATCCGCAAACTTGGAGATGTTGCATTCAATTCCCTCGTCCAAATCATTAATATATATTGTAAATAGCTGGGGTCCCAGCACTGAGCCTTGCGGTACCCCACTAGTCACAGCCTGCCATTGTGAAAAGGACCCGTTTACTCCTACTCTTTGCTTCCTGTCTGCCAGCCAGTTCTCTATCCACATCAATACTGAACCCCCAAAACTGTGTGCTTTAAGTTTGTATACTAATCTCTTATGTGGGACCTTGTCGAAAGCCTTCTGAAAGTCCAGATATAACACATCCACTGGTTCTCCCTTATCCACTCTACTAGTTACATCCTCGATAAATTCTATAAGATTCGTCAGACATGATTTACCTTTCATAAATCCATGCTGACTTTGTCCAATGATTTCACCATTTTCCAAATGTGCTGCTATCCCATCTATAATAACTGACTCTAGCAGTTTCCCCACTACCGATGTTAGACTAACTGGTCTGTAATTCCCTGTTTTTTCTCTCCCTCCATTTTTAAAAAGTGGGGTTACATTAGCTACCCTCCAATCCTCAGGAACTCCAATACAACTACCCTCCAATACAGCATGTAAACAGACCCTTCAGCCCACTGATTGCATGCCAACCATTGATCACCCATTCACACTAGTTCTAAATGAGTCATCCCATTTTGGGATCCCCTCCCCACGCACTTAGCGGCAATTTACAGAGTCCGATTAACTCACAAACCCCAACTTCGACAGATGCGCAGTAGAAAACATTTTATTGGGATGCATTACAGCATGGTTTGGGAACAGCTCCATTCAAGACCGCATGAAATTGCAGAGAATTGTGGACGCAGCCATGACCATCAGTCCCTTCCCTTGACTCCATCTACACTTCACGCTGCCTCGGCAAGGCCACCAGCATAATCAAGGATGAGTTGTGCTCTGGCCACTCCCTCATCCCCCCCCTCTCCCATCAGGCAAGCGGTACAGAAGTGTGAAAACGCACACCTCCAGATTCAGGGACAGTTTCATCCCAGCTGTTATCAGGCATCAGAACCATTCTTCCAACAACTAGAGAGCAGTCCCGAGCTACTATCTACCTCGTTGGAGACCCTCGGACTATCTTTGATCATACTTTATGGACTTTATAGTGCACTAAACCTTATTCACATTACTAACTTCATCATGTATGTGTACACTGTTGTAATCATGTAGAGTTTTCCCGCTGACTGGTTAGCACGCAACAAAAGCTTTTCACTGTACCTCAGTACACGTGACAATAAACTAAACTAAATATGTCTGGAGCACCAGAGGAAACCCACGTGTTCACGGGGAGAACGTGTAAACTCCACACAGACAGCACTCGAGGTTGGTCTCTGGCGCTGAGAGGCACAACTCTACCAGCTGCGCCACTGTGCCGCCCTAAATTGGCTGTGACGTTTTATATAATGACAACGACAATATGAGTTCATTGACCATAAGTTCCTTTGGAAAAGGACATGATAAGCAATAAATACAATCTCTTGCCCTTCAAATGAATAAAAGAACTAATGGTTTTTAAATGGTGAGAAATTAGCAGACGTTGATGTACGTAAAGAGCCAAGAGTCCTGTCGTGAGTGTGATGTGGAAAGAAAACATATAGACGCAGCAGACCATGCGTTGGTTGTTTTTTATTGCAGGAGGGTGGAATACAAAATCTGTCTTGCCGACATAGTACCGAGCTTTGGGACAAGAACGTTTAAAGTAGTTTGTGTAATGGACACAAAAAGCTGGAGTAACTTCGTCCCGTTACTCCAGCTTTTTGTGTTTATTTTCGGTTTAAACCAGCTTCTGCAGTTCTGTCCTACACATAGTCGGTGTAATGTTCATCCAAGAGCTCAAGGATATACTTGACTTGGAGTGCGTTAGGTTTGGCCCACTTGATTCATTTCTAAGTTGAACTGGCTGTGAGGAATAATGAATGTAGAACAGCACTTGCAGGAACGTAACAGAACGTGGTGATTTTATTGAAACGTGCATGGTTTTCGGAGAGGTTGACTAGATGCTAGAAGGACATGCTGAAATTAAGTGGCACACTCTCAGGATAAACCATAAGCTAGTTAGCACTGGGATGAGGAGAAATTTCAATGTGAAGAGGCCTAAATCCCCAGAATTCCATACATTGGTGTGTTTGGATGCTCTGCTTGTTTATGTTCAAGCTGGAGGTTGAAAGATTTTTGGAAAGGAGACAACATCTGCCAAAGTCTCACTGAATAATAGAGCAGGGTGAATAATAAAGGGGTGAATGGTTTCTTCAGTTTCATTTTTATATAAGCTTTCTTTCTCAAATACAGATGAAACCATCCCACAAATAGGTAACGGATTAGTATTAACCTTGACTCTTTTTTCCATTCAGTTGAGATTTTATTGATCGGTAGCCATGGTGTTGCTGAAATATAACATTTTGTGTTTTATGTTTTTGTTTTCCAATTTGTGTTTATCTGAGGGGCAACCTTTTCATATAAAGGGAGGTGGGTATATGGAACGAGCTGCCAAAGGAGGTAGTTGAGGCTGGTGATATCGTGACATTTTAAAGACATTTGGACAGGTACATGGATAGGAAAGACTTAGAGGGATATGAACCAAATGCAGGTAGGTGGGATGAGTGGAGACAGGGCACCTTCGTCGGCATAGGCAGGTTGGGCCGATGTTTCCATGCTATATAAAGCATCACACTAATATTGATGATTAACAATCTGTGCTTCTAAAGCTTCTATGAACAAAGTGACTATTTTAAAAGTGTTATTTGGGCAATCCTATTCATAGAGTCACACAGCACGGAACGAGGCCCTTCGTCCCAAATTGCCCATGCTGACCAAAAAGCCCCATCTACACTAGTTCCAGCTGCCCATGTTTGGCCCATATCCCTCTAAACCTTGAGACACAAAAATGCTGGAGAAACTCAGCGGGTGCAGTAGCATCTATGGAGCGAAGGAAATAGGCAACGTTTTGGGCCGAAACCCTTCTTCAGACAACATCGGCCAAATGCTGTCTGAAGAAGGGTTTCGGCCCGAAACGTTGCCTATTTCCTTCGCTCCATAGATGCTGCTGCACCCGCTGAGTTTCTCCAGCATTTTTGTGTACCTGGGATTTTCCAGCATCTGCAGTTCCTTCTTAAACACTCCCTCTAAACCTTTCCTACCCAGGAGTGGCACGGTGGCACAGAGGTCGAGTTACTGCCTTACAGCACCAGAGAACCGAGTTCGATCCTGACTACGGGTGTTGTATGGAGTTTGTACGTTCTCCCCGTGAATGCGTGCATTTTCCCCTAGGGCTCTGGTTTCCTCCCACACTCCAAAGACGTACAGGTTTGTAGGTTAATTGACTTTGGTAAAATTGTAAATTGTCCCTCGTGTGTGTGTGGGATAGTGTTCGTGTGCTTGGATCGTCGGCACGGACTCGGTGGGTCGAAGGGCCTGTTTCTGTGCTGTATCTCTAAACTAAAATAAGCTAAATCTGATGAAGATAAGCTTTCATTTGGATGAATGAGTCTTTCATTTTGAATTGATATTGTGTTGTAAATATGTAAATTAATCACATGTTTTGTGTGTGTGTGTGTGTGTTGTGCATTTATACAGACAGCCCTGGTGTTTCTGCTATTTGAACTCTTTCCAGAGGTAAAGGACTCATGGAAAGAAGATCCTGGGCTTTGCTTGGAATACCTCAATGTTGACCAGTTAAATGAGGGACCGTTGTGAAGAAGCTCGAGAATTGCCTGGTTTCATGAAGAGTGGCTTATGTTAGAATGCTGTACGTCCACAGAGGGCTAAAGAAATTCGGCATGGCTCCAGTTATTCTTGCCAATTTCTATAGATTCACCGTAGAAAGAATCCTCTCCGGATGCATCACAGCTTGGTACGCAATTACTGTTCACCAATACTGCAAGAAACTGCAGAGAGTTGTGGGCGCAGCCCATTCCAGCACTCACACCAGCCTCCCCTCCCTCCATGACATTGACTCCATCTGCATTTCACACTGCCAGAGGAAAGCAGTCAACATAATCAAAGCCCACTCACTTCCTGGTCGTTCCCTCTTTTCCCCTCTCCCATCGGACAGAAGATCAAAAGCTCGATAGGACATACCACTAGACTCAAGAAAAGCTTCTTCCCCGCTGTTATCCGAATCTTGAAAGGACGTCGTATATGCTGGGAATGAATTTGTGACCTTCCAATCTACCTCATTGCGCTCTGTTTATTTTCTCTTAGTCATGCACACTACACTATGGATACAAACAGTTTTTCATCATTGTATCTCTGTACACATGACAATAATGTTCCAATACCTGGCAAAAAGGTACTTTGCAGCCAGCAGTGTTTTCTCCTCTGCTTTTAGGCTACCTGGCCTGATGCAAGTACGGCTTGAGGAGCGCAGTTTACACTTCGTTTCCATCATCGGATCTACTCCATGATGTTGCTGCACATTGATTGTTGCTTTTAAAGATGCTCTATGTTTCAGCATTGCTGGCTACTGTTGACACCAAAGTGGCTGAATCTCCACAAGCGCCTTAACGTTGGTGTTTACATAAAGCATTCCACAGTTAATGCAAGCCATTCAACTGAAATGGGCTTTAAAGCTCTGCCATAGATATAGAAAGAACAGTGTGCCTTCAATTCCTGCTCTCCATGGAATTCTTCAATGGATCCAAAATGAACAGATACAGGACACTCCGATAGTCAACACAGATATTCATCTCCAGTGACCATTGCTCAATCCTGGCCTTGAGTGCTGTCTGGGATGAGTTTTCACGTTCTCCCAGTGATTCCA
Organism: Malacoraja senta; assembly: GCA_038087875.1. Lineage (NCBI taxonomy): Eukaryota > Metazoa > Chordata > Chondrichthyes > Rajiformes > Rajidae > Malacoraja > Malacoraja senta. The sequence continues at coordinate 48,408,022 of CM075983.1, forward strand.
TTGGCCGCCGCCACGTGTTCTGGTTTCCTTCCAGGTGCCAATGATGTGTGGTTTGGTAGTTTAATCTGTACATTGACCCTAGTGTTTGGGTGAATGGTGAAACCTGGGAACCGTGCCATCATGGGGCAGGGCATTGAGTACAGGAGAGACGCAGAGTGCTGTTTGCAAGGTCCAGGAGGGAGGTTGGGATGGAATTGGATTGACTGAATTGGATCGAATGGCCACTCCTGCACCTATTGTCTATTGAAGTGTGTGGGGGAGATGATGGTAAACAACAACCAAGTTATTGTGAGATGTTGACCTGGATGGAGATAAAGGGGGTTTAGTGGCAATGGGATTTTGCACCACTGGAGCCAATAACATTAAGTAGACTAGGGTAGAGCATTTATGTCATGTCTTTGAGGATTAGGGGGGGGGGGGGTAAAGCAATGCAGGTGGATTCATACAGATGTAAGTCCATTTGAAGAGGACCACGGGAAGAAGGAGAACAGACTGGTCAACATCATTCCATCCAGGGGATCTTGGACAAAACACAAAGTACTGGAGTAACTCAGCGGATCAGGCAGCATCTGTGGAAAGAATAGTTAGCAGACATTTTCAGTTGTGCCCCTTCTTCAGACTGATTGTAATAGGGGAGAGAAATCTAGTGAAGAGAGGTAAGGGCAGGACAAAACCTGGCAAGTGATAGGTGGATACAGGTGAGACGATTGGACTGCAGTGGAGTAAGTGTTAAATGTTAGAGATGAAAAGGAGGCAAAGGGGTGTCGGATAAGCAGAAAAGAGGAGTGAAATGTAAAGCCAGAGGGATGGATATATCCAAGTGGCTCCTTGTCAACCATCACCAGTTGTTGAATACGGACATTTATTCTTAATAAATTCTTGATCTTTCACAAAAAAACTACTGGTTACTACTCAATTTGTTCAAGATAAAAAAATATCAATCTCTGAGATATTGAGTTTTTATGAGACCTTTAAAGTAAAAGGCTTTGATAGAGTGGATACCGTGTGAATGTTTACACTTGCAGAGAAATTGAAGACATATATATAAAACGGTTACCAAGAAATCTTGGTTGGCATGGGTGAGTTGGGCCAAAGGGCCTGTTTCCACGGTGTATGACTCCATGACACTCTCTATCAAGTGGGAAATTTAGTAATAGGCAGTTACGAGTTAACTCGTTATTTGGGCTACAATCTGTAAACGGGCCAGACCAGGCAAGATGGCAGATTAACTTCTCCAAAGAACTTTTCTACAACAATCCAGTCATTTTGTTCCCAATAGTTTTTTTTTTATTCCTTGTTTGTAATTGAATTATTTGGATTAACCACAGTGCCAATGTACTTATTAGTATAGATGCATTGAAAGGGAGGTTAGACAAGTTTGTGGAGGATTAGATTAGATTAGATTTTATTCTTGTCATTTGAACCTCAAAGAGGCTCAAACGAAACTCTGTTTCCACAGCCATACAAACAAAACAATTCCTACACGACACACAAACAATTCAATTTACAGAAAAACATCCATCACAGTGAATCTCCTCCTCACTGTGATCGAAGGCAAAGTCTTTTCTCTCCCCTGCACCATTTTTCTCCCGATGTTGAAGCCCCAGGCGGGCAATGTTAAGTCCCACGGCCATTGAGGCCGCGCCGGGCGGTGTACTGCCTCGCTCCGGGCCCAAAAGTCACAAGTTGGAGCCCCCGGCGGACGCTGGAATGTCCTGCGGCCATTAAAGCCACGCCAGTCGATTTACGGCCCCGCTCCGGGTCGTTCCAACCCCGCGACACGGGCGGGAGAGGTTACGTTGCGGGAGCTCCGGAAAGCGGTCTCTCACTCGTACCCGCGAGCTCCCGATATCACTGTCTGCAGCTTGAGCTCTGGAGTCGGGCCGCAGCAGCGAGCCACCACCGCTCCTCACGCTCCGAGGACGGCCAGCCCCACGATGGTAAGTCCACAGCTCCGCAGGCTCTGCGACTGGAGCCCCCAGGTCGTCCCACCCCACACATATACACAGTTAAAAACAGTATAAAAAACCCCACAAACAACTACATTTAACGAGACAAAAATAAAAAAAGACAAACGGACTGCAGTCGAGCCGCTGCCGTTAGGTACCGCCAAACCCACCAGAAGGGACCAGAGGGTTGTGCTGATAGATTTCTATGAGGAAAAGTTGGAGGAGGCTCTAGTTGGACATGAATGCTGCAATAGTCCGTGTTTGTCTTTGGAGTGTGGGAGGAAACCTGGTCACCTGGAGGAAACCCACGCGGTCACAGGGAGAACGTACATACTCCACACAGACAGCATTTGAGGTCAGGAAGCAGCTCTACCAGCCTTGCCACTGTGCCAGCAAAGCATTAATGAAAAGAATACACAATGCCTTTTGCAAAGCAATAAGTCCGTTCCTCCCCACAAGTGTTGCAGCTCGCATCACAGCATGGATTGGGAACAGCTCCATCCAAGACTGCAAAAAATTGCAGAGAGATGTGGATTTAGCCCAGACCATCACACAAACCAACCTGCAAGACGTTTGTATGTTCTCCCCGTACCGTGTGGATTTACTCTGAGATCTTCAGTTTCCTCCCACACACCCAAGACGTACAGTTTGTAGGTTAATTTGCTTGGTATAAATGTAAATTGTCCATAGTGTGTAGGATAGTGTTAATGTGTGGGGATCGCTGATTGGTGTGGACTCGGTGGGCCGAAGGGCCTGTTTCCATGCTGTATCTCTAAACTAAATTAAACAAAACCTCCTTTTGATTGACTCTATTTACACCTCACGCTGCCTCGCCAAGGCCACCAGCGTAAGCAAGGGCGAGTCGCACCCCCCGGTCACTCCCTCTTCACCTCTCTCCCATCAGGAGGAGCCGCCATCTTGGAGGAACGGCTGCTAAACAGCAGCCGTCCGTCAAATTCACTTTTTCTTTAGTTTTAGCTTTTTTTTATTTCTTTGTTTGTTTGGGGGATTTTGACTTTTAATGTGGGGGGGTAAGGGGGAAACTATTTCTGGGTCCCTACCTGGTCGGTGAGGCAGCTTTTTCTCCAGGCTGCCTCGTCGACCCGTCCTCGTGGCCTACCAGCGGGCATGGAGCACCGTTTCCTGACGGGGACCGCCCAGCACCTTCAGCTTCGGTGGCGGCACAGCGCTGGAGCGCTATCGGGGAGCGTAGCGGGCGATTCCTTGCCTGGGTCGCCGCGCTGGATCGACGCGCTGGAGCTCCGGTATGCGGTGACCGCTGACATCAACACCTCCGGGCTGCGGGACTGCGGAGCGACCAGCCGCGGGCGGCGGCGCCGACTCCAACATCGGGAGCCTCGTGGCTCCAAATCGGCGCGGCCCTGTCGGCTTCAGGTGCCATTGACTCCGCTGGGAAACCAGCCGTTCCAGCCGCTGCGAGGACTCTCCCGACGGCCGGGAACATCGGGCCTCCGTAGAGGCAACTGTGGTGGCCTCGATGGGCCTGACTCTGGCGAGAACTGGGTTGGGGACTGGACATTGTCCCTTCCCCCACAGTGGTGGTCATTGTGGGGGGATGATTTTTGTGTGCTGTGCCTGTTAGTCTGTGTACAAGATGGCGGTCGGAGGGGAGAGTGGACGCTGGCGCGAATTGGTCGCCGCTGCTCTCTCCTGAAATTGTGTTTCTTATTTTCTTTTTGTGCTTTTGAAATTGAATTCTGTCCTTGATTTGTGTACTGTGGTGTTTTTATATTTAATTTATTCCGATTATGTGTTTTGTATTTTTGTGATTCTATGCCTTGTAAGGTGTCCTTGGGTTTTAGAAAGGCGCCAGTAAATAAAATGAATTATTATTATTATTATCAGAAAAAAGTACAGAAGTGTGAAAACGCACACCTCCAGATTCAGGGACAGTTTCTTCCCAGCTGTCATCTGGCAACTGAACCATCCTATCACCAACTAGAGAGCGGTCCTGAGCTACTATCTACCTCATTGGAGACCCTCAGACTATCTTTGATCTGACTTTACTGGACTTTATCTTGCACTAAACGTTATTCCCTTTATCATGTATCTGTACACTGTGGACGGCTCGATTGTAATTATGTATTGTCTTTCTGCTGACTGGTTAGCCCGCAACAACATGTTTTCACTGTAGCTTGGTACATGTGACAATAAACTAAACTCAACTCTTTGTGAGTTCTGCTTTACACGTTGTACTAGCCTCTTGCTTCCTTTTCCTGACTGCCTTGCTCTCCATTTTAAGCAACGCCTTTACCACCTGGGTCTTCAGACTTTAAAATTCCTTTCCTAAAACTTCCTGCACTTCTCCATCATTTAGTCCTATATTTTTAAAATCTTAAGCATTGGTCCCTTTGCCTTGTTCATGCTTTGTGACACACTTTGGGATATCTTGCTACTTTAAGAGCGTTACATCAGCCCAAACTATTGCTATTGTTACGAGTGTAAATCGCACATAGAAGAAAGAACCATAGAAGAAAGAACCCCACAGCCATCAGGCTATTAAACCTGGCTCGGACATAACACTGAACTTTACTAGCCAATACTGTTATTTGCACTTTTTCAGTATATTGACCATTGTGTATATATTTATAGAATGCCTTATAGTAAATGCCTACTATGTTCTGTTGTGCTCAAGCAAAGCAAGAATTTCATTGTCCTACCAGGGACACATGACAATAAACTCACTTGACTTGACTTGACTTGAATAAAATAAGACTTAAAGGGCATTTAATTACTAATCTGTGCACAAAACATGCTTGTTTTGCATCAGACTGTCAACCCAAATAAGAAAAAGAACGGGACTTCTTTTCAGATTGGTCGTTATTAGAATCCGAATTCATTTCAAATTCATACAGACTACTTTGGAGAAACCAATGATAAACATATATAAAATGTTTTTAATCCATTGGGGGGCACAATGGCAAAGCTGGGAGAGCTGCTGCTTCAATGCACCAGAGACCTGGGTGCAATCCTGACTATGGGTGCTGTCTGTGTGGAGTTTGCACGTTCTCTCAGCAACCGCATGGGTTTCCACCGGGTGTTCCCACATCTCGTAGACGTGCGGGTTTGCAGGTTAATTGACCTCTGTAAATTCCCCCTAGTGTGTAGGGAGTGGACGCGAAAGTGCGGTGACATCGAACTAGTGTGAATGGGTGATCGATAGTGCAAACTCGGTGGGCCAAAGAGCCTGTTTCCACGCTATACCTTTCAATCAGTCAAAACGGGACAGAAATGTTGGGGGCAATGTATTCTTGGCTGTAAAGGGGTGTGCGGAGCAATGCTGACCTAAATTTACTCCACATTCACCAGAAGGATAAGTGGATCAATGTCAATCTAGCCCGTGTGATGTTTTGAACAAGGCCTTTCAAGCCATCATGTCTAAATGTTGGTGAGTCTACCCTCTTCCAAGCTCTTCACCATAACCCATTGCTCCACCTAGTGTTTCAGATACAAAGCATTTGCGCCTCATCCACTGAATACAGGAATGTTGAAACACATTAGCTAGAATTTCCACTTGAAGGGCATTTAAGACTTTGTCTGTGATCCAACCCAAATCTGTGTTTAACAATCCATTCCTCTTAAGGTAGAGTCATACAACATGGAAGCAGGCCCTTTGGCCCATCTTGGTCATGCTGGCCAGGATGCCCCATCTCAACTTGTCCCACCTGCCCATGCTTGGTCCATATCCCTCTCAACCTTTCTTATCCATGTACCTGTCTAAATGTATTTTAAATGTTGTTATTATAGCACCTGCCCCCTCTGGCAGCTCATTCCATACACTCACCACCCTAAGTGTGAAAAGATTGCCCCTTAGGTTCCTATTAAATCTTGCTCCTCACACCTTAATCCTATGTCCTCTGTTTCTTGTATGTGGGAGCACCCAGAAGAAACCCACTGTCACAGTGAGAACATGCAAACTCCACATGCAAGACCCGAGGTCAGGATCGAACCCGGGTCTTTAGTGCTGTGAGGCATCAGTTCTACCACTGCTGCTTTGTGTGTTTTTCCACCATTTTGTTTGTTGTTCCATACTCCAGCATTTGCACTCCATGTGTTTTAACAGTACTTTATCTCTGGAGCCCTTTGGGATAGTCTGGCAAAAGTGCACAAAATTCATTTTATTTTTTATACACATTTCTTATTTTTCCCTCCTAGTGTCAATATTCCATAGTTAGCTGTATTAAGTGAACGGCCACATATAGTTGATCACAATTCTGCGATATCAATATTCATTATTCACATCTAATCACAAAATTAGTTTTTGTCAAATTTAATAATTATTTCAATAAATTAAATATTTTCAGTAGTTTATCGTATTGGAAGCATAAGATTACAGTAAACCCTCATTATAACTGACCATGGGTGAGGGGTGGGGGGGGGGGGGGGAGAAATGTTTGTTATGGTCGATTGTCCGCCATAACTGAGGAAAGGGATTATCATTGTATGTAGTGGAAACAAAGAACTACAGATGCTGGTTAATACACAAAAGGATCACACAAGGTGCTGGAGTAACTCAGCAGGTCAGGCAGCACCTCTGGAGAACATAGTGGATGTTTCGGGTCGACACCTTTCTTCGGACTCTCGGTCCGCATCCAAGCCTAGAATCCAAGTAAGGTGATGGCCCCGGCCTGCTTATATATCCTTAAATATAATACTCTCCTTATAGATGCTAATTAGCCAGTTGTGCATCTCCAATATTTTGTTTTATACAGCTGTAGTTTAGTTTGGAGATGAAGCACGAGAACAGGCCCTTCGGCCCACCGAGTCATATCATCTCAATGTCATTCCACTTTATCATCCACTCCCTACACACTGGGGACAATTTTACAGAGGTCAATTAATGTACAAACACGCACATCCTTGGGACATGGGACATGGGAGGAAACCTAAGTGGTCACACAAATAGCACCTGAGGTCAGGATCGAACCCAGGTTTCTGGTGCTGAGACAGCAGCTCTATCAGCTTTCAAGAGACATGTCCGTCAAGAGACAGAGAAAGTGTCTTCTACATAATCCAATAACATCCCGTCTGAAAAGGGTCCCAACCCAGACCATCGCCTGACCCGTCAACTGATGCTGTCTGACCCACTGAGATCTTCCAGTACTATGTGTAGGAAGGAACTGCAGATGCTGGTTTAAACCGGATAGACACAAAAAGCTGGAGTAACTCAGTGGGACAGGCAGCATCTCTGGAGAGAAGGGTCTGAGGAAGGGTCTTGACCCAAAACATCGCCCATTCCTTTTCTCCAGAGATGCTGCCTGTCCTGTTGAGTAACTCCAGCTATTTGTGTCTATCTCCAGTACTATGTATTTTACACCTCTGCCTTTGCAAGAACGGTGCAGAATATTGAAACGCATCCTTCAAATGTGAAACACGCAAGCAGCTTGTGTCTCAGACAGATCACAAGAGGAAGCAGCCCCAGGTTCCTCTTTACTTTTGTTCCCCTTTGCAAATCCAATACCAAACCCAGTTCATCACACAGACCAGACTCCCCACCATTGACTCCACCTACATTTCACGATGCCTCAGAAAAGCTGCCAACATAATCAAAGACTATTATAAAATCTATTATAAACCCACTGACTCTCACAGCTATCTAGACTACACTTCTTCCCACCATGCTTCCTGTAAAGACTATCTATCCCCTACCCCCAATTCCACCGTCTACGCCGCATCTGCTCCCTAGATGGGATGTTCCATACCAGGACATCGGAGTTGGCCTCATTCTTTAGGGAACGGGAGTTCCCCTCTCCCATCATAGACGAGGCCCTCACTCGTGTCTCCTCGGTACCCTGCAGCTCTGCCCTTGCCCCTCTCCCCCCAGTTATAACAGAGACAGAGTCCCCCTATTCCTCACCTTCCACCCCATCAACCGTCGTATCTAGTAAGTAAGTAAATTGTATTTATATAGCATGTTTAAATAAACTCGCGTTGAAACCAAAGTGCTTTACATAAAAGAAATAATAAAAGAAATAATAAAGTTTCCGTACATCCATAGAAAAATTAAAAATCAGAAAAATGACATAATACATTATAGAATTCAACATGAACGTCCCCCCACAACAGAATCAAAATTTTCCACTGTGGGGAAAGGCATCAGAAAGTTAAGTCCTCTTCCTCTGTGAAACACCCGAGGTCGGGGCCTATTTGTGGCCTCCGCAGCCAGTCCGATGTTTTCAGGCCCTCTTTGCCGGAAAGCGGGAACTCCGGCGTCGGGTGAACACTCCTCAGCGGCTTGGAAAATGTCTGGAGCGGCCGCTTCCTCCCCGGAGACCGCGGCACCCGTAGTCCTCGGGCCGCGCTGGTTGGAGCTCCGACTCTGGCGATCTCGGAGCCCAGGCCCCGCGGTGTTTTAAATCCAGCGCCGCCCGCAGCCACAGCTCCTCGATGTTGGAGTCGGTGGTCACCGCACGGGGACCCGGTAAGGCATCGCCCGCTCCGTGTTGGTATCCCAGCACTGTGCCGCCGCCAAAGCTGTAGTCCCAGCCGGTCTCGACAGGAAAACGCCGCTCCAGTTTCTATGGTAGACCGCGAGGAAGGGGCGAAGTAACAGCTCGGAGGGAAGCCGCCTCTCCGACCAGGTAGGGGACTAAGAAATAATGTTTCCCCCTTCCCCTCCCCCCACATAAAAGACCAACTAACATTTGTTTTTTGACAGGACTAAAAATAAAAATAAAAAAGGGTGAAAGGACGCACATAATCCTCTGACATTTTCGCTACCTTCAAATGGATTCCAACATTAGCCACATTTTCTATCTCCACCCCTTTCAGCAGAGACCATTCCCTTCGCAACACCCTGGTCAACTCGTCCCTTCCCACCCTTCCCACCCCCTCCCCAGGTACCTTCCCCTGCAACTGCAGGAGATGCAACACCTGTTTGTATATCCCCCTCGATTCCATCCAAGGACCCCAACAGCCCATTCTACATTTTCCTTGATCTCCATTCCCTTTGCCCTTTTCACACCTTCACACTTATCTATCTATCTCACCCCCCCCCCCCACGTCAGTCTGAAGAAGGGTCTCGACCCGAAATGTCACCCATTCCTTCTCTCCAGAGATGTTGCCTGTCCAGCTGAGTTACTACAGCATTTTGTGTCTATCTTTAATCAAAGACTTTTTCTAGGGGCATCCCTTCTTCTCGCTATTCCGGATGGGCAGAAGATACAGAAGCTGGAAGCTTTGCACCACCAGACTCACGGACAGCTTCTTCCCCTCTGTGATCAGGCTTCTGAATGGTCCTTCATAAGTTAGGGTACCATCCGATTCACATCTACCCCATTGGCCTATGTCTCTGGGACTGGTGTGCTAGTCGCACATATGATTAATTTATGTGTTTTTTAGATACACACTGATTTATCTCAAGAATCTAACCACCGTGTAAACATGACATTCCAGTGCAGTCTGAAGAGTCCCAACCCGAAACAACGCCCCAGAGATGCTGCCTGACCAGCTGAGTTACTCCAGAATGTTGTGTCCTTTTGCCTGCAGTTAGTTAGTTCATTTTGTTTATTGTCACGAGTACCGAGGTACAGTGAAAAGCTTTTTTGTTGCATGCTATCCAATCAGTAAAAAGACTATACAGGATTACAATCAAGTCATCCACAGTGTAGATACAGGATTAAGGGGAATAACATCTAGTGGTGAATGTACTCCAGTAAAGTCTGATTAAAGATAAGTCGATGGTCTCCGATGAGGTAGATGTTAGGGTAGGACCGCTCTTTAGTTGGTCCTAGTTTAGTTTACAGATATAGTGTGGAAACAGGACCTTCGGCCCACCGAGTCCGCGCCGAACAGTGACACTAACACTATCCTACACACGAGGGACAATTTACAATTTTTACCAAGGCCAATTACCATACAAACCTGCACGTCTTTGGAGTGCGGGTGGAAACCGGTGCACCCGGAGAGAACCCACGCGGTCACAGGGAGAATGTACAAACTCCATACAGACTGCACCCAGTGTCAGGATCGTAGATCGAATCAGGTCTCTGGGGCTGTAAGGCAGCAACTCTACTTACTTACTGCACCCAGGATTGTTGAGTTTGGCTTGATGGCATTTAAGTATAATGTCATTTGATTTGATTGAATATTATGCAAAGCGAAGCTTTTGAACTGTAACCACATAACCATTACAGCACGGAAACAGGCCATCTCGGCCCTTCAAGTCCGTGCCCAACACTTTTTTTTCTTTTTTCCCTTCTTTCTTCCCCCTAGTTCCATCTACCTGCACTCAGACCATAACACTCCATTCCTTTCCCGTCCATATACCCATCCAATCTATTTTTAAAGGATAAAATCGAACCTGCCTCCACCACTTCCACTGGAAGCTCATTCCACACAGCTACCACTCTCTGAGTAAAGAAGTTCCCCCTAATGTTACCCCTAAACTTCTGTCCCTTAATTCTCAAGTCATGTCCCCTTGTTTGAATCTTCCCTACTCTCAATGGGAAAAGCTTATCCACGTCAACTCTGTCTAACCCGCTCATCATTTTAAAGACCTCTATCAAGTCCCCTCTTAACCTTCTGCGCTCCAAAGAATAATAATAATAATAATGATGATAATATCTTGTAAAAGACCTAAACCCTGTACTTGGGTAGACGTGACAATAATAAAGCTACAGCTACACTTGCAGACAGTGAGGCTGCTTTGTTCAGGGTGCACTGAGGCAACAGAGAGCACAGGTTTACCCTGCACCACCCGGCCCGGCCCGGCCCCTGGTGAAGCCAGTGATGTTTCTCTTTGACTCAGGCTCCCCCCCCCCCCCGCGCAGCAACATCCCACAATCACGTGACCATGTGGGCCCTGCGATTTCCAGGGATTGGAAGGGTGAAGGGGTGAAGAGTAGAAAGAGGGAGGAGGGAAACTGACGACAGCAGTCTCATAACAGTTTGGACGATGAGGGCTAGTGCGGACAAAGTAACTTGGGGGGGGGGGGGGGGGAAGTTAGAGGGAAGGGGCAGGCTTGTGATTGGGGTTTGAGTGCTGGTCCTTCCCCCCCCCTTCCCTGGCGGCAGTGGTGCGCTCCGTGGAACGCCGGGCCGGCGGCGCCGCGCGCACAGAACGCCGTGTAACAATATTCTTGCTACGTGTCGCGGGGAAGGCCGGCCCCGCACCGCAGCGCAGCGCAGCCCTGTCCCACACCCACACGTACTACACCCCGCACCACACACACCCACACCCACACCCACACCCACACACACACTCACCCACCCCCACACCCACCCGGCCGGCATGTCCACTCCCGCTCGCAGGAGGCTCATGAGGGACTTCAAACGGTGAGCCAGCGGGGGAGGGGGAATTGAGGCAGTTTTCTCCCCTCCCTAACCCTAAAATTTAACATGGCGCTGCTTTGACTTTTAAAATGGAAACGCCGCGGACCGGGAGGGGTTGCTCGGGGCCTGGGAGAGGAGGGGGGAAGAGAGAGAGAGAGAGAGGGGAAGGAAGGAAGGAAGGAAGAACGGATGGGGGGAGGGAGAGATAGAGGGGGGGAAGGAAGGAGGAAGAGAGAGAGGGAGGAGGAAGAGAGAGAGGGGGGGGGAAGAACGGACGGAGAAGGAAGGAGAGAGAGAGGAAAGGAGAGGTGTTTTTTTTTGTATTTCTTTCCAATCCCTTCTTGTGCCTTCACAGGTTGCAGGAGGATCCCCCAGCCGGCGTGAGCGGAGCGCCCTCGGAGAACAACATCATGGTCTGGAATGCGGTTATATTTGGGTGAGTGAGGAGCCGGCCCGGCCCGAGGCCTGTTCGTTTCGTTCACCTCCCCACTGCCTCCGTCCCTGCCGGCCGACACCTGTCCGCCTCGTTGCCCCGGTCGACTTGCTGAAAGGGCGGTGGTTTCTGTCGCTATGTATATATAATCAGCCGACCCAACCGCCTGCTTTACCTGTTAACTGTACCGTGATGCGCCAGTCTCGAGTAGGGGTGCTATATTTGTGGTTGTGTATGGGTGTCTCTGTTTTGTAACCTTGTTTTCCTTTTTATTTTTCTCTCACTCCAGGCCGGAAGGAACACCTTTTGAAGATGGTAAGTCCAGCCGAACAAGGGCGTGAAAGTTGAAGAGGCTTGACGTAATACCATGTTACCTCCAAGTCTAGTATAGAATAGTATAGACACAATGCGTTGGGGTAAGTCAGCAGGCCAGGCAGCACCTCCATTGAACATGGTTAGCTTCCGGCCGGGACCCTTCATCAGACTGATTCTGGCTGGGATAGACACAAAGTGCTGGAGTAACTCGGTAGGTCAGGCAGCATCTCGGGAGAAAAAAGGATGGGTGAGGTTCCGGGTTGGGACCTTCGAGTCTGAAGAAGAGTCCTGACCCAAAACGTCACCCATCCTTTTCCCCCCCAGAAATGCTGGCTGTTCTGCTGAGTTACTCCAGCACTTTGTGCCTATCTTTGGTATAAACCAGCATCTGTTGTTCCTTTCGACTGATACAGATTCAGTCTGAAGAAGGGTCCTGACCCGAAACATCTTCTATCCATGTTCTCCAGAGATGCTGCCTGGCCCACTGAGCTACTCCAACACTGTCATTTTGTGTAAACCAGAATGTGCAGTTCCTTGTTTCCAGTGCAGAATGTTGCTTTGGAGTTCTGTGTACACGAGGAATTGAAATACTGGAAATGGGTGAATATAATAGTGCAAAAAGATTTTCAAAAGAACCAAGGAAGATGCCTGGGCGAATGTGTAATAAACTAAGGTAGCTTTTTAAATCATCAGCCAAGCATAGATTATAGGAATTATGATTTTTCCTCGTGCACATCGTTGCTATTTTTAAAAATAAATAAAAAATAACTTGCGGGCTGTTTCTTGGACAATTTGGAAGAGCTTCCTGGTTTGAGTGAAATGTTGAGAGAATGTAATTCTACTTTTTCAAAGATGGGTGTTTCTTTTGAAACGCCTACATGTGACATGGATTAGTCATGGTCGGACAAGATTGGGCAAATTCACGACAAAACTGAAAGGTTGAACAGTGAAGGAAGTGGACTGCTGTGTTTTGCTACATAAACCTCGGGGAGAATGGATCCCAGAGCTAAAGGTGGTGTGTAATTTAAGGCGAAATGCATGTTATTTTGTCGGCTGTGATTTGGGATTTTCAGATGATCTCGGCCAAAGCAGATTGAAGTGATGTCAGTGGAGATTAATCTTTTATGGACTGCATCCTGTAAATGTTGTAATTTTGACATCAGGATGTGCTGTGATGTGGAACAGAGATTTGGCAGTGCTTGTGTGTTGCCAGGCTCACAGACTGTATGGGTGCAGTTGAAGCACAACTGAATGGTCAGTTTAACAATTCGCGTCAATGTTAAACTTGAACCGGAAGATAATTATTGGAAGTGCCGCTAGTCAGGGTGGGGATCTGGTCGAAGTGGAACATAGAACAAGTACAACACAGGAGCAAGTCCTTCAACTCACAATGTCTGTGCCGAGCATGATGCCAAGACCATCTCTTATCTATCTCCATTCTCTGCAAATTCATGCCTCTATTTAAAAGCCACTTTCATTATCTCCGGCAGTGAGTTTCAGGCGCTGGCCACCCTGTGTGTGTGTTTTAAACTTGCCCGCACATCTCCTTTAAACTTTGCCCTTCTCACCTTAAAGCTATGCCCTCTTGTATTTGATATTTCGATCCTGAGGAAAAGGTTCTAACTGAGTACCCTCTCTCCCATATTTTTATATACTTCTGCCATGTCTCCCTGCACTCTCTGGCATTGCTGGGAAAACAATCCAAGTCTTTTCAATCTCTCCTTGTAGCTAATCAAGGCATCATTCTAGTCGACCTGTGCACCCTCTCGAAAGCCTCCACATCCTTCCTGTAATGGGGTGACCAGAACTGTACGCAATACTCCAAATGCAGCCTAACCAAAGTTCTTTGAAGCTGCATCGTGACTTCCTGATTCTTGTACTTAATGCCCTGACCAATGAAGGCAAACATACCATTTACTTTCCTCCTTGTTTGTTGTAAAATCTTTGACAAAAATACGCCGTCACCTTTGGGTTTTGATCCAGATATCTGAGATTACCTGGGCTAGAAACAGAAAAAACTGCAGATACTGGATTATACCAAAGATGGACACCAAGTGCTGGAGTAACTCAGTGGGTAAGCAGCATCTCTGAAGAAAAAAAAATGGGTCGGGACCCTTCAGACATTACTAGCGCTGTTCCATAGATAAGTCAAATTGACCAGAAGAAATATTCACCGACTGTTGTCAGTGACATTCAAACAGAGGAATGTGAGTGTGCCGGCACTTCTCGATGTGGTGAGCTCCAGGTTTGAGTTCTAGATAGTTCCAAGTGTAGTCTGACATTTCCACACTCAACAAGCATAAATAAAAGCTGCATGGAATCTGGTCAAGGGATCGTTGTGTCATTCTCTTGTCTTCTGTAGCCGGGACAACACTGGAGAGTTGCTGCATTTCAGATGAAATGTTCATGTGAGTGTAAGAGGCTCAGTGAAACAACTGAAGAGAGATTACAGAGAGAGCTTTTTTCCCATCAGGAGGTCAAAGGTTAGAGGATGCAGATTTAAGCGACTGACAATAAACTAACACGTGGTGTGATGTGTGTGGAAACCGGCGATGACAAGCTGGAAAGGGTGCAGAGAAGATACACAAAGCTGTTGCCAGGACTAGAGAGCCTGAGCTGTAGAGAGAGGTTGAGCAGGCTAGCATTTTATTCCTTCGCGCTCAGGAGGATGAGGATCTTATAGAGGTGGACAAAATCATGAGAGGAATAGATCGGGTAAACGCACAGTCTCTTGCCCAGAATAGGGGAATTGAGAACCAGAGGACATGGGTTTAAGGTGAGGGGGAAAAGATTTAATGGGAACTTGAACAATAACTTTTTCGTACAAAAGGTGGTGGGTGTATGGAATGAGCTACTGGAGGAACTTTTTGAGGCAGGTACTATCGCAATGTTCAAAATATATTTAGACAGGTACATGGATAAGCTGAGTTTAGAGGGAGACGGGCCAAGTGCAGACAGATGGCACTAGTGTGGATGGGACTTGCTGGTTGGCGTGGGCAAGTTGGGCTAAAGATCCTGTTTCCACGCTGTATGACTCTATACCCCGAGGAAACCCACGTGGTGGAAAGCAAGCGTAGCATTTACTTCCACACTGACAGCGATTGACTAAAGGTTCAAGGGTGACTTGAGGAAAATCTTTGCGTGGTGAATAATAGTCAGGAATGAGCAGCCTGAAAGCTTGCCGTCTGCAAATTCATTGCTGCTTTCAAAATGGGACCAGCAAAAAATATTTGAAGGTATAAAATCGCAAAAGTGCAAGAAGTGGGACTATCTATACAACAATGACAGAGATTTGGTGGGCTAAATGTCTGTTTCCTGCGCTGTGATAATTTTGTGATTTAAAATTTTCGGCACATGGATGGCACTAAATGAATTCTTTCAGTCTTTGTCTCAAGTAGTAATTTTATTTTCTCATCTTCAGAAGTTTTGTTTGTTACTGGAGTTGAGTTGCATGATTCTTTAATGTTTAGTATTTGTATACTATTTGAATAATCAGGTGCTCTGGCTGAGTCAGATCCCAAACCTGTCCAACATCCACAAAGCGTTTGTCGGCACTGGGGCTCGATTCTCTGGAGTTTAGAAGGATGAGGGGGCACCTCATTGAAACTTCCTGAATCGTGAAAGACCTGGATAGAGTGGGTGTGGAGAGGATGCTTCCACTGGTGGGAGAGTCTCGGAGCAGAGGCCACAGCCTCAGAATAAAAGGACGTACCTTTTAGAAAGGAGATGAGGAATTTCTTTAGTCAGAGGGTGGTGAATCTGTGGAATTCATTGCCACAGGCAGCTGTGGAGGCCAAATCAATGGATATTTTTAGGCGGTGATTGATAGATTCTTGATTAGTAGGGGTGTCGGGTTGCGTGGAGAAGGCAGGAGAATGGGGTTGAGAGAGAAAGATAGATCGGCCATGATCGAATGGCGGAGTAGACTTGGTGGGCCGAATGGCCTAATTCCGCTCCTACAACTTGTGAACCTTCACCATGTCGTTGTGGGACTGGCAACTTAGTGTTTCCACAGTTTACCCCACCCTCCATACACCATCGCTACTAGCCACCTGTCTCCCTCGCTGGAAGCCCTTTGAATCTTGTCTAGTCTTGAGAGCCTTTAAACTCAGTAATACCTGGGTTGAAACCTTGCAGACACAGGAGTCTGCGGATGCTGGGGTCTGCAGCCAACAAAGTGGCATAACTGTTAGAGCTGCTGCCTCACAGCGTCAAGTTCAATCCTGACCGCGGGTGTTTTCAGCGTGGAGTTGGCATATTCTCCCTGTGGCTGTGTTGAGTTTTATCTGGGTTCTCTGGTTTCCTCCCACATCACTCTGCATGTTAGTAAGTTACTTGCAAATTGTCCCTAGTGTGTCGGGAGTGGACGACATGGAACTAGGATGATCAATGGTCGGCGTGGGCTGGAGGGCCTTTTTGTTGCTGCGTGACTCTGAAAACTATTTGTAAGAAGTCCAGGCAACATCTGTGGATGGTTGACCCTACATCAGGACTTTTGAAACATTGCACTTCTTCTTTCGTGTGGCGTGCACAGCCTAAAGTTGTAGGACAACTTGTTCTATTTGATCTTCCGTTTGTGCACGTCGAGTTGATTGCATTAGTCGAAACGGGTTGCAATCTTCCACCCCAAACATTGCACTAACATTCCAGGACCTTGCAGGAGGTGAATTTTAAGATGTTTCCACCATGTAATTTTCATAAAGACAGCCTGTGGAGGATACATCTGCTGATAAAAGACTCGTACCAGTACTGATTTCAATTTCCTCTTTGTGAACTCACATGTTGCACTTCATGTTAAATGAGATTTATTTTAGCTCGTAGCTTGTAAATGGAGGCTATTTTTAAAAGAGAGGACTTGTTTCTTTCTCTATAAGCATATTTGTGCCTTACCTTGGTGAATTATTTTACTTGCCGTTGAAATCTATTGCATCCACGCATGCAAACATTTTCAACTAGGCTGTGGGACTTAAAATCTTCCTGCCGTAATTGTCCACTATCGTATAGAAACTTCACTGTATCACCACTGATTGGGACGCGACTTCCTTAAAAATGCTTTTCTCCTCTCTCGTTCCAGGTACTTTTAAACTCACAATAGAATTCACAGAAGAATATCCCAACAAGCCGCCCACAGTTAGATTTGTTTCAAAAATGTTTCATCCAAATGGTATGTAAATGAATTGCCAGAGTTTATGTGCTTTTAATTTGGGGAGTGATGATCACAATGATGGGGAAAATAAAGGTGGTGGGTGGGTGCCTGTACTTGAGTATGATGCTGGCAATGTGTAATAGAATCGTACAGCATTTAATCGTGTCCTTTTGGCTCCACCTCATCCATTCCGATCATTATGTCTATCTATGCTAATCCTGCATTAGGCTCGTACTCTTTACTTTAATAGATACAGCGCGGAAGCA
This sequence comes from Malacoraja senta, assembly GCA_038087875.1. Classification (NCBI taxonomy): domain Eukaryota; kingdom Metazoa; phylum Chordata; class Chondrichthyes; order Rajiformes; family Rajidae; genus Malacoraja; species Malacoraja senta. The sequence goes on from CM075983.1 coordinate 48,425,425, forward strand.
GGCCCTTCGGCCCATCGACTCCGTGCTGACCCGCGAACACCCAGTACACTAGCGCTATCCACACTAGGGACAATTTTATCAAAGCCAATTAACCTACAGATGCTTGGGTCTTTGGAGTGTCGGAGGAAACCGGAGAAGCCGGAGAAAACCCATGGGAGTACAAACTCCATACAGACTGCACCCGTAGTCAGGATCGAGCCCAGGTCCCTGACCCTGCAAGGCAGCACCTCCGCCACTGTGCCACCCAAACAAAATATGATATTCCTCAATGCCTTTCCTATCTAAGCATCTGTCCAAATGCAGTTTGAACATTTTAATTGTGTGTCACTCTAACACCTCCTCTGGCAGCTTGTTCTAAGTAACCACCACCTTCTGCAAAATCTTGCCCCTCATCTTCATTTCCCCTCTTGTCTTAAACTGTACCCTCTAGTTTTACTTCTAATCGCCCTGGGAAGAAGATTCTATCTGTCCTATCTATGGCCCTCATAATTTCATAAACCTCTGTAGACAGCCCCTCAGCCTCCTGTGTACCAGTGTTAATACGCCCAGCCCATCTATCTGTCACCCACCATTCCAGATTCTGTTTGCTCTCTCTTGTATTCTATTGCTCCTACATGCGTCCTAAGTTGAGGGCAAACAAATTCACAGACTGCTTGTCATCACAACCTTTTCTGAATAATATTTTGCTTGGGTAGGGATGGTCACCTTTTGTGTTCCTTTTGCATTGGGTCTTGTGTCCACGGGTGCCATGGTCTCTGAGGAAATCTTATTCCAGTGTGATCGTCATCGTCATACAGCACGGAAACGCCCTTCAGCCCAACTTGTCCATCCTGACCAAAATGCCCCATCTAAGCTAGTCTCATTTGGCCCATATTCCTTTAAACCTTTCCTGTCCATATGCCTGTCCGAGTGCCTTTTAAATGTTAATATACCTGCCTCAACTACCTCCTCCGGCAGCTCATTCCATATACCCACCACCCTCCGAGTGGAAAAAGTTGCCCCTCAGGTTCCTATTAAGTTGTTCCCCTCTCAGCTTAAACTTATCAGCAACCAGAGAGCGGTACTGAGCTACCATCTACCTCATTGGAGACCTTTGGGCTAGGTTTATTTGGACTTTACTGGACTTTATCTTGCGCTGAACATTATTCCCTTTATCCTGTGTACACTGTGGATAACTCGATTGTCATCATGTCTAGTCTTTCCACTGACTGGTTAGCACACTTTTGACTGCACCTCTGGAAAAATCAATGATTTATAGGAAATAAGAACTCTACATTTTGGCTGCAGGCTCAATAAATGGAACTTTGTGTCTGGTTCTGTTGAATTTACAAGTAATTATATCAAAACCAAACCTCTCTTAACCTTTGATCTGGTTATCTTGGACAGGAGCATGATTTATTGCCCTGGATGAATCGTCATCTATAACCACACCAGTTGCTGCTTTATGTTAATCCTACATTGCCCAGAAATAGGGAGCTTCAGTTTTTCGAACGATAAATTAATTGTGAAATATTTCAAAATTGGATGGATTCTTTATGCTCCCTTTTGTTTCTTGATGGTGTCAAGGGCATAAGAACGTGACCGTTTGCGTTTAGTTTGTCACGTGCCTGCGAGGTACAGCGAAAAGCTTTTCTGGCGTGCGATCCAGTCACGGATGGACAATACACAACTATAACCGAGCCATCCACTGTGTACAGATGCATGATAAAGGGAATGACACGGATAATGTTTAGTGCAGCCAAGTGTTCTGCCACGTTTTCAAGAAAATGAATTTTTACTTTGAAGAGCCTTTGTGATGGGTGACCAAAATGTTATTAACCAGCAGCCTTGTGTGTTCCTAAAATGGAAACTCTGCTTGAATCCCAATGTGAGCCCGCTTTAATAATTGACACTTTTTGTCCATGTTACTAGACTGAAATCTGGAACAAATATAAAGGTTGTACTAGTATCCTGATTTAAACGTTCAGGCCTACCAAATTTTAAACCAAGAGGGTCAACTGTTTCCAGCGAATAAATGGACTTTGGTTTGCATTTTGTTGTCAAAATAGAATTTAGTGTTTAATGCGAAGTAAGAAGCATCAGTGCTCCAGGTTTTACTGGATGCATCTCTGTAACATTGTTGAGCTCAACTTAGTTGAATTACTCAATATAGGTGCTTTTGAATAAGTATTTGGACTTGTGAAATTTGCAGGCAATTGATGGTTATTATAGTTTGATACAGTCAAGTATTTAGCAAGTGCTGTGTAATGTTAAACTTCATGTACTTTCTTTAGTCTATGCAGATGGCAGTATATGTCTGGATATACTGCAGAATCGCTGGAGTCCAACGTATGATGTGTCTTCAATTTTAACATCTATACAGGTAATTGTGTCTTTTAAAATTGTCCCTCATCCTGTCCAATATTACAGTTTCTGACCACCTCCATCTCAAGGCAGTGGAAAAGCAGCAAGACCTTCCCCACCCTTTCCTCCTCCTCCCTGCTCCCGTCTAGCTGAAGGTAGTACAGAAGCTTGAAAGTGCGACCACCAGACTTCTGAACGGTCCTTCCATAAGTTAGGGAACTGTCTGATTCACCTCCAATGTGGACATTGGACGTGTTCCCGATGTTGGGGAAGTCCAGGACAAGGGGTCACAGTTTAAGGATTAAGGGGGAAATCCTTTAGGACCGAGATGAGGAAAACATTTTTCACACAGAGAGTGGTGAATCTCTGGAACTCTCTGCCACAGAAGGTAGTTGAGGCCAGTTCATTGGCTATATTTAAGAGGGAGTTAGATGTGGCCCTTGTGGCTAAAGGGATCAGGGGGTATGGAGAGAAGGCAGGTACAGGATACTGAGTTGGATGATCAGCCATGATCATATTGAATGGCCTACTCCTGCACCTATTTCTATGTTTCTATCTATGTTTCTATGTATCTGGAACTAGGTGCACCACGATGCTGAGAACTATATTCTGCACTTTGTATCTTCCCCTTTGCACTACCTATTGCCCTTGAGTTTGGCTTGATTGTATTTGTGTGGCATATCTGATCTGATTAGATAGCCTGTAAAACAAAACGTTTCACTATCTCGGTACACAAGGCAGTAATAAACCTGCAACTAATGGGCCTGTCCCACTGTACAAGCTAATTCAAGAGTTCTCCCGAGTTTCCCTGATTCGAACTCGGAGAATTACGGTAATAGACGCTCGTAGGTACTCGGGGCTCTCGTGGACATTTTTCAACATGTTGAAAAATCTTCACGAACTTACCGCGTTTCCCGAGTACCTGCCGTTAGCGTTACGAGCCGCTAAGAGACGTCCCGAGCTCCTACGTACATTCTACGTGCTTACCATATAACCATATAACCATATAACCATAACAGCACGGAAACAGGCCATCTCGGCCCTTCAAGTCCGTGCCGAACATTTTTTTTATTTTTTTTTTTTTTTTAAATTAAAAATAAAATACTTCCCCCTAGTCCCATCTACCTGCACTCAGACCATAACCCTCCATTCCTTTCCCGTCCATATACCCATCCAATCTATTTTTAAAGGATAACATCGAACCTGCCTCCACCACTTCCACTGGAAGCTCATTCCACACAGCTACCACTCTCTGAGTAAAGAAGTTCCCCCTAATGTTCCCCCTAAACTTCTGTCCCTTAATTCTCAAGTCATGTCCCCTTGTTTGAATCTTCCCTACTCTCAATGGGAAAAGCTTATCCACGTCCACTCTGTCTAACCCGCTCATCCACGTCCACTCTGTCTAACCCGCTCATAATTTTAAAGACCTCTATCAAGTCCCCTCTTAACCTTCTGCACGAGTTTTATATGTTTTAAACTCAGGAGAGCTCTTGGGTGAACTCGTACAGTGGGACAGGTCCTTTTAAGCTTCTGGAGATTTTCGTAGCGATCTTTAGCCGGCCATCTTGAGGTGCACAATGTCCTCCATTCCATCCCCCATGTCCTGTGTTTTGCCCTGAGGGTATGTCTGTCTTTGTTCGCTAGCACATATTGTCCCCGTTGAGATGTGAAGTTGCAGAAAAAACTGCACGTTGTCCCACTCCAGGAACAACATTGCCTCCAATTAGTTATTAGAACATTCAATTAATTCTCTTCACAACTGACGTAAATAATGTGGAGCTGCAGGCATGGTGAGCTGAAAATGACAAAATCCTGGCGACTAAAGAAAAATGCCAATGTCATTTGTGGTAAAAATCCACCTGGTTCCCTAATATTCTTTGGAGAGGGAAATCTACTATCTTAGGCTGCTCTGGTCAAAATCTGACTCCAGATCTACAAAAGGATTGACCCCTAGTTGCTTCCACAGCTCAGTGATGATTAGAGATGCAAAGCTATTGTAGGCACGGGCCGTCACATCTATATCTATGGAGAGAAGGAATGGGTGACGTTTCGGGTCGAGACCCTTCTTCAGACTGGTTAGGTGTCTGAAGATGGGTCTTGACCCAAAAGTTACCCATTCCTTCTCTCCAGAGATGCTGCCCGTCCCGCTGAGTTACTCCAGCATTTTGTGTCTTATCTTTGGTTTAAACCAGCATCTGCAATTCCTTCCTACACATTTATATCTATAGTGTTTCATTCTGAACAGAAAGATGCTTGTATACGTATCATTCCTCGCTCTTCGTTACCGTTGCTAATATCCATCCTGTAAACTGCTCTAGCGCCTGTTTACCTACTTTAATTAATAAATGTTATTTTTCAAACTTCAATCTTTTTGTAATATTTAGAAATTTGAGCATTTAGTTTTTGCACCATTCTGGCATAAAAGCACCGCATCCATGAAAAGACATCAAACAAAGTCCTGAGCCTCTCCACTGTGGCCATTCTTAATCAACAGGGCTGTAAATCTGCTTCCAACCCCCACCTGACCCCTCGTCAACTTGCTGTGTGGGAGGCCAGTTGGTTCTGCGGATTTTACCTTGTTCAGAAAGCAAACGTTGAAAAGTACTTGAGACTGTGCTTGTTGGAAAGCAAACGTTCTCAAGTCCTACATCAAACTAATTATCTTCAAGTGTAGTCATGCATGCCAGCCAGCCAGTGCTTTCTTGCTCTGCATATTATTGACCCTAAAGTTACCAAACTGTTGTAGAGTTTGCTTGAAGGATGTTTAGTGTAACGATACAGCATGGAGACAGGCTCTTCGGCCCACGCTGACCATCGATCACCTGTTCACATTAGTTCTCTATTATCCCACTTTCTCACCCACTCCCTATACACTAGGGGCGAACTTAACCAGGGCCAATTAACCAACAAACCTGCACGTCCTTGGGGATGTGGGAGGAAACCAGAGCACCCGAAGGAAACCCACGTGGTCATACAGAGAATGTGCAAACTCCACACAGTCAACGGCCAAGGTCAGAATCGAACCTGCGTCTTGGGCATTTTGAGGCAGCAGCTCTACCGGCTCTGCCACTGCATTGCCCTAGGTTCCCCAGGCCATAGCATTAACTCACTGTTTCCCTTCAAACAGAGCCATGAGATCTTTTATTTCTGCCTGAAGTTGATTACCATGGCTTAATATAGCGTAACAGACTGCTTCTCATGATGCACCATTCTCCCAAAGCTCGGCCTAGATTACATACTATGCTTTTAAGTTGCAAAATTGCCAGTGTGCTGACACTTAATGTCATGCCAACAGATAAACTGTAGAATGAAGAATAGGAGGACATGGGGCAGTGTTGTTAAATTTGCATGCGTTTAGTTTCTCTGACATAAGAATTGCCTTTGAGCTGAGAGATGTTTATGCTGGTAATAGAATATGTGCATTATGTGACAACTTCCTTTATCCAAGGTCTCCGTAGCACAGTAACGTTCCATCTTAGAGTATTGAGTATAGAAGTTGAGCGGTCATGCTGCAGTTATATAAGGTGGTGTGGCCTCATTTACAGTACGGTGTTCAGGTTTGGTCACCTCGTTACCTGAGAGACGTGAGCTGGAAAGGCTGCAGAGAAGATTTATGATGATGGTGCCAGGACTTGAGGGACGGAGCTATAGGGAGAGGTTGAGCAAGCTAGGACTTTAGTCCTTGGAGCGCAGGAGGATGAGGGGTGATCTTGTAGAGGTGTACAAAATCACGAGAGGAATAGATCGGGTAGACGCACAGTCTCTTTCCCAGAGTAGGGGTATTGAGAACCGGAGGTTGAAGGTGAGGGGGGGGGGGGGGGGGATGGGATTTAAAAGGAACCTGAGGAGTAAACTTTTTACACAAAGGGTGGTGGGTGTATGGGACGAGATGCCAGAGGTGGTAGTTGAGGCAGATAGTATCGCAACGTTTAAGAAGCACTAGACTAAGTGGGGCCCGTTGGGTCCCATTCTCACACGGGAGTCCTGGTCCCCAATGCAATATTCCACCACGCGCGCATAGCCCCCAACTGCGCAGGCACGGCTGACGGGTTCCCGTTGTGACGCCTCTGATCTCCGCTCACCCCCCCACTCTGCCCCTTGCCCTTCCCCCACGCACTCAACCCCCCCCCCCCCCCCCCCCCCATCCATTCTTAGCGGCTCTTTTGCGGCGCAGCCATTCCCGCCCATTATGAAGTAGAACACACAGGTATTACTGCGCAGGTGCAGCTGACGGGCATGACAAGTGGAAAAGGGGTTTATTAAAGCTGAAAATGTTAATAACTCTTAAAATACGGCCTGCCCGTGCCGCTGCCGGCTGCTGGCGTGGCCTACCGCTGTGTGGGGTGGGAGGGTTGTGGTGGGGGTGTGGGGGCAGGGGGGGTGTGGGGAAGGGGTGTGTGTGGGGGAGGTGGTGTGTGAGGTTTGGGGGGAGGAGGGTGTGGGGGGTAGGGGGCTTGTGGGGTTATTGCATGGTTGACTTTGATCACTCCCTGCATTACAAGGCTGGCCCCTGAGTGAGATTGTCAATAAGTGCTCGATTAAAGCGATCCTCAGACGGCGGCTGAGAACAGTCCTTGTCAGTTGCCTCCACTGTGGAGGGGGCAAAATTAAAAAGGATGTTCTGCAGTTCTCCTCTCCAGTTAGAATTGCAAAGACTGTGAGCTTGATCGATGGTAGAATATTGCAGATTGGTTACTTTGAAACTTACCCTTGGCATTGCAAGAACTTGTGGGCGAGGCTGAGCTGGGACCACATTGCTGGGCAGTTTGAATGCTCCGCTGGGAAATCAGTGCCAACTCTGTGAAGTTGAGCTGATGTTTTGTGCTGCAGGTGGAGGGGGTGGGATGGGAGGTGCAGGCAGTAGATTGTGGAGAGGAACAGCGTTTACAGCTTGCTACCTGAGAGGATGTAGACAATTGGTGACATGGTAGGGGCAGCGGTGGAGTTGTTGCCTTAAAGCACCAGAGACCCGGGTTGGGTACTGTCTCGACGGAGTTGGTACGTTCACCCTGTGATTGGGTGGGTTTTCTCCGGGTGCTCTGGTTTCCTCCCACACTCCAAAGAGGTACAGGTTTGTAGGTTAATTGGCTTTGGTGAACAAAAACTGTAAATTGCCCCTAATGCGTAGGAAAGTGTTAGTGTACGGGGTGATCGCTGGTCGGCGCGGACCCCATGGGCTGATGGGCCTGTTTCCGCGCTGTATCTCTAAACTAAATCAACCAAATGTTCCACGTACATTTAAAGGTGTACTTGGATAATACGGTGACGTGGTGTAACATGGAAAGCTATGCTCCGAGAGATGGGAAACTGGGCTGGAAAGAGGTTTGGTGGGTGAATAGGGGTGTTGTGGACTCGAACCTGATGGGCAGGCTGCCTTAACTTTCCGCGCTGTATGTCTAAACCAAACTGTTCATTCAGTGCAAGGCTAGGCACGTCTCGCTGTACGTTGCGTGATTACTGGACCTGTGCTTTAGTAAGGGACTCATTCTGTTGCAGCCATTTGGTGCTGGTAATGTCACTGTGACCCTGTTATTGAAATGAGTTACAGTTCTCACTTGACAGTTAACCTTGATGGATTCTGGATCCGTGTTCTAGGAAACTGTTGTAGCTAAAAAATCTCTGCGTTTTTTCTGTATTCAGTCTTCCTGAATCTGACTAATTTGCTGCTTTATTCAGGCAGTTACATCTTTGGTTACTTTTAGGAAATTTTGGATTTCCGACTGACTTCACGGCATTTTTACAATTTTATTAAAATTGTATTCTATTCTCTTTTATGGCACCATTTACAGTAGAGAGTTGCAATCCTCTCATTATTTGGGGTTTATTACTGTAACATGTACCAACGTACAGTGAAAAGCTTTGTTTGCAAGCTGCTCGATCTAATTAGATAATGCTGTACGTGAATACAATCAAGACAGACCTGTAAATAGGCAGTGAAAGATAGAGTGCAGAATATAATTTGTAGCATTGTAGTGCACCAGTTCCACAGACTAAGTCCAATGTCCGCACTGGGGTAGAGGTGAATCAGACAGTACGCTAGCTCATGTTAGGATCATTCAGAAGCCTGATAATAGAGAGGAATAAGCTGACCTCGAGTCTGGTGGTGTGCACTTTCACGCTTCTGCCTGGCGGGTACAGGCAGAAGATGGAATGACCGGGGTGGGACAAGTGTTTGATTATGTTGGCTGATTTCTTCAGGCAGCATAAGTGTAGATGAAGTCACTGGTGGGAAGTCTAGATTGTGTAATGGACTGGGCCACATCCACATCCCTCCATTTCCTTGCGGACTTGGGCAGAACTGCTCCCAAACCATGATCCATTGTAATAGTGATTAGACTTTGCCTTCCAGAAAGATTGAGAACCAGCCCTGGTACTAATCGTAGACTCGTTTAAAATTAATTGCAGCTAGCTTCCTAAGTGATTAGTTGAAGAATGCTGCTTTTGTGAATCTAATATACTGAACTTGGTCATAATAAAATTGTGAATGTTAAAGTCTCTCTATCTTTCATCTTTTTGCTAATTTTAGATGAGAGGATATTGCCAGGACTCAAGGGACTGAGTTATAGCGAGAGATTGGGCAAGCTAGTATTTTATTCCCTGAAGCATAGGGAATTGGATTGGTCTTCGAGGTGAATAAAATCAGGAGGGTTGTGGAAAGGGTGCCTTTTTCCTCAGGGTTTGGTAGTCAAGGACCAGACACCGTGAGTTTGAGGTGAGAGGGGAAAGATTAAATAGGATCCTATGGTGTTTTCATACAGAGTGTGGTACATGTATAGAACGAGCTGCCGAAGAAATGGTTGATGCAGGTACAATAACAGCAAGTGCAGTTCAGAGATGCAGCATGGAGAAAGGCCCTTTAGCCCACCGAATCCAAGCCAACCATCCATCACCCATTCGCGCTCGTTCTGTTATCCCAGTTTCCATTCAACTCCCTATACATTAGGGAACAATTTAGAGGCCAATTAACCTACATACCCACATCTTTGAGATGTGAGAAGAGACCAGGGCACCCGGAGGAAGCCCACGTGGTCACAGGGAGCATGTGCATAGACGGTATCTGAGGTCAGGATCGAACCCGGGTCTATAGCTCAGATGCAGCGGCTCTACCAGCTGCATCATTGTGCTGCCTGCTTAATGGACATTTGAACAAGTACATGAAGGATAGGTTTGGAAGGATATTTGGATGGGCACTTGGTCAGCATGACATGCTGGGCCAAAGGGCCTGTTCCAATGCTGCACTGGTGTTATTCAAGAGAAAGTTTGGTGATTTATTTCAAGTGGGCAATTCTTTGTGTAGCAGCCCTGATATATTGAGTTGTTCCAGTTGTCCAGTGGGCACATTTTATCACATAGTTTCTTTTCAGATTGGATGTTTGTTCACAGTGGTTGAAAGGTTCCAATGGTCAATGGATTAAATGGGTACATGTGCTCAATGAGAACCACTTGCTCTTTGGAAAATGTAGTTTGGGGTACCATTTAACGAGTGCCTTTGTTCTGTTCAAGGCCAGCCTGGGCTGGTTAGTGTTAATTAGTTATAGTGGTGAAGCAATGCTAAGTTTAGCTTCATTAGTGGGCTCAATGTAGTGCAGTATTGCCCTAATGTATTGTCTGGTTTTAATGAGTTTCTGCGATTTAATGCCTGCAATAGTCTTGTGTTCAATTAATAATCTGAAGGGCCTGTCCCACTTTCACAACCTAATTCACGACCTTTTTTACTCATCGACATTTTTCATCATGCTAGAAAAACGCCCCGGCCTACTTAATGCCACGAGTACCTACAACTAGCATCACGGCCTGCTACGACCCACCTACGACCTTGTGACGACCATGCTGCGAGTATGAGTCAAGGGCAAACTCGGCAGAGGTCGTGAAAGTGGGACAGGCCCTTGACTCTGCTTTTGGTATCTGGGAAGTACCACATTTTGGGGAAGTCATTTCAATGGCATTGGACAGGCCCTCTCAAAAGTTGATTGGGAGAGATTGTTCGGGAGTAGAGGGGCATTGGCAAGTGGGAAGCTTTTGAAGGTGAGATGGCAAGGAGTTCAGGGCCAGCATGTTCCTGTTAGTAAAGGGCAAGGCTAGCAAGGTTAAGGAGCTTTGTTTGGCAATGGATATTTGAGAGTCCATTCAGGATTGAGGAGGCATATGTCAGTACAGGCAACTGGGATCAGGCAAGTCATTTGAGGTAGGAGTACAACTTAGGAAATTGGGAGGGGGGGTCAGAGAAAACTACAGCAGATAAAAATAAAGGAGAAAGACAGGATCGATTTGCATTTGGAAAGTCAAGGACTGAATAAGGAAATAAAATGCTGAAGTAACTCAACGGGTTAGGTAGCATCTCCGGAGAAAAGGAATAGGTGATGTTTCGGTTTGGGACCTTTCTGAAGAAAGATGTTGACTGATCTGCTTCAGAGAATGCTGCCTGACCCGCTGAGTTACTCCAGCAATGTGTGTCTATCTTTGGTGTAAACCAGCCTCTGCAGGTCCTTCTTCTACTGAATAGGGATAGTCATGTTGGCTTTGTGCTTGACCAAGATGTTTTATGTGGGCAGGGCAGTAGACTGTGTCCATGAGAACTTTAGCAAGGTCTTTAACAACATCCCACCTTGTAGGCTGGCATGGAAAGTTAGATGATGTGGGAGCTGGTCACGGATAAAAACTTAGCTTGGTGGTAGAGGAGGGTTATTTTTCAGATTGATGTCTGGTGACCAGTGCTTGGTCCTCATTTGCCATATTAACAATTTGGATGAGAAGGCAGGTGGCAGGATTAATAAGTTGGCAGATGATACCACAGTTTGTTTAGTGGAGATTGAAGAAGGTTGTCTAAGGTTACAACAGGATATAGATCATGGAAAATTGGGAAGGGAATGACAGATGGAATTTAATCTGTGACAAGTGTTAAGTGATGTATTTTGGGAAGGTAAACCAGAGCCGGGCACACAAACAGCAGGGGTCTGGGAAGAGTTGCGCAGATAATCGTTGGGTATAAATGCAGAAAGTGGCAGCACAGGTAGACAAAGCAATTTAGAAGGCATATGAAAGTACAAATATTGGGATGGCTTTAGACTTTAGAGATACAGCGTGGCTACTACCCTTCGGCCCACTGAGTCCGCACCTACCAGCGATCCCCATACACTAACACTGTCCTACACACTAGGGACCATTTACAATTTTACCAAAGCCAGTTAACCTACAAGCCTTACGTCTTTGAAGTGTGGGAGGAAACCGGAGTGCCCGGAGAAAACCCAAACGGTCACTGGAAAAATGTATAAACTCCGTATAGACAGCACCCGTAGTCAGGATCGTAGTCTTTGGCGCACTAAGGCAGAAGCTCTACTGTTATGCCACTGTGTGTCATGTTACAATTGTACAAAATGTTGGTTTGGCTGCATTTGGATTATTGTATACAATTCTGTTTGCTATGGAACAGGAAAGATGTGATTTTTAGCAGAAAGGAAAGGAGAAATTGGATAAACAAAAATGCTGGAGAAACTCAGCGGGTGAGGCAGCATCTATGGAGCGAAGGAAATAGGCAACGTTTCGGGTCGAAACCCTTCTTCAACCTGAAACTTTGCCTATTTCCTTCGCTCCATAGATGCTGCCTCACCCGCTGAGTTTCTCCAGCATTTTTGTCTACCTTTGATTTTCCAACATCTGCAGTTCCTTCTTAAACAGAGAAATTGGGTAAGCTAGGCTGGTTTTCACCCTTGTAAAGGAGGCAGAGATGACATGATGGTGGTATATAAAATTGAGAGGCATCTAGATAGGCAGTTTCCCACCCATGGTGGGGGTTTCTAAAATTAGAGGGTATGGGTTTAAGGTGAGGTGATTTTATGGGGATTTGTAAGGTAAAACTTTTCTCTCAATAGTTGGTATCTGGAATGAGCTTCCAGAAGTGGTGAAGGCGGGAACAGTAACGATTAAGAGGCATCTGAACAGATATGTGAAGAGCAAGCCACGTGGAGTTTGTACGTGCAAGTGAGATTAGTATAGGAATTCATTTGGTCGGCGTAGATGTGGACTGAAAAACCTGTTTCCATAACTTTTGATGCTCTTTATAATGTCATTTGTTTTTAAATATTAAGTCACCCCATGATCAATTTAAGGTAGACAAAAATGCTGGAGAAACTCAGCGGGTGAGGCAGCATGTAGACAAAAATGCTAGAGAATCTGTAGACAAAAATGCTGGAGAAACCTGGAGAAATGCCTACCATGATCAATTTATGATGGTTTATGGTACTAGATCCCCTTGTACTACTTTCCATTTGCCATTCATTGTGGGTGGAATTGAGATGAGGGAAAATGTAAGGGAACTTGGAACAGTATAAACACAAAATGCTGGAGTAACTCAGCGGAACAGGCAGCATCTCTGGAGAGGACTTTTCTCCGTGATTTTGTCTGAAAAAGGGTCTCGACCCGAAATGTCACCCATTCCTTCTCTCCAGAGATGCTGCCTGTCCCGCTGATGTTACTCCAGCTTTTTGTGTCTATCTTTGGTTTAAACCAGCATCTGCAGTTCCTATACATGGAACAGTATAACACAGGAACAGGCCCTTCAGCCCAAAGTGTCTGTGCCGAACATGATGCCAAGACAAACTCATCTACCTGTATGTGACCCATATCTGTCCATTCCCTCCATATCCATGTGCCTATCTAAAAGCCTCTTAAGCACCACTATCATATCTGCCTCCACCACCACCCATGGCAGCGTGTTCTGTCACCCACCATTCCCTGCTTAAAATAACTTGCCCCAGACATCTCCTTTAAACCTCTCATCTTAAAGCGATGCCTTCTAGTCTTTGACATGGGGGGTATTCTTAGAGGTGTATAAGATCACGAGATCAATAGATAGGGTAAATGCACAGTCTTTTATCCAGAGTAGGGAAATTGAAAACCAGAGGACATAGGTTTGGTGACGGGGAGAAAGATAAATAAAAACCTGAGGGGCAACTTTTTTACACAAAGGCTGGTAGGTGTATGGAATGAGCTACTAGAGGAGGTAGTTGAGGCAGGTAATATCACAACGTTTAAAAGTTTAGCGGGATATGGGCCAAATGTGGGTAGGTGGGAGTGTATATGGGGCATGTTGGTCGGCGTGGGCAAGTTGGGCTAAAGGGCCAGTTTCCATGCTGATTTACTCTATTTCCCCGCTGGGAAGAACTAGCCAGAGGTAAGCGGGGTAATTGCAGTCAGTTTCCTCATTTTGAAGGGGGAGGGGAGAGGAAGAGATTACATTGAATGAACATAGCTGCAAATGATGTTTGCTCTGCTTGTTTTCTTAGTCTTTACTGGATGAGCCAAATCCGAACAGTCCGGCCAACAGCCAGGCAGCACAGCTGTATCAGGAGAACAAACGAGAATATGAAAAGCGGGTATCTGCAATAGTGGAACAGAGCTGGCGGGACTGTTGACCTTGCCAAGTGCCTACGAACACTGTCAGGCCATGAGAATCATGAAGCGTTTTGAGTCCTCCTTGTTCTAGCATCATCGCATTATTTTGCAAGCTAAACTGCTACAATGCTGCCACCCGTTTGAAGCCTCTCTCTCCCTGGACGTTGAGTCAAAACATGTTTTGAAGTGCATGCACTGTACCTGGGGCACTTACTTGCCAAGGAATTTTTAATTTCACTTTCATCTCTGATCATCCACCTTTCCTGATGTTCTTTCATAGTCTGTCTGGGCAGTATCAGGCACATAATAAAGGTGCACTGTAACACAATGTCATTTGCATTGCATATTTTGTGCAGGTTTTATACATAGCCCAGTGAATGGATTTTTCTCGGTGGGAGGGGGGGACACAGGTCTGCCCTTGCCAAAATCCAGCACAACTGAAGCTGAACTAAATTGCCAGTGGGTTAATGTCACTTCTGTTTATGCAGATGTGTGCCTCTTCTGAAGCCAGAACTGCAGTTCTTCATTAAAAGAACTTTTACTGGAAGGTGCTAGTCAATTTTTGAACTTTTTTGAAAAAATGTCCGGGGTACTGGAGCTTAGCAGGGTGGGCACTTTTGTGACTGTTTCTAGTTCTCTAGTTCTGTTGAGTATAGGTGTGTGTGAGCTGTTGCTGCATGCTTTGTTTTATTTTTCCTTTCCACTGAATTAAACAAAGTGCTTTTCACTTTTACGAGAATTACAGCCATCAGCAATCCCATTAGTTAAGTTAGACCAAACTTGTATATTCAGATACCTAATGCAGTGATGTGGGATATGGGAAGAGACCCTGTACCTTGTATTGTCTGATGTTCAAAGTACTTTTCTCTGCACATTAGTCTTTTGAAGTGACAGTATAACTTTGCACTATAGTAACCCATGTAAGAAACTGTACATTTTCTCACTACTTGTAAATAAAATTATAACCTTAATATTGTGTTGTGTGACTAAACATTGACCTTCCTGACAATCGGCAAGCTTTCCATTTAATAATTGAAATACACAATTGTAAAATACAACTGGAAGGATTGAGGTTATTGAAGCTGCAGAGGTTATTGAACCTGTTGTAAATGATAGTATTTCAGTCTCTATCTTGGTCTTGCCTGTTTAATTTGAGACCTAGTGGGTAGTTTATAGTTGTACTTACGAGTGGTTACGTTGGTGCTTAGTTCATAAGTCTGTCAATTATTATTTGGGTAATTATAGCCGTAGCAATGATAGATAACATGGAGGGCCTCGTGTTAAGTATGGTCCTTGTGCCTTGGCAATGACTGCTGTTATAAAACATCTTGGATCAGTGGCAGAAAAGGAAGGTTACTGGATATAAAATTTGGTAGTAACCTGTTTCAGAATGAGGGATTAAACCCACCTTGCACTTTGAGGGAAAACTTGCTAATATTCCATGTGTATGCCAAAGACTTGGACATCAGTAACAAGTATGAAGTAGCCTGCAGCATGATGGTCAATGAGGATTTAATGGGGTTGAAAATTCTTTAAACCATTTTACGAATGACAAGGCGAAAGAAACTTTGTGATGCTCCTCACTGGGATTTTAATGAGTTCATTGGTGAAGAGATGAATTTTAACCACAGTGGCTTTTTTAGAAATGTGAACATATCGAGTTGAGGGACTGTTAGGAATGCAGCCTAATTAAATGTCCTTACTGATTAAGATGTCCAAATGAAAATTCTTCCGTCAAATCGCCTCCCCTTCCATTCTCAATCATGCAGTTGTACGGTATTTGCATACACAACATGCACTTCAGAACTACCAGCTTTCTCAGTAATCAATAATATGCACTTAGACACAAAATGCTGGAGTAACTCAGCGGGACAGGCAGCATCTCTGCTTTCGGGAGTAACATGCACTTGCCTAGTTTGTAACACATTGGTATCTTGTCTAAAATACATCTGGCAGGAATGGCCTTGCTCTAGTATATAGTTGCAAAGATCAAAGTAGGGCTCTCAGAACCCTGGGAAAATGTATGAGAATGTTGCCAGAATTTGATGGGCAGAGCTTGGGCAGGCTAGGATGCTATTCATTGAAGCACAAGAGGATGAGGGGTGATCTTATGGAGGTGCATAAAATGAGAAACTAGATGGGGGAATGCAGTATTTTACTCAGAGTAGGGAATCAACAACCATGGGACAAGGAGAAACATGTTATAGGAATCATGGGGCAACTTTTTCTAGACTTAAGGTGGTGTATGGAACAAACTGCCATGGGAAGTGGTTGAAGCAGGTACTATAACATTTAAAAAACATTTGGATAGGTTGATAGGAAAGGTTAAGGCTAGGGGCCAAATGCAGGCAGGTGGGACTAATATCAATGGGGTATCTTGGTCGGCAAGGACAAGTTGGGCTGAAGGACCTGTTGTTGTGCTGTACGACTCCACAACAGCTCCAACGATAACAGCTGAAACCTGGACAATAGTAACAATGGGTGATATGTACCCAAATAATACAATCTGAGCAAGAAATGAACACATTTAAGAAAAAGGGAATTTAAAAAAGTTTAATTACTATCAGCTCTTAAATAAATATTCAGAAACTTTCAAAAGAATCTACTTGTGCCTAAGTTTAGCTTGAGCAGTAAATGTTCCTGCTGATTATATTCATCCAAACATAACTGACCAAGCGAGCGGCTTGGACCTGATCAGTATTTCCAACATTTTCTATTTCAAGTTTCTTTTTACACCGAACTTTCTGTCTGAGAACATATCTGATTTCTGATTAGTGCTGATTCACAAAGCAATTAAAAAAAAATAGCCACATAGCATACTGTAGCATGCACTTAAAATCCACCAATCTTTTATACTGGTTTTGGGTGATTTAAGATGAATTGTGCTACCTCACGCACAGAGGTATAGCTTTAGATTTATTTGCATTTGTCAGCTTAGAGACATCTTGGAAAATGCTAAATTGATATTTAGGTAGCTTTACCATTAAAAAAAATCGCTCTCATGCTGATTCTATTACCCATCTGATCTGCATTGAGATTTGCCACTAGAGTGTCAAGAGAATTATAGGAATTTTGCACAAAGATCAAGAGAGCTGTGATGGTGGCATTTAAGAGGTTTGGACGTGCAGGGAACAGAGGGATATGGATCATGAGCAGGCAGAAGGGATTAGTTTAACATGGCATCTTGTTTGGCACTAACATAGTGGGCCAAAGGTCCTGTTCCAGTGCTGTACTGTTCTACAGTTGAATGTGCAAACTTTTGTGGGGGGGGGGGGGGGGATGGGAAGGAGAATTGACATTCTCGTCAGAATGCTGCTGCTGTTGGTATCTGAAATTCTAGTCAGTGAAAAGCTCTGTGCTATTACTGACTAACTGCAGAGAGCGGTTGCTTTGAAATAGTTTAAAATGTAAGTATTTTGAAATTATTGCCAGTTGAACTCATTCAAAGGTTGGCAAGATATTTCCTCATTAGAGTTGACAGTAAGTCGCTGAAGTTTGTGGAAAGTTAATTGAAACATGTGTAACCGATATAGTAATGCTTATGGCCATAAGGAAACTTTTTGTAGCAATGTCCTGGGGCTACAATGATTGGTTTCCAATTACCAATTTTCTTTGTACCAGGTATAATTCCAGCCAATGGAGAGATATCCTTTCAAAGCTCAGTGACTTCTACTTCTTCTGAATCTGATACTGCAGCCATTAAGGTCTAGCATTCACCTACACTGCAACAAAGCCCGAATCCAAAGAACTGGCTGCTTGTAATTGCCAGGGACATTGTAATGGAGACTGCAGGGGGATCATGGTGAGATAGCATGAGGTCCTTCTAAAGGTGGATGATGTGTTGTACCAAAGGCAACCATTCAGTAAATCCATAGATGAAGCTGAAAATGCAGTGAAATCTCCAGGTCAATCTGTCTAAATCCATTTCCCATATATTTACCAGTTCTGCAACAGTCTCAATTTAAGAACATTTCCGCGATGAGATGACACGTGAAGAGCCACTGGGCTCTCATAATACATGATGTGGATGGGAAAGGTCAGATCACGTTCAGGCCCAATAACAACCAAAATACATGTCAACACTTGACTTGAAAAATTAAACAAATTACGTGTTTCCCTTCAAAAGGAAGGAAACATTCCAGAAATAGCAGGGAACGAGGGGTCCAGTGCAAAAAAAAAAAAAAGCAAAATAAATTACCACTTTGATGCTAATACAGGAGAATTTATGTGTCTGGAAACTGATGAATGCATAGGACATGCTGGTCCATATTTTGGGATTTTGAAAGAGCCGGCTAACAGCAGAGTGGAAGTAATTATTGAATCTGATGGCATATACTTTCAAGTTGTTGGATCATCTACCTGATGGGGGAGGAGAGAATGACAGGGGCGTGAGTGGTCCTTGATGAGGCTGCCAGCTTTCAGGAGACCGCGTGAAGTATGGTCAGAGGAAGGTCAGGGAAATGTCGGTGGCAGCGAACGGTCTGTGAACTCACTTCCCACGCCCTCGAAATACAACCTGAAGATCTGTGCTCAGTTCAGAAAGCGGGCTGTGGCAGCTTCGGACAACTGGAGGAGGCGACGGGCAGCCCAGTTGCAATGGTCGTGAGTCGTGCAGGTGATGGAGGCAGACACTAGAGGCCGTACAAAAGCTGGGTGGTGGATGGAGCCAAGGGAATCACACTGAGCCAGGCTGACCCCGAAATTATCATCTCAGGACTGCCAGGACATCGAGCCATAAACTGAGAAAATTAATCGCTTATGCGTAGGAAGGAACTGCAGATTCTGGTTTAAACTGAAGATACACAAAAAGCTGGAGTAACTCAGCGAGTCAGGCAGCATCTCTGGAGAGAAGGAAGAGGTGACGTTACAGGTCGAGAACCTTCTTCAGATAAATTGCTTATCTTCTTCAGACCATAAAGATCAGACTTTTCAGAGACTCAAAACATAAAAGACTCCATGCAGTGCCAGAACATGGCGACTCTGCCGTCCCTGAAGATCTACTTACAATTATTGCACTCACACATTGTATGATTTGACTGGATCGCTTGCAGTAGAAGCGTTTCATTGTACCTTGATACACGTGACAATTATGAAGTAACGGTGGAGTCAATGGGCAGACGGGGAGGGAGAGAAGCTGAACTCTGCAATTTCATGTGGTCTTGGGTGGAGCTGCCATGCTGTGCTGCATCCAGATAAGATATTTTTTTACGGTGCATCTGTAGAAATTGGTGAAGATTCGTTGGGAGACATACCAAATTCCCTTAACCTTCTGGGGTGCCTTCTTGTTCTTAGTTTCAAGGTGGTTGGACTAGGACACATGGTTGCTGATACTTACACCTAAGAACATGAAGCTCGACTGTCTGCATCTCAGCAACCTTGACAAGGGCGTGTGCTCCACCCTGCTTCCTGAAGTCGATGATCAGCTTTGTTTTCTAATTGGGGAACATACAGCTTGGCTTCTATGTCATGCAGTCCTCTACACACTTACTGATGAAGTCTGTGATGGCAGTGGTGTACTTATTTAGGTTGGCTGCTGAATCCTTGAATATGGACTCAAAGAAGTCAGACAGACTTTGAAAAGGAACCTCGCAGGTGATTGATGGAGATATTTAACGCACATAGAATTGGGAGGAAAGTACTAATATAAATTGATAATCAATCAACAGAGAAGACATTATTTCTTTAACCAGTGAGATTGGAAAATGCAAACAGCCAAAGGGACATGTCTCCTTGTCCACAAGTCATTGAAAAGTTAACATACTGATGCAGCAGTTAATAAAGTAAATCATATTTTCCTATACTGCAAGAAATAGATGCAAGTAGTAACAGTGATCCTGTATAATTGCAGTAAGGCTTGGCAAGACCACACCTGGAATATTGTGTACATTTTTGATTTCCTACCTTAAAGGTAATGCCGAGTATAGGAGTGTATCAAAAAAATCCTAGCTTTATGACTCTGTCACACAAGAGATTAAGCAAATCAGGGCTCTATCCTGCAGAGTTATTAAGAATAAGAGGCAACCTCATTGAAACAGAATTCTCATAGAGTGTCTGACAGGGTAGATACAAGTTTAGAACTAGGGACTCGGTGATAAAATATGGGTAGGCCATTTATAACCAAGAGCAGAAGAAACATCTTCACAGTTGCTTGTAAATTTGTGGCATTCTCTACCCGGAGGTCTGAGGCTACAGCCCTGAGGATTACGGTACAATTAAAATCAAAGAAGGTGGAACATCTAATATTGGGTTCAGGTCTATTCTGTCAGACCAAGGAAGCAGATGGCAATTTCACCCAATACGCTGCTCTGAACCCTGCAAACAGAAAAGCACACTGCATGGACCAACTAATCAAACATTAGGAAAGAGAACCAATGCATGGAAGGACACATGGGGCAGAGGTTTTGCATTTAAACAGCACAAGGAGGCTGGATATTAGGTGGAGCTTCTCTTCCCACAGTAGTGAGCCTCTTTAACAGTGACAGTACATTTGTCAATGAATTGCTCACCTTCAAAGATGTCCATAAACCTTCAAGGAAAAAAACGGACCAAAAAGGTTAACACACACACACACCCACGCAGAGTTAATGTAATGACCTTGGCTGGTTTTGATTGTCTGAGGAAGCCACTAGATTTTCCATATTTCTCCAATGGCCCATAGAAACATAGAAAATAGGTACAGGAGTAGGCCATTTGGCCCTTTGAGCCAGCACCGACCGCTATTCAATATGATCATGGCAGATCATTCAAAGTCGGTACCCCGTTCCTGCTTTCTCCCCATATCTTGATTCCGTTAGACTCAAGATTTTTATCTAGCTCTCTCTTGAATACATCCAGTGAATTAGCCTCCACTGCCTGCTGTGGCAAAGAATTCCACAGATTCACAACTCTGGGTGAAAATGTTTTTCCTCATCTCAGTCCTAAATGGCCTATCCCTTATTCTTAAACTGACCCCTGGTTCTGGACTCCCCCAACATCGGGAACATTTTTCCTGCATTTAGCCTGTCCACTCCCTTAAGAATTTTATGTTTCTATAAGATCCCCTCATCCTTCTAAATTCTAGTGAATAAGCCCAGTCGATCCATTCTTTCATATGTCAATTAACCTGGTGAACCTACGCTGCACTCCCTCCATAACAAGAATATCCTTCCTCAAATTAGAAGACCAAAACTGCACACTATACTCCAGGTGTGGTCTCACCAGGGCCCTGTACAACTGCAGTAGGACCTCTTTGCTCCTATACACAAATCCTCTCGCTATGAAGGCCACACATGCCATCTGCTTTCTTCATTGCCTGCTGTACCTACAAGCTTACTTTCAGTGACTAATATACAAGGCATCCAGGTCTCGTTGCACCTCCACTTTTCCTAATCTGACACCATTCAGATAATAATCTGCCTTCTTGTTCTTGCCACCAAAGTGGATAACCTCACATTTATCCACATTATACTGCATCTGCCCACTCACCCAATCTATCCAACCTCACCCTGCAGCCTCATAGCATCCTCCTCGCAGTTCACACTGCCACCCAGCTTTGTGTCATCCGCCCCTTCCAAACATTCCAGCTAAGCTGTACATGCCTAAACCAAGAGAATAAAAATGTGTAGGTTCATCAGCAGAAAGTTTCTAGTCGTGATAAGCCAACATTACAGATGCGAGTCAGCTGGCCTTTTCCTGGTCATTACTTTCAAATGTTCATGGATGGAGATTATCAGAGATATTGGAACCCTGGAGATTGTTGGATTAACAAAGTAAGCACCCACATTTTGGATGAACTTCATAACAAATGGAGGATTGGACACTGATCAGGACAGAACTTGAATACTTAACCTGGTGTTGTGTAAGGGTTAAAGACAATTTCAGTTAAAATGTAAAAAAGGAGTTACATTATGTATAAAATCAGTTAAAAAGGAGAATGCAGCTAAATTAGCAGCACTCCATTCCATGCCCTTTGAAAACAAGATTCAAACCGTTTCCCAGACAAGTGGGAGATATTTTCTGCACCTGTTCATGCGTGGGGACTTACAATGCCTGAGAAATACTAACTCTTATCACACAAGTCTGACTCTTCTCACACCAGCGTAGTTTCTCAGACCATTCTATGGGAAAGCGTAGCGTTGGTGAAGAAAACACAACAGCAATACTTGGGTAGACCACCCGCGCCCCCTGCCGTTAGTAGTGCAGAAACGTTGCAAAGGGGAGCTTAAGATTGGCTCGGGGAGGGGGCAGTGGCACGGTCTGCTCTGATAATCTCTGCTGTGGGGTTCCACAAGGTTCCATCCTTGGCCCCATTCTCTTCTCCCTGTATATGCTCCCCTTAGGCCAAGTCATTGAAAGGCACGGCATTTCCTTCCATTGCTACGCAGACGATACACAACTCTATCTCCCCCTGAAGCCCAAAAACCAATCAAATCTGTTTAACCTTGTTTAACCTCGAGGATATAAAGTGTTGGATGGCCCAGGACTTCCTCCAACTAAACGAGAGTAAGTCTGAGGTCATCCTTCTCGGCCCCTCGGACTCAATCAAAATGACAGCAGGCAGCCTTGGAAGCCTTACCCCACTACTCAAACCTCACGTCAAAAACCTTGGCGTGATATTTGACTCAGCACTGAAATTTGACAAACAAGTCAATGCCGTGGTAAAAGATAGCTTCTTTCAGCTTCGGACAATAGCTAAAATAAAACAATTCCTCCAGTTTGATGACCTTGAAAAGATCATCCACACATTCATCTCCTCCCGCCTAGATTACTGCAACTCCCTTTACACTGGCATCAGCCAATCTTCCCTGTCCCGCCTGCAACTGGTCCAAAACGCTGCAGCGCGACTCGTGACGGGCACCCGAAAAAGGGACCACATCACCCCGATCCTAGCCTCTCTCCACTGGCTCCCTGTGCGGTTCCGTATAAACTTCAAGATCCTCCTCCATGTCTACAAAGCCCTCAATGGGCTTGCCCCCACCTACATAAAAAGTCTTCTCACCCACCACTCCCTCAGATCGGCCGACTTGGGGTTGCTGAATATCCCCCGGTCTAGGCATAAGCTCAGGGGCGACCGCGCCTTTGCGGTTGCAGCCCCTAGACTGTGGAACAGCATCCCCTTTCCCATCAGAACTGCCCCCTCAAGTCAAGACTAAAGACTTATCTATACTCCCAAGCCTTTCCTGACGTCCTGAGTGAGGGCTACATGTATATATGTACGTAGTTTGTTTTGTTTGTGCTATTCTTATAACAAATGTAAAGCACTTTGGCCAACGAGTTGTTTTTTAAATGTGCTATATAAATAAATGTGACTTGACTTGACTTGATAAAACATGCCATAAAGGATGGTGTTGGGTGCCCTTTCGGACGAAAGAGCCCCGGCCTTGGACCATGTCGCAGACGGAGCCAGGTGATGAAGAACAGGAACATCTATGGCGTGCTCTGGTGTGTTTGCGAGTGCATACGGGGATATCCGAGTGTATGAAGGAACATCCTGTGGTGTGCCCTGCTGTGCACTCTGGGTTTGCGAGTGCGTATGCAGATATATACGGAGAGACGCGAGTGTATGTGCCTTACTGCGCAGTGTAATAAATTACTTGGTGAATCAAACTCTGTTGTCTGAATCCGGTGATTTATCGAACACAACACCTGGATGTTGTGAATTTTTTTTTAAGCACATTTTCAGCAGCTGCTGGCTTGAGACTGGTTTAGGGACACAGTGGGATTTCTAATGAACTTTATAGTTTAAGAGGAACGGGGTGTGTCAAACAGACCAGTTCAACCCAGGCAGTAAAACACAAAAGTGTTGGAGCAACTCAGCGGGTCAGGCAGCATCTGGGGAGGTTATAGGCAGGCGATGTGTCAGGTCAGGACTTCTTCAGACTGAGTCTGAAAAAAGGATCCCGACCCAAATCATCATCTGTCCATTCCCTCCCCAGATGCTGCCTGAACCTCGGAGTTCCTCCAGCACTTATTGTTTTGTTCAAGTTTCCAGAATTTGCTGTCTATAGACAGTAGATGGGCTTAATAAATGTGGCATTCCTATTGGAATAAGTCATTTCCATTGACTGAGACAGGGAGGCAGTCAAGTTGCTAGCTCTCAATGAAGAACTCTGGATGCAAATACCAGCATCTTGAAGCTTGATTACCGTAGGCCAGGAATTTTCCAGATATTTTCCACGCTGGTCACATTTTTTTTTCTTCTCCCACACCACCAAATCTAAATATTCTAAACTAGTCCAACATCAAACATTAGCTTGATTAGGATGAGTTAAGTCCACAATTGTCCTCTTTCTCACGCTTTCATATTACAACTGATTGCAAAGCCGATAACCGTACTGAGATAATGCTCAAAACTCTTAGAATCTTATTATTTATTAAAAGGATATTGTAACCATCGTTTAGAAACGACAAACTGCCGATGCTGGTTAATACACAAAAGACACTGAGGACTGGAGTAACTCAGCGGGTTTGAAGCAGGAGTCTGTAGAGGGTTTCGACCCGAAACGCCACCTATCCATTTTCTCCAGAGATGCTGCCTGATCCGCTGAGTTACTCCAGCACTGTCTGTCCTTTTGTAGCCATTGTCTAATTTTTTGTTGATTTGAAAAGGATTGAAAGGCATAAAACTCATGCAGCAAAATGAATATAAGTATGGTGCTAATTCTAGTCCCAAGTTCCTACATATCCTATTAGTTCAATCTATTCAATGGAGAAATGCAAATGGTTACAAATATGGGCACATCATTATTTTGCTAACTCTAGCAAAAAAAGAGAACATTTCCTTTTAAAGCAAGAGGAGTATACCACTTCACACGGCAATTTGGAAATTAAAGGGGAGATTCATCGCAACCATCTGGTCCACTCTCAAAACAGAATGAGCTTTATCACCTGTTTTTTTTTAAAGCTTTCCATTTAATGGCACGAATTGAAGACATAGGTCATTTTTAAATGAACAGTTACATTAATTTAGTGAAATCCCTAGTTCTGTCATTTGGTTACAAATAAGTATATCAGCAAACGTCCAAGTTTATTAGCATCCTTACAGATTTCCTTACCTCTTATCTTCCAAGTTACAAAACTTGATTTCTGCAGGAATATAAAAGACACTGCATTGAAACAGGTCACACAGTTTCACATCTATACTTAAATAAATTGGCTGCAGTATTTAATTCAGGACAATAATGGTGATGTCAACTGGAAAGATGCAATCTATTTACATTTCATTGGGTGCGAATGTCAATTTTAACAATGTTTATGCATAAATAACATGGGAATTTACATTCAACATAATTATATATTCCAAAATACAATCATCCCCATCCAGAGGATATAATTTTGGACATCATGGAACAACTACAATTTTTCTCCGTTTAGAAACATACATTCAAGGTTGGGCACTGATCTTAGGACTTCAGTCAGATGGAAGGTGACATAAATCCTGAGTTAGTGTATATAGCAAGATCTTCTGCAACCCCCAATAATTTAGATATCCAAGTCAACTTCTAACGAGAAATTCTAAGACCTAATCCTTTGTTTATAATAAATGTGCAACTCACAACTGAATTAGAAATAATGATTTATTGCCAAATTCAACTTAAATAAAAAATTGCATTGTAAAAAAAAATCAATCAATTTATCAGATAATTCAAATTGTCTAGCTCTACACTTAAAATTAAGTATTGCAGGAAAATTGGCTCATATCTACTCATTAGCAACTATCAATTACAAATAATAATTTATTTTCATTTCCATTGATATATTTTTAAACTACCATCTAAATATCACAACATTTAGTTACTGATTAAATTCAGATAGACATTAAGTGCTTAGTTTGAAGTGCTTTCATTTGTATTTAATTAGGGAGCTCTTCTAGTGCTCCAGCCAAAATTTCCCCCTCAAGCTAAAATCAGATGCCGTCTCTTTTGTTCATGTGCTTAAAGTGAAACTATAAGTGCAATGTGTATGTATACAAATACATACATTAGATTTCACAAATAATTCACTGATTGTGAAGCTTTTTTGGCCCATCTCTGGGAGAAAGTAAAATCCCTTATATTTACACCTTCTATTTAAATTAATTTTTGATATTGCAATGTATTCTTTCCGCAAGAGGGAGATAAGGAGTAGTTCCCCCAACAAGTTTATTTAATTCATAAAATTGTTCCATCAAGCCAATTTATATTTTTGACGACAATATTACAAAAATGAACCGTCAAACCTAAACTGCTGGCTCTGAAGCCATTAGGACAAGAAATATGTCATAAATTTGTTCTTTTCTGATTGATTTGGCTCTGCAGTGCAAAGATTTTTTTCCCCCTAAAAAATCAATTTACCAGATGATTTTTTTTCATGCGAACAGCATTTCAAGCACGAAAAGATAGTTCTGATGAAGGGAGTTATGCAGATGGCAAGGGAAATTGTGTGGATGACAGCTGAAACTGAGAAAACAGCATCATCTAAGTAACCAGAATACAATGTGCAGAACTGAGGCAATGCACTTTAAATTCAAGGTATATCAGAATACAGGTCCACCACCAATTTTCCGCCACTGGTGGTCCGTCACCTCCTTTAATCCAGACAAAATTACGAAAGCGCACTTGAAATCCCCCTTGGAGGCGGCGATCGGCGGGTTGATTTTGCCCCCCCTGCGGTGGGGGCTATGGAGCTCTGGCCTGATCAGAGCTGGCAGATCCTTTCCCATCGCCGACTTCCGAGGCTGACTTTGCGGGCCTGCCAGTATCTCGACCCCCTGGCAGCCTAGGCGAACCGTTCCAATTGTTTGACTCCTCTTGGAGGCCGTGACCTCTGTTTGTCCAGCAAAACGGATCTGGCGAGGCTCTGAAAATCGGTGGTGGGCCTGTATTTTCTGAATAGCACACCTAAGGAGTTGGAGGATTGAAGAAATTCCAGTTATCACTGAAAGTACTGAAGTTATTTTTTGGAAATGTTTTGTTTACAATACTTGTATCTTATGGAGTAGATACTTTGTACAAGATGCTATAGAACACTCCATATACAAATGACTATATAAATATACTATGAACATTGTCCCCGAAAAAAATTAAAGTAGCGTGCCTTAATGAACACCTGACATTCACCATCATGAAATGCCTCGAGGCTGGTCATAGCACACATCAACTCCAGCCTCTCAGACAGCCTTGATCCAATGCAATTCACCTACCGTCGCAACATGTTCACAGTTCACACCATCTCCGTGCCCTACACACATCTCAGGAACATCAGGATAACAAGGACACCTATGCCCAACTCCATGTATTGACAATAATTCTGCCTTCAATGCCATAATTCCAACTAACTAATCTCCAAACTCCAGGACCTAAGACTCAGCACCCTCCTCTGCAATTGGATCCTTGACTTCCTGACCCATAGACCACAATCAGCAAGGATAGGTGAAAAAACATCCTCCACAATAATTCTCAACACCGGTGTCTTGCAAGGGCGTGTCTTCAGCCCCCGAACTGTATTCCCTAAAAAACTCAATAATGTGCGGCCAAATTCTGCTCTAATTCCATTGTTTACTTTGCAGTAGCCACTGCCTTAGTGAACCGGATCTCGAACAACGATAAGATGGTGCTGGAAGGAGATAGGGAGCTTAGCAGCATGGTGTTAGGACACCAAACTCCCCCTTAATATTAGTAAAAAGTAGCTAGTCATCAACTTCAGGAAACGGGTTTAAGCTCACACCCCAGTCTGCATCTATGGTCTGGAAGTGGAGATTGTCGAGACCTTCACACTTCTACAGGTAAATAGCACGAACAATTTGACCTGTTCCAACCACATTGACGTTGTAGCCAAGAAAGCACACTTCTACTTCCTCATAAAACTAAGAAAATTCGGCATGTCACCAAAGACTCTTAACAAATTCCGATGATGCACCATAGAAAGCATCGTATCCAAATGGTATGATCTGCCTGGATAGCACACAACGTTTTCACTGTATCTGGATACACATGACAGCAATAATCCAATACTAGTGAACAAGCAAATAATCTACAGGAGACAAAGGTGCAGAATAATGAAGTTCTTTTCACCCAATTTTCTTCTGGGAGAACTGGGTAGACAGGTCAGAGGCCCTTCGGTCCCACACCAGCCAACATGTCCCAGCTACGCTACTCCCACCTGCCTGCACTTGGTCCATTATCCCTCCAAACCAGTCTCTAGCCGGGTTATATTGCGGAGACCAGTTAGTAAATAACCTTAAAAAAACATACAGCAAATTTTAAACAGCTATAGTGCCCAAAAATATATGGAACATTGTAAGAAATCTACCATACGGAAATCTAGAAGAATCTTAAAATTAATTCTTGCTATCTCAAAATCAGAATGCTTTATTCCACGCAAAAGACAGTGGCAGACTAAACTGCAGCCCTTCCTGCTAAAAAAAACTGGAAACCAGGTGAAATGTCAATGTTTTTTTCCCGCACATGGAACAAAGGAGTGATATAAAAGAGCAGAGGAAAAGGCTCAACGGGTTGAATGGCCTTTTCTAAACCGCAGCAGACAATATTGCCGATTTCCAACATAGCAAGTAAAAAAAGCACAACCCAACTATAAAGCTGGTGCTATTTTAATATTTAATATCACCTCCTCCAGTCTGTTTCTCTTCCTGGCTATCCGTGCTCCATCAATATTGAACTCTTGAACTTCTGAATTGCAATCACTCCATCTTTGGCAGCCGTGCTTTCACACACCACGGCCACAAGGTACGAAATTCTTCATAAACTTCTCTCATCTTTTCCTTCTTCAGAATGTTCCAATAAAAGCTGCTCTTTAACTATGGTAAGCTTTTAATCATCTGCTGTAACTACTTTGTGGCTCAGATGCAGTATTTGTTTAGTTTAGTTTAGTTAAGATACAGCATGGAAACAGGCCCTTCAGCCCACGCTGACCATCGATCACCCATACACTAGTATTATTTTATCCCAGTTTTGCATTCACTACCTACGCACTATTAAAATTGACAGAAGCCATTAACCTACAATCCTGCACGTCTTTTGAATGTGGTAGGAATCTGGAGGAAACCCACATGGTCACTGGGAGAACGTACAAACTCCACACAGCACCTGTAGTCAGGATCGAACCCGAGTTTCTGGCACTGAGGCAGTAGCCCTACCAGCTGTGGCACTCTGCTGCCCTTAATGTTTGGTAATATTCCAATGAAGAGCCATTTTGCAAAATTGCATAGATGTATAATTGGAAGTATAATGTTATTTGAGTGTATTAAATGACTAAAAGCAAACAAGGCCACAGCCAGCTTCTCACCTTCCTTCTCCTATATTCCCATCCTCAGCAAGATGATCCAACAGAATCAAATAAAACGTTCTATCAAACTGAAATACCAGTTTCCGTGTTGGCTTGTGATTTCCTCAAATGCTTAAATTCATGAAAACAACTTCTCTTTTTTTCCACATCAGTTGTCATTTTCAAACCTATCCCTTGTAACGCTTAAATCAACATTTCCCCGTATCCTCAATGGGCTTGCTTTCATTTATTCTACCTCATTTTCGCACCTTTCACATAGTTTAATGCAGTCACATAGGCAATACAAGTTTTGTTAAAAGACAAGCAATTCCATTATTTTCTTGTTTATGTATTAGGTTTATAACCACTGGGATCCAATGATTCCACAGGAACTGAGATCTTGCAATGAAGATGTACAATGAAGTAGTTCCGGTACCCATGCATATGACAATTAATTTAAATCTTTCCCTCAGTATTCCATCAATCAAGTTTCATCAACATATCACAATGACAACCTAACCTTGCCCTGTCACACAATATTCCCTTCGCCCTAACCATCTCTTCCCCAACCGCTTTGCAATTTATTACTAACTTGTTTTCTCATCTGCCTGTTCTGACAAAGAGTATTCAACCTAAAATGATAACTGCATCTCTTTGCACACATGCTGGCTCAGTGTCTCCATATTTTCTGTTTTTATTTCAGATATACATTACTGGTAGACATTTGACTTACAATTTAAATCTTATCTGATTCCAGCTGATAAGGCCATTGAAATAAAACAAGATCCCTCATGATCTTGTATACTTCAATAAGTTCACCCTCAGCCTCCTACGCTTCAAAGAAAAAGACCCAGATTATCCAACCTCTCCCTATAACAAGCCCACGAGCCTAGGATCATCCTGGTGAATCTCATCCGCACCCTTTCCAAGTTAATGACATTCTTCCTATAGCTGGGCAACCAGAACTTTACACAGTACTCAAGTATGGTCTCAACATCGACTTGTACAGCTGCATCATGATGTCCGAACTTTTGTATTCTATACCCTTCCCAACGATGGCAAGCTTCTTTTAGACTTTACTCTAGATTTGATATACAGCGCAGAAACAGGCCCTCCAGCCCACACCAACCAACAATCACCCTGTACAATAGCACTATCCTATACACTAGGGACAACTTACAATTTTACCGAAGCCAATTAACCTATAAACCTGCACGTCTTTGGAGTGTGGGCGGAAACCGGAGCACCCGAAGAAAACCCAAGCGGTCACAAGGAGAACATACAAGCTTCGTACAGACAGGTGTAGTCCGGATCAAACGCAGGACACTGGTGCTGTGAGGCAGCAACTCTAACGCTGTGCCACCCCCTTCCTTCTTCATGACACTATTGCCACTTTCAAGGAATTACGCACCTATACTCCCACATCTGTTCCCACAGCAGTACAATCCAGACCTCTAGCCTGGTCCAATTGGCCAGCCAAAATTCTCTAATTTCGTTAATTTAAGTTACATACAAAATTGGAAATCAGTGTTTAGTCCTTTTGCCAAACCAAGAGAATGTTTATTTTAAAATAAATATAACTGATCATAAATGGGACAACATCAGTTGTGCAACAATTGATCTCAACACTTTTGGGCTGAAAGGAGGGGATAGAACAATGGGAAGAGTGAATGACAGGATTCCCAAATAACTCTACCAGCATAACAGTCTGCTGATGCACATGATATAGCTTTATATGCCATGTACTAAAGGAGGTCTGGTACCTGTTGAACCATAAGCACAGATAAAACTATTTCAATCATTCAGTACATATGGTGTTGTGCTTGCAATAAAGCAATGGCCTCTGAAATGCCGATGTTGCTTTGCTGTAGGGTTTTCTCACTGGACAGTGCTAAATTAGTCAGTCCCAGCAGATCAGATGGAGGGGGAGTGGGAAGGTACGAATGGTCACTGGGCCATAGTGATTTCCATGCTGGAAATTTAGCGGGTGCAGAGATTGGTAAAGAACAGGATTGTGCTGGCCCTTCCTATCCAATGCAGTCAACCTGGCTACAGATACTCACACTGAATGGCTGGAAAGTTGCCAAAGGGCTGTTGGTACCTATGGATCCAAACCCCAAGAATAAACACCTTAAGCACCATCTGTAAAGAAGGGAGAGAACAGGGAAGAGAAAATAGTACACACTCAGCATAAGCATTGCAAATAGAATTCCACAAAATTAAGTTGATGCTATTATTTTGTTTTACATTTCCTAGATCTACAGCAAAGGAAATAGACCTTTTAATCTATTTTTCTAATTCACCCAATCAAGCCTACTATTCTCAAATTTCTCAAAGCTCTTAGTAAGTGTGTGCATTGCCTCGGTGACAAGAAACAACACAACCCTTCCATTGCTTTCTTCGTTCTCTTTCGGTCTCCAAGCTGAATGAATTCAGAGATTTAATTAACATTGGCAAACAGTTACCCACCAGATACACAAGGAGCAACGCATTGTTAGTCCACTATTTCTGAGCAAACTTCATTAAAAAATATTTTATTCTGTTCAAAGGGAAACATAAAATCAGGACATTCTGCATACCTGTTTTAGTACACCAAAAAGCATACAACTACAATCAGAATCACTTCACTGATTTTACACCTAAATTGTTATTTAGTAGCCAAAGTCACAAAACCAGCAGCCTGGCATTCTAGACATCGTACAATGCAGTGCTCTCTGTTTGAGCTGGCAACTGTGGAAATATCCAAGTTATTTAGCCACACCAGTGTTACTAATGTAGTGGTAATGTCAGTGAAGTGTCCTCATGAAGAACAAAATGAAGCTCATTATGATTAGCAGGTCAGAATCTAATCCTGCAAAACCTGCTAATCCCAATGCACACTTGCGCAGTCCTTAAAATAAATTATAATTCCACCTCAGAATTCTTCATTTACACAGGAGAAGCCACAAACATCAGTGGCTCTAATTCAGATCTGTACCGAGTCATTCAGGGTTGCAGTAAGGCACTAAAATTGAACTCAACATCCTGGGTTAAGGAGGGAACTTGGACCAAGAGGGGGAGTAAAAAGTCCAAATATTGGGCTGATGTGTACACCACGCATGAGCAGTATTGAGTAAGCTGCAATATCCACTGCATTTAATGAGAATACTCACACTTACCAACTGGGCTCCAATTATGAGCCATTTCAACAAGGAAATAAAACACATAATCCAATTCCATTGAGCAGCAGGAGTCAGGGAGGGGAGAAAGAAAATTACACTACCAAATGGGAAAAGATTGTAAAATAACGGCTATAAAAAATACATTCAAATTAGTGAGAGTTTAAATATTGCACTGCAGAACTATCAAATCAGCAAAATACAATTTTCAGTTCCAGATGCTTGCAATTTTATCTTAGTCCAACAGTCTAACAATTAAGGACCAAAATGGACAAAAAAGTTGGATCTCAACTACAATTTATCCCATTCAATGAAGGTGCTCATGAGAACAAAAAGACTACCGCAACATATACATCACCAGACCCTCATCAGAAAAATAATAGCATTAAAAAAATATACACTAAATTTCAAGATCAATGTACACCACTAACTTTGAAATTTAATGGATCTCACCTACTCACTTTAATTAAGATGAATCACATTGAAACAGTTGTTAGTTCACTAGTAATTTCAACAGCGGCAGTTTATTACCATATTTTGTAAATAACAGACAGTTATTTTTTATACATGGAGAAAGGAGATGCAGAAATACTGAAGAGTTCATTTTGGATGCCTTTTGAACATCTACCTCACTGATGACAATTTCAAAAACTGTAAATAATAGATGTAAATAAATTTCTATTGCAATTGAGAAACCATTTACAATAACTGAATTCGGATCACGGAGCAAAATAGTCTTGCTTCTGAAGAAAACCGCACATAAATAAAAATGAAAAATGGGGCAGAGTTCTGCATCAATTTGAAGAACCCGGCACTACCAATTCAAATCGTCCAGCCTGTCCTTCCTGTGCAAGCTGATTCATAATATCATCTACACGTACTTTTCTGCTTACAACCAAATAGCGCTCCTTTCCTTTCCCGTAGGACTTACTCTTGAGACCATATTTGGCAGACATTTGATGGATTTGCATACGCTCTTCATTGGTCAGCTCTTTGGAAAAGGTCAGCTCCTCCTGCTTCTCTGAACGGGCATAATTTTTGATAAGATCTTCGATATCTCGTTTGTTTAATTTAGAACCACTCTTGTTCATATCTAAACCCAAGCCCTCCCTCTTAAACTGTTCTTTTACAGTGATTGGCTCTGAAATACCCTCCCCCTCTTTTCCCAAACCACCTCCTTTCCAACCCATTTTTCGTAAAAGCTGATTGCCAATGTTGTCTTCTGTGATCTTTTGTTTAAGGGCTTCTTCAGCGGAACGTCCAAGAATTGCATTGCGAGAGATGGCAGTGCCAGTATTTCCCGGCTTGCTTGACTTTACAATTGGCTGAGTTTGCTTCAGTATATTCAAAGCCTTCTCTGCCGCCGTATGCTTCACCAACTTTTTGGTTCCGTAGGCCTCGGCGATAAAATGGTCTTCTATAAAAACGCGGCACTGCCAGACTTGACTGGGGGTCAGCTGAAACTTGTAATCCACGGTCAGTCGACTGAATTGAGCTGAATTGTTCAGAATGCACACGGCATTTTTTGCAGTCTCCAGAATGACGAATTCCATCCAGTTCTTCTTTTTGTGTTCCTTTAAATTCCGAGTGCTCTGTTTGCTTGTTTCGTTGCTTTTATTGCCTGTATCTTTGCTTGGGATTTTCTCATCTGGCTTTTTGAGAGCAGGAGGAATGTCATTCCGAGGTGTGTTTTTTTCACACAATATTAGATCATCGATGCAACTGGTTTTACATTTGCGCTTTACCACGTCAACTACTACATCTTTCAGGAACAACTTTAAGGCTTGTTCAGACGCCCTATCTCGAGCTCCAATTTTGCTGCCAGCATAACCAGTAGATAAGTAAACACCCTGACACCTCAGTTCACAAGCATAGCCATCTGACAAGACTTTCTTGTTTTTTGGTACATCAGCTGGAGGGATCTCCCTCAGCGACACATAGAAATACTGAGGGTTAGTTTTACACGTTTGAATGCAGCTGCTTAGCACGTCACTATGGTTTAACTGGTTACTGAAGCCTCCGATCGAACTAAGTTTCCTTGACACAGATATCTGGAGCATATTAAAAAAACTCTGTCGGCTCTTTACCGCAGACGGAGAAAACCCGCCAGACGGAGACTTGCCCGACAAAGGTTGCAGAGGTTCGGGAAGTACGGATTTGCTGGCATTTTTCTTGGAAGATTTTCTACCTTTCGACCGTTTGGTCTGAGTAAAACCCAGGCCCTTATAGCCTTGTTTGTTGCCAACCGGTATTTTAGAAAAGTCTGGCCCTCTCATCGTTGGATAAAGATTTGACGCGGGAACGGAATGATAAGCCTCATATTTTGCTGAA
Organism: Malacoraja senta; assembly: GCA_038087875.1. Classification (NCBI taxonomy): domain Eukaryota; kingdom Metazoa; phylum Chordata; class Chondrichthyes; order Rajiformes; family Rajidae; genus Malacoraja; species Malacoraja senta. The sequence goes on from CM075983.1 coordinate 48,459,888, forward strand.
TAGTTCTGTTGTATTTTTGACATGTATGTGCTTAAGACCGTTATCCCGTTAATGCAGTTTCCACTTTTGTTTTCATTTGTATCTGAGAAGAAACTTTTGTACAAAGTGTCATAATCAAATGATGAATTGTCAGAGGAGGCAGGGGGCAATGGCCCATTTGAACTTTTGCTAGATTTATTTGATTTTTCATCAGTGGGGGGAGAATCTGCTTTCTCAGAGTTCTCCTCAGATTTCGTCAGAGGATTTAATGGGCGAGCATCTTCATCTAAATCTGCCCACCTTCGTGGCTTGTCTAATTGACTTGACCTTTTCTTTGAATCATCATCACTCTTAGTGCTGCTACTAACAAATGCTACCGGCTCAAAACGAAATTTGGGACGAATTGAAGGAGGTTTCCGCTTTGCTGTTGGATTTTCACCTGAAATCAGATAAAAGGATTTAGGTAACATTTTCAAATACAGCTCATACGTATGAACATATAATTGACTTCATTTTTAAATAATCAAATCTGAAAACTTCCATTCACGAGTCCTAAAGTTTATCTTATGGCGTTAATCTTATAGTAATCGTATCTTATAGCGTCTGTGCACTGTGGACGGCATGTATAGTCTTTTTGCTGACTGGATAGCAACAACAAAGAAGCTTTTCACTGTACCCCAGTACATGTGACAATAATAAACTAAACATATTTCATTCTGTCAACTACTAATACAATGATCTATATCTATGCAGTTAGATTTTAACTCCTACTGTGGGCCCTTCTAATATTCCAAGGAAATTCTAAGAAATTTAGGATATTATGGAAAGTACTGGAAGATTATGTTACAAAGTGTGTGCATCAAGAAAAATACAGCGTAATATTGTAAAATAAATTTGTTCTCATTTACTTAATTTGAACAAAGAGAATAAAGAAATAAATAACCATTAAGACTAAAGAATATAACCAGTTACTGGATACATTAGAGATTTAGGCCACCAATACTCCAAGATTCTTCCATTCCTTTCCACCTATATTCACCTTAAATGCACAACCGTTGGAGCAATAAGATTCAATGTTTTACATTTTAGAATGTAATCCTATCATTACAGTTTTTTGAGGTGACAAAGGTGATCGAAGCAGGTAGGGCGGTGGATGTTCTCTACATGAATTTTATGAAGATATTTGATAAAAGGCCCCCATGATATGCTGATCCAGAGAATTAAGATGCATGGGATTAACAATAACTTGGCCATATGGATTCAGAGCTGGCTTACTGATAAAAGACAGAGGGTTGTGTCGGGAGACCAATATTCAGGCTGGAGGTCTGTGACCAGTGGAATCTGCTGGGACCATTGCCATTTGGATATCTATCTTCTATATCTATATATATATATATATACACTATTAAAAGTCTTGTCTTGTTTGTCTGTCTGTCTGTCTGTCTGTGAGATCAAGGAACTACGCCAAAATTGTACATAATAGCGCAATTTTCTTTTGCATAATCTTATTCAGCTTTTCCCATGGTCGTTCGTATCAAGTTTCTTCACATTTGATGTTATATTTTACAAGATATTTGACATTTTAAAACTAAAAAACCCAGGATTTGGGAATAAAGGGGGGACCTACGTCAAAACGGTACATGGTAGCTCATACATTTTTGCATCACCTTAAGCACCTTTGTCCCGTGGTTGATCTGGTCAAGTTTCCTTCAGATTTGATGTTATATTTCACGTTATTGATATTTAAACGTTTCAAAAAGCCAAATTCTCAGAATAACTGTTACTGTGCTGTGAGATGTTTCTGACAGTTGCAGGGATGACGTCACAATGGCATCTCACAGACCAGTGTGTCGGGGGGAGGGGCGAGTTGCAACGATGACGTCACAATGGAGGGACAGAGAGGGGGAAAGAGAGGAGGGGAGAAGGGGAAGAGGGGAAGAGTATGAGAGGGGGAGGGAGAGGTAGAAAGTATGAGAGGGGGAAAGAGAGAGAGGGGTGAGAGAGAGAGAGGGGGGGTGAGAGAGGGAGGGGGGTGAGAGAGAGGGGGGGGTGAGAGAGAGAGGGGGTGGAGAGAGAGAGAGATAGGGGGAGTGAGAGAGCGAGAAAAGGAGGGGGAAAGAGAGGAGGGGGAGAGGGGGGAAGTATGAGGGGGAAAGTATGAGGGGGAGATGGGGAAAGTATGAGGGGGAAAGTATGAGGGGGAGAGAGGCAAAGTATGAGGGGAGAGGGGGGAGAGAGGGGAAAGAGAGAGGCGAGAGGGGAAAGAGAGAGAGGGGAAAGAGAGAGCCAACAGAGACCCAGTTGGTCCAGTATATATATATATTACTAAAACTCTCATCTTTGTTTCTGTGCACGTGTGTGTGTGTATATGTATGCGTGTGTCTGCATGTCTGCCCATGTGATCCTGGAACTACGCCAAAACGGTACACGATAGCGCCACAATTTTTGGACTACCTTACTCACACTTGTCCTCAAGTGTATTCAAGTTTCGTTCAGATTGATGTTATATTTCACAAGATATTCACATTTTTAACTTTACAAAACCCCACTTTGAGAAAAATGACTAGAAGTTGCAGTGGCAGTTACAGCTATGTCACAATGGTATTGTAGCCCTGCCCGCTACAATGTTGCAAATCCCAGGACACTGGCAGTCCTGGCAGCAAGTGCAAGTTTAAAAAGGAGGATGAATAAGGGGAAATGAGCCTCCCCTGCACAGTTGGGGGCTATAGGTGAGTGGTGGAATATTGCGTTGGGGGAACGGGTTGCGTTGGGGGACGGGTGAGTGGTGGAATATCGCGTTAGGGAACGGGTTGCATTGGGGGACCAGGCATTCCATGGGTGAGTGGTCGAATATTGCGTTGGGGGAACGGGTTGCGTTGGGGGACCAGGCCTCCCGTGTGCCAATGGGTCCCACTTGGTCTAGTATAATATAAATGTCTTGGACATAAACATAAATGGATTGGTTAGTAAATTTGTAGATGAAACCAAGATTGCTGGGGTCACGGACTGTGAGGAAGGCTGTCGAGCTATATGGCGGGATATAGATAAGCTACAGAAATGGGTGGAGATACGGCAGATAGAGTTTAATCTGAGCAAGTGGGAGGTACTGCACTTTGGGAGGTCAAATACAAGGGGAAATATACAATTAATGGCATGACCCTCAACAGCAATGATGGACAGAGGGATCTTGGGTACTAGCTCCCTGAAAGTGGCAACATGTCACGTTTCCACACTGTATGACTTTAAAGACATGTAGATAGAGTGGCGAGCAAGGCATCTTGTATGCTTGCCTTCATAGGTCGGTCTATTGAGTATAAGGTCATGATGCAGCTTTAAAGGACTTTTGTTCGGCCAAAATTCTGGAATATTTTGAGCAATTCTGGTCATCCCATTACAGGAAGCATGTGGAGGCTTTGGAAAGGGTGCAGGAGTTTTACCAGAATGTTAGACACAAAATGCTGGACTAACTCATTGGGTCATGCAGCATCCCTGGAGAACGTGGATAGGCGATGTTTTGGGCCAGAACTCTTCTTCAGACATTCATTCTGACCTATTCAGTCCAAAGAAAGGTTCAGACACAAAACGTCGCCTATCCTTGCTCTCCGGGGATACTGCCTGACCCACTGAGTTACTCTAGCATTTTGTGACTATCTTTTGTATAAAACAGCATCTGCAGTTCCTTGTTATTACATTGTCACCAGAGTGTTGCCTGGATTAGGGGGTATTAGTTACAGTGAGAGGTTTGACAGACTAGGATAATTTTCTCTAGAACGCCAGGAGGTGCGGGGAGACCTGCTAGAAGTATATGAAATTATGAGAGGCATTGATAGGATTGACAGTCAGAACCGTTGTCCCCAGCAAGGAAAAATCGAATACAAGAGGGCATACTAAGGTGAAAGGGGCAAAGTTTAAAGGAGATATGTGGCGCAACTTTTTTTTAAATACACAGGTGGTGAGTGCCTGGAACACGTTGCTGGGGTCGGTGGTGGAGGCAGACCCATAGTGGCATTTAAGAGGCTTTTGGATAGGTATATGGACATACAGGGAATGGAAGGAAATGGATTATGTGCAGGTAGATAAGAGATGGTCTTAGCATCATGCTTCGTGAGGCTGGTCATGGCACACATTAAATCCAGCCTACCAAGCAGCCTAGATCCATTGTAGTTCGCCTACCGCCACAACAGGTCCACGGCTGATGCCATCTCCCTGGCCCTACACTCATCCATGGAACACCTGGATAAGAAGGACACCTACATCAGACTCCTATTCATCGATTATAGCTCAGCTTTCAATACCATTATCCCAACCAAGCTCTTCTCCAAACCCGTGGAACTCGGAATCAGCATTCCCCTCTGCGAATGGATTCTCGACTTCCTGACCAACAGACCATAATCAGCCAGGGTAGGTGACAAATCATCCTCTATGAAGATTCTCAACACCTGTGCCCCGCAAGGTGTGTGTCAGTCCTCTCCGATACTCCTTATACACTCACAACTGTGCAGCCAAATACTAATCCAACTCAATTTACAAGTTCATAGATAACAACACTTTAGTGGGCCGGATACCAAATAATGACAAGATTAAGTACAGAAAGCAGATTGAGAACCTTGAAACCTGGTGCCAAGACAACAATCTCTCCCTCAATGTCAATAAGACAAAGGAGATTGTGATTGACTTCAGGAAGCAAAGCTGTATACACTGATGGCGCCGAAGTAGAGATGGTCGAATGCTTCAAGTTCCTAGCAATAAATATCACCAGCAATTTGTCCTAGACCAGCCACTTGGAAGCTGGCCAAGAAAGCACACCAACGCCTCTACTTCCTTAGATGGCTTGAGAAGATTGGCATGACCGCCAACAACCATCAGCAACTTCTACAATCAAGGACTAGTCTCACCCCAATCACTCCCTCTTCTCCCCTCTCCCATTAGGCAAGAGGTACAGAAGTTTGAACACGCATACCTCCAGATTGAGGGACAGTTCCTTCCCTGCTGTTATCAGGGTCCTCTCATCAGCTAGAGTGCAGTCTTGACCTCCCATCTACCTCATTGGAGACCTTTCAACTATCTTTAATCGGACTTTATCTTGCACTAAATGTTATACCCTTTATCTGTGCAGGGTGGACTGACTGATTGTAATCATGTATAGTCTTGGATAGCACGTAAACAAAAGCTTTCATAGTACCTCAGCAATATTCACGCTGCGGGGTTTTAAGGTGTCCAAGCAAAATATGAGGTGTTGTTCCTTCCATTTACATGTAGCTGGTCCTGGACAGAAAGGTCAGTATGGAAGTGGGCAGGGGAGTTAAAATGCTAGGTAACTAGGAGATCGCAGAGGCCAAGGCGGACCCAGCAGCATGAATATTGATTTCTCTCATTTCAAGTAACCCTTGCATTCCCACTCTCTGTCCCTCCCCCATCCCAGTCCTCCTGCTAATTTCACCATTTGTATTCCTTTGTAATTACCTCGTCCCCAGCCAACAATGGACCATGGTGGGCTCCACCTTTCCCGAGTCATCGATGCAGGCTCTGCTTTCTGTACCTTGCCATACCTCTAGTTTCCCTTTCCCTGACTCTCAGTCTGATGAAGGGTCTCGACCAGAAACATCACCTATTCCTTTTCTCCAGATAAACTAAACCATGTTCAGCACAGATTGTGGGTTGAAGGGCCAGTTCTTGTGCTGTACTATTCTATGTTCTGTGTTCAGTTTAGTTCCCAGAGGGACTGAGTCCTGGAAACACAAACTGCCCATAATTCAGCACAAATTGCCCAATTCAATCAAGACCATACTGATCGTGGTGATGTGGAAAATTTACCACACAGATTTAATGGAATTTGATTTGAGGTAGAGGTTGGTTTTGCAGATCAAATGCAGAATTACTTTGCAATTTTGTTCTCTATTCCACTGATGAGAATTCATGAAATTACATTACCCCTGCACAATAAAATATGCAAAAAAATTTGAGCAGAAATTAAGTGAAACAATGTTGTTTCTGGTTGTTTTTTTAACAAAAAGGCTGCAAGATAGTGGAATGCACTAACAAAATTCCTTTAAACAAAAGGTTGTGTCAACACTGAAGAACTTTGGAGGGATGGGTACATGGATAGGAAAGGTTTCAAGGACACGAGCCAAATGCAGGCAGATGGGACATCTTGTGTCTTTACTTTGCACTTTAGAGATACAGCGTGGAAACAGGCTCATTCGGCCCACCGAATCCGCGTCGATCAGTGATTCCCGTACACTAGCACAATCCTCCACACTAGGGATAAATTTTACCAAAGCCAATTAACCTACAAATCTGTTCGTCTCTGGAGCACCCGGAGAAAACCAACACACAGGGAGAACATACAAATTCCGTACAGACGGCACCCGTAGTCAAGATTGAACCTGGGTCTCTGGCGCTGAGAGGCAGCAACTCTACCGCTGCGCACATTGGTCGGCCTGGGCAAATTGGGCCTGTTTCTGTGCTATATGACTATGACGATTGAAGTATAATAAAAGGATATTGGTAAAGGACAAGCACATTGGATTAGACTATACTGTTCAAGATGTGGATATAAACAGGCAGATTGGGTGGGCTGTCTGTTTCCACATTGTAACACAACAGAGCTGTACCCACACAAGTAAGGACAAGGGTTCTTTACTTACCATTGTCTGAATTGGATCTTTTGTTGGTTGTGCTGGCTGGAACTAACTCAGATGATCCTGTGTCATCGATGTCAATACCTTCTGCCATTTGAAAGACCTTTTCCAAAAGATCGGGGCTGTATCTATTAACAAAGATAAATAAATGTGAGCAATGCTTCTTCGACAAATGCATTCATAATGATTTGATGCTGTTACGCTATGAATATAATTAATAATAGACTGAAAATACACACAAGATAATGGTCAACTGCATTTCCTCATGATTCTATCCAGACTAATTTATTTCCCTGAACACTGGATCTCAGCTTTCACAAAATGCTGGAGTAACTCAGCAGGGCAGCATCTCTGGAGAGAAGGAATGGGTGACGTTTCGGGTCGAGATCCTTCTTTGGACTGATTCAATCTGAAGGGTCTCGCCCCGATACGTCACCCATTCCTTCTCTCCAGAGATGTTGCCTGTCCCGCTGAGTTACTCCAGCATTTTATGTCTATCTTCGATTTAAACCAGCATCTGCAGTTCTATCCTACACATCTCAGCTTTCACCATTGACTGAGATGCCAGCACAAGATGAGGGAATGGCACTCTCTTCAACCCTAGGAGGGAATTATATACAATCCTGTGGTATTTCAGTGTAGGATATTACAGGTGCCTTTGTGTATTGGGAAGCTCAATTTGCACTACTTCCTTTCTGGCTACAGGTGATATGGACTAGAAGATTACTAATATAATAAAAATATGAAAAGGGATGGACAATTACAAGCCAATCAATCCAATGTCAGAGAACAGAAACGAGGAACTGCAGATGCTGGTTTACACATTAGGACAAAGTGCTGGAATAACTCAGCGGGTCAAGGTTACAGCACCTTCAGGTTAGGACCCTTCTTCAGACTCATTGTGGGGTGGGGGAAGAAAACTGGAAGAGATGGAAGGTAATAGGTGGACACAAGTGAGAGGAGTTTTTGATAGGTAATGGTTGGAAATTACCTAGGGGAGCAGAGAGTCAGAGCATCAATTGTGGCCATATAATCAGAATTAATTCTGACAGTTACTCTAGAGCATAACTAATCAAAGACTGAAGTATTGTTTCTTTATGGAAAGGCTGTGTTAAATCTATAACATTTTTAGAATGTAATCAGGCATTAGACACAGTCCAACATTGCAAATTGATCAATAAATAAGCTCATGGGACCGAAGGGGAATAGGCAAGTTGAATCAAAAATTGATCAAGTGGAAGAATCAAAGAGAACAGGTGAACAAGTACAATATTAACTGGAAGGCTATTCATGGTGCAGGGCTCAGGGTCAAGTCTCTTGCTTTCTGTGGTATATAACGACTTTCCCTTAAACAGAGGAACTAGGAGGTTTGCAGTTAGTATAAAAACTGGCCTTATAGTTAACAATGAGAAAGTAAGTTGCGGAGTGCAGACAGGAAGAAAAGTTGAAAAGCATAAGATTACGAATTTAGAGAAGAGAAACGAGCAGGGAAGTACATGAAAGTAGTAAGACAAACAGGATCATTTTCAAATGATTTAAAAAGCAATTGCAATGATTTAACAAAGGAGGTAGACAAAATTACTGGAGAAACTCAGTGGGTGCAGCAGCATCTATGGAGCGAAGGAAATAGGCAACGTTTCGGCCCAAAACGTTGCCATCAGTCTGAAGAAGGGTTTCGGCCCGAAACGTTGCCTATTTCCTTCACTCCATAGATGCTGCCGCACCCGCTGAGTTTCTCCAACAATTTAGTCTACCTTCGATTCTCCAGCATCTGCAGTTCCTTCTTGAACATTTAACAAAGGAGATTGGGGAAGTATTCTTGCTTTAGGAGGCGTTGAGGGGAGATTTAATTAGTACTATGCAGTTATTTTAAAAGAGCCTAAAATTAGACAATAAGGAGAGGAATTGTAGCACTAATCATTTCACAATTTCATTTACCACCAGCGCAGAACCTTACCCAGTAAATGGTAGGGCCCTAGAGAGGGTTGTAGAACAGAGAGATCTAGGGTAGATACCTAGATCACTGAATGTGATAACACAAATGGACAGACTGGTGAAAAGGGCATTTGGCATACTCAATGCCCGGGCCGATGAGTGCAAGCATGCCAAATGTCTTCTTAACCACCCTGCCTACCGGTGCCATCTCTTTCAGTGATATAGGTATCTCTACCCTTGCGTCTCTCCGTTGGGATATCGTTGGTGAGATCACATTTTAAGTACTGCCTGCAGCTCTGGTCATCCAGCTACAGGAAGGAAGTCATTAAGCTGGAAAGGGTTCAGAAAAGATTTGCGAGGCAGATACCAGGACTGGAGGGTTTGAGTTATAAGGAGAGTTTAGCCAGGCTGGAATTTCCCCCCCCCTAAAATACAGGAAGTTGAGGGAGACCAGAGGGGTTTATAAAATCATGAGGAGCATAGACCAGTTGAATGTCCAGTCTTTTTCCCAGGGTAAGGGTGTCTAACAGTAGGTGGCATCGATTTAACGCAATAATTAAATGGGATCTTGAGAGGCAACTTCTTCACAGAGGGTGATAGCTATATGGAACAAACTACCAGACCATGGTAAGAATATGAAACAAGCTGCCAAAGGAAGCTGTGAAGGTGAGTATAATTACATGTTAAAAAGCATTTAGACAGGTACATGGATAGTAAAGTTTTAAAGGGTTGTCAGCTCAACAAAGGTAAATGGGGCCAGGTGAGGCAAACATCTTGGTTGGCATGCATGTGCTAACCAATGGATTATTTTTGAACTTTAGTCACAGAGATAATTAATGCTGCCAATTTTTGACCATCAAAGTCCCACAAAGTCTCTGAAAACTAACAAGAGGCTAGATAACATATTTCAAGTACAGCGGGAAAAGCTGAAAAGCCATGGAACTCAGTTTTCATATGCATGATAGGGTTTCAACAAGGATTTCTGGTCTTGGATTAATCCATATTCCAGAGGAAAGCGCCAACAATGTATTGATCTAGATAGTTAAAGTCTATTGTGTCCAAGAACAACATTCTTTAATAGTTTTTAATTATAATTTGAAGAACAGTACATGAATTAAAGCAGATCCTCTCTCTAGACTCCAATAATGTTCCATATCTAAAAATAATCAGAAAATGTAAGAAGCCTCTTGAATGTGACTTTAAGAAAGTTTGAAAATCAAAATGCGTGGATTAACCATTCATGTCCGAGCTTCATATCAATCTTCATGATTCATACTTAGGACTTGTTTTTTCTCCGTTTTAACTTAATAACTGTTCAGTTATTCACTATTCAGTCTTTATAATACCTAGAAAATTATTACCAATACATTTTATAAATTCATTCATGTAATATATTTTATGAAACTATCCATTGAACACATCATTTTTGTGTACGTCTTGTAGAACTACTCACCACTGATATGACGTTACCTTACATGGAAAATAGTGAAAACAATGCTATTCATGATTGTGCATGTACTTTCATTCTAGGTTTGGTTTCAATTTGCCAGACACTAAAAGATGATGTAATTGGGCTGAAGATTTTTTGTATAATTGAAAATATCTTATTTTGCAACGATAAATACCCCATAACACCAAGAAACAAAACAAAAATATATGAATAATTGAAGCTCCATTCATAATTAAGCATAAAGCTTGTTCAATTCTCCTCATAGATCAATATTTTACTCAGGCAGCAGATCCACATATGGATAAACATAAGGATGTCACCTTCCAATTGCATTAAATATTACTTTCAGTCAATAACTATACAAAATAAAATACTTACCATCTAAAGTGTGTTATCAATCTTACTAAAGGGTTTTCTGGGCCAAGACTAACATCAGTGAAAATTAGTGCTTCAAAATATCCCTGGGCTCACCTGTGTGAATGTGGTTTTAGAATAGGTTTTAGAAACATAGAAAATAGGTGCAGGAGGCCACTTGGCCCTTCGAGCCAGCACCACCACTCATTGTGATCATCCACAATCAGTAACCCGTGCCTGCCTTCTCCCCATATCCCTTGATTCCGCTAGCCCCTAGAGCTCTATCTAACTCTCTTTTAAATTCATCCAGTGAAATGGCCTCTACTGCCTTCTGTGGCAGAGAATTCCACAAATTCACAACTCTTTGGGTGAAAATGTTTTTTCTCATCTCAGTTTTGAATGGCCTCCCCTATATTCTTGGACTGTGGCCCCTGGTTCTGAACTCCCCCATCATTGGGAACATTTTTCCTGCATCCAGCTTGTCCAGTCCTTTTATAATTTTAGGCAATAATCTTTCAGCAATTAGGTCAGAATTGACATCGTACAGATAGAAAATGCACTGAACCTATTTAGGAGAGGGGCTTCCAATAAATCTAGATCACAATTTGATTGCAGATGGAATTGGATGGCTTTCTCTGGAACGCCAGAGGTTGCAGGGAGACCTGCTTTTTACTTAGGGTGACACAGTGACAACCTGCTGCCTTACAGCGCCAAGACCCTGGCTTGATCCTGACTACGGGTGCTGTCTGTATGGAGTTTATACATTCTCCTTGTGACCGCATGGGTTTTCTCCGGGTGTTCCAGTTCCCTCCCAAACTCCAGACATACAGGTTTGTAGGTTAATTGGCTTTGTTAAAATTGTAAGTTTTCCATAGTGTGTATGATAGTGTTAGTGTATGGGGTGATCGCTGGTCGGCACGGACTCGGTGGGCCAAAGAGCCTGTTTACGTGCTGTATCTCTAAAGGAAACTAAAGTATACAAAATTATGAGAGGTGTAGATAGGGTAGACAGTCAGAACCTTTTTCCCAGGATGGAAAATTAAATACTGGAGGGCGTGGCTTTAAGGTGAGAGAGACAAAGTTTAAATGAGATGCAGGGGGCAAAAAACTATACACAGGGGGTGTGGATGCATGGAACGCGCTGCCAGGGTTGGTGGTAGAGGCAAATACCACCGTGACATTTGAGAGGCTTTTAGAGAGGCATATGGATATTGATGGTCTTGGCAGCATGTTCAAAAATGAAAACAATAATTGTTTTGAAGAAACAGCACTCGTATTTCGCTTGTGCAGCTTGTACCCAGCTGTATGAATATTGACTTCTCTAACTTCAAGTAACCATTGCTTCCTCCGACCAGTCTGATTATCCCCGAGTAAATTTTATCTGTTTGCTTTATGTCAACTTCTCCTAGCTAACAATGATCTATTCTACATTTTCCTTGAGCTTCATCTTTTTAATGTCTCATTTTCACACGTTACCCTTCCTTATCTCTGTGTCTCCTGCTCCCCTGGCTCTCAGTCTGAAGGGTCTCGACCCAAAACGTCACCCATTCCTTCGGTCCAGAGATGCTGCATGTCCCGCTGAATTACTCCAGCATTTTGTGTCTATCTTTGGTATAAACCAGCATCTGCAGTTCTTTCCTTCACAATTGTTTTGAGGAATAGCATTAGGACCTGGCAGTTCACCCTGATGTTGCTCATCTGAAGCTGGTGAATAAAATAATTTGAGGCACAAGGCTGCCTGATCTTTTGGAAGCTGAAGCTATGCTTTCTTAACTAATGGGGAAGAGGGTCTTATTGAAGAACGTTGTCAATGCTAATGATTTGTCTGGTTGTCTGAATTTCTTTGGGGAATTTTTGGGTCATGTTACCTTCTGTGATCATAAAAAGTTAAAAGGTTCTAGAAAAATAATCAAAGGTGGACTATCTCCTTGAACCTCTGGCATCCAACAATCTCGTGAGACAGGGCTCCCGGATTTTAAAACCGAGGCCAAAGGAATGGTGAGACGTCCAAATCAAGCCAGTACCTGACACGAAGGCATCCTTAAGGTTTTGGTATTTCCATTTACTATCCTTCCCTTCCAGCATTAAGTGTCAAAAAGGATGGAAGAATGCTGCAATATCCTGAACCAGCTGTGGCAACTAGGAACTTCTACGGACTATCTTCGGTTGCTCTTAGGACTAGTTTTTTTTGGCACTAATATCATGGTTATTAAATTATTGATATTTTGTATTTATTATATATTATCTGTGTGTATTCAGTTTGCAGGTCAGTTATGCTGCTGCACACAATAATTTTATTGTTCCGTTGTCAGTGTATATGATAATTAAACATCCTTGACTTGACTCTTGGATGCGTAAGGTCAAAGATTGTGCTGGAATCTGATGTGAAATCTCTCCCTTGAAACATTAGCTGCTGTAAGGAGAGCTATTTGACATGACATTCACTCAATCGCCAGTATATTGTTGACCTTACAATAAAATATGCCAATAAAACACATGGCATATGAAGCATTGACAACAAATTTTACTAAATATTTCAAAATTTTAGGTGATAATTGAATTTTGTGAGAAATACCTGTTACCCGACATGCCTATATTTCTATTTGGCCAATAATCAAGTCAAGCATTGACACTCCGAGTACAGAAATTCTAGGAAACTGACTTATCAACTCTGAATTAATAGAAATATTTAGTTTTAATTTGATAAGTTCCGCTGTACTGTACTAATCAGACAATACCCAACCTGTGTTTGTTGGATTGGTAAGTAGTCATATGTCAATAGAAACTACCTCTAAATTTATTTGTGACTTGTAAGGAAATCTCAAAGACAGAATGTGTGAACCAAACATTCCAATACAAAAAAAAGTTGCAAAAAATAATTCCTCTTCTGCTTAAGGAGCACATTCATTGCATGCAATCATAAAGTACTATTACTAATCAAAATTCATTACACATGGTTTCTAACCTATAAATGCAGTGATACTTCCACAGTACTTTCAATGAGGTATCTCAGCAAACCCCATGCTTTATAGCCACCTATATGACACATTTCCACAATATTCTGAATTTATAAAATGCTTTTTTCAAACTATCCCAAGGCACTTCACTGGAACACCATCATACTAAATTGACATATCAAGACACAGGACTTGCTGAAGCTTTCTCCGAGGGGAAAAACAGAATCAAGAGGTGGAAAGAGGATTGGGGGGAAAAGCTTAAAGCCAAAGAGCCAAAGTGGAACAAACAAATCAAGATGCTAAAATAGGAGCTACAATGGGAGGATTTCAGGTATTTTACAAGAGTATAGAAGAAGAAAGCAGAGATTGGGAAAGGCAAAGAACGGCTCGGGGGAAAAAAAAGTAAAGGCATTGCTCATTTCAAAGCCAGATGAATGGAGACTGGGGTGAGTTAGAACAGTCAAGAGTTTGATATGACCACTATATAGCGAAAGAGGTCAGTCACAACTCTACGGGAATTGTGCTGAAAGGTAAGGGAAGCATGGCGGAGGGTTTTAGAAACAGGGGTGTTAAATGGGCTGCATGATAAAGGGAAACATCATTACAGTGATGCAGATAAGTGGTTCTAAGCTAATTTCGGCAAATATCAATATATCAACACAGTTTCAATCAAAACCAATAATGCTGGAAACACTCGAAAAGTCAGACGGCATCAGCAAAAAGAGAAAGAGTTAAAGCCTCAATCAAAGGCCATTTGTCAGATCCAGAGTCTGGGTTCTCTTTCTGATTGTTGTGAGAGAGATGGGTGACGACGTTTGTTGTGACCCAACTTGTTCAGCGTGGATAAGTTGAGCCGAAGGGCCTGTTTCCTTGCAGTAAAGCTCTATGGTTCTAAACTAAGGGTCAAAACAGCTCTGATCTTCCCATTATCTGGTTGAAGTAAATTACTTTCCCCCCCTCCCAATGGTGGATATTTGACAAGACAAGTGGTGCCAAGATGGAATTTGATGTGCTGTATTTTTGGATAATGTAGATAAGAAAATGGAAGAGACATCAGGGGTAACTATGCATGAAGAGAAGCCATTGCAAGTCATCCTCTGGTAACAACAGCATGGACGAGGATGATGTGGTGAAGCCTATCAAAGCCTGCAGACAGATTAAGACAGGGATAAATTATATTTGTCACTCTGTAATTAAAATGCAACTTGCAAGGGAAGAAAGGCATGAATCGCAGGAATCAACACTTGCAGTAACTTGGAACGATCAAGGAGGTTGGAACTGGCACAGTTTAAGGGTGCCAGTGGAAAATGTTTTGTCAAGCAGACACGTTATGATAGCAGATTTGAAGAAGATTAAGATTCAGCCTTTAAGGAATGAAAGTCTTTATTAATAGTAGCTAGCAGAGGAGCCTGAATGGAAAGTTGGATGATCAGTAGTTCAGTGGGAATTACAATGGGAGCAAGTGGGCAAGTGTTGGCATGATGGCTTTGGGGGGTGCAATGGGCATTGGAGGGGAATGGGAGGGGGAGGGGGAGGGGGAGGGGGAGGGGGGGGGGGTTAAGTACAAAAATTATAACTCAAGATTCGGAAATTCAGTCCAGTGGGCTAACAAATAAAAAGGTAGCTGATCCAAAGCCTCAATCTTTGGGATGTCAGTCCATGAGCTCCTTGTGAAGAAAACTAGAGTTGGGATTTAAGAAGAAAGCTTACAGTAGAAAAAGTCAGTATTTATGTTTAATATTCCAAGAGCACGTGGAAGGAAACACTTCTGGCAGAAGCTGCGGCCAGAAAGCAACTCCTGGCTCACCATCGTAGCAGCACCAACAAGTCAATCGTGGAAAAAGATTAACGCGTGACAAACCTTTCATGGACCGAAATTTCTGTCAACAGGCACCTGCAACTCTCATCCTATTAGTTTAATACAGGCACTCTGTTGTCACTCCATCTTCTGTGAAAGTTATACTACATCGATCAATAACATAAAGAGGAGACGCCTATTGTTAAAAGCTACCTCTATAGAAAACTAAATTGTGCAAGATTTAGTGGGGAGGGTGGGGGAGTATTACAGCCCCTGCCATTACAGACAGGAGGGAACCGCTACTGTCAGTTCTTCACCATCCCGCAGGAGCTGATCCACTGCTCGGGGCTTGCAGCTGGGAGAGCCCGAGGCCTGCCGCCGCGAGTGAGGAGCGGGCCGGCTGGGTTATGTAACAGAAGCCGAGGCTCGGGGCCTAGGCGCCGCTCACTCACCTACAGCCCAGGAAGACGTGGTTGGTCCAGACCATGGAGAGGGCGAGCAGCTGCTCCATCCTGCCGCCCGGGTAGTCGTGCATGTGGCCGCTGATGAACTGGCGGCGGACGTGCCAGTGGCCGTCGCTCTCGGAGGGCCCGCGATAGTCCTCGACCGCCTCGGCCAGCTGCCTCTTGGGCCTGGCCAGCGAGTCCACGCCGGCCGCCATCTTAGAGGCCGGGCCCGGAGCCCCGCCGGGGCTGGCGGCGTGAGGGGGACGGGGAGAGGGGGACGCGGGCCCGGTGCAGGGAATCGCCCGGCTTCTCCCTGGCTGCGAGCGAACGCCGATGCCGATGCCGATGCCGATGCAGCACACGCTGCCGGCGACAGCAAACTCAAGGCCCGCAACGCCGCGCCTCCTCCTCCTCCACCGCCACCTGCCTTCCGCTCCGACTGCCGGCCACCAGCCTACAGCGCCCCCCACCTTGGCTGACCGCAGGCGCCGCTCAGCACAGCCCAGCCCAGCCCAGCACCACAATGTATCCGTTCTGCTGTCACAAACGCTACATCCCACGCCGCCCTGACACCAGCACTGCCCCGGGCACAACTCAACGCCGATATATATATATATATATATATATATATTTTTTTTTTAAGGAGGAGAGAGAAAGCATTTGCCAGCTCCCCCCACCCCCGCGTAAAAATAAATGTACTCACAGAGATGAAGGCGCAAGGAACTGCAGGTCTTGAGCAAAACCCAAAGTGATGTTGTAACGCAGCAGGTCAGGCAGCTTCTCTTGAGGACATTGATAAAGATAGGTGATCTTTCGGGTCAGATCCCTTCTTCACAACACATCACAGTCTGAACAAGAGCCCCGACTAAAAAACTCGCCTGTCTATCCACGCTCTCCAGTGATGCTGCCTGGCCCGCTGAGTTACTCCAGCATTTTGTGTTTTACTCAAAATATCGGTGAACTGGCAGCATCCGTAGAGGGAAAGTAACTGGAGGCATTTCGGGACTGGACCTGTCTTCAGACTCAGAGACGTGGCGGAGACACAAAGAACTGCAGATGCTGGACCTTGAGCAAAACACAAAGTGCTGGAGTAACTCAACGGGCCAGGCAGCATATGTGGAGGGAATGGACAGACAACGTTTCGGGTCGGGACCCTGATTTCAGGCGAGTTCCGAGAAGAACGTTAGCATAGGAAGAGATCATTCGGTCCAACTTGTTCATGCCGACCAAGATGCCATTCATGTACGTGTCAACATTTACCCCACAACCCCCCTCCCCAAACCCCACCCCCCCTCCCATACCCCCACTCCTCCCCTCCTCCCCTATTGCCTTACCTCTCCCCCAACCCCCACATCACCCACCCCCTGACCACTCTCCTACCACCATCACCCCTATCCTCACTACCCCACCCCATCCTCTCCCCAAATCCCCCTTCCACTCCAACCCCTCCAACTCTCCTTACCTGCCCTCGCCCCTAACTCCCCCCAAACCCCTCCTACCCTCCCTTACTCCCACAACTCCTCTCCCACCCCCCTCCCCTCACCTCTCACTCCCCTCCTCTCAACCCCCCCATCTCCTCATCCCCCATCCCCTCCCCTCCTCATCCCCCCATCCCCTCCCCATCTCCATCGCCTCCCCACCCCCTTCCACCTCCCCATCCTCCCCACCTCCTCCCCTCCTCTCAACCCCCCCCCCATCCCCTCATCCCTCCCATCCCCTCCACCCCCCCCCCTGCCCACATCCTCCTTCCGCACTCCCCCCCCCCCACCCCCCATGCATGACATAGTCACATTTCACCGCTCACGGTTGCCACCCCCGGTGGGACCTTCCACGTACCACGGTTGGGATTGCGCCTCTTTGTGTTCCTCCTCCCGTTTGAAGGGGTGGGCGCCGGCCCTGCGTTATCCTACACGCCACACCACCAGAAACAGATGACCCCGATCTCTGTCGCACTACCGTGTGTGAGTGATAGAGTTTAGCGTTTCCTACACTTTAAAAATTGTTTCATTGACGTTAGAGACCTACGGAAAGGACGCAGGTCTCTAACGTCTAACGTCTGGAACTCATGACCCGAAAGACATTTGTAGTCAATTACAATTCCTTTTGAAGTGTTCTAATATCGGACTTCTCTGAACAAGTTTGATGTGTGGAATTGTTGCTGAAATTTAGAAAATATACAAATGCAAATTCACGATTGTTTTGTCATCAATTGTGATGTTGCTGTTTTCAACTGTCAGAGGAGTAAGCTCCTACAAGGAGCAATGGGCAGATAGTTCTTTTAGGAATTGGTACTTGATTAGTTGTCAAATACCACAACACCAATGGTGTCAAGACAACAACCTCTCCCTCAATGTCAGCAAGATGAAGGACTTCAGGAAACATGGTGGAGTATATGCCCCAATCAGTATCAATGGTGCCAAAGGGGAAATGGTTGAGAGCTTCCTTTTCCTTGGCAGTAATATTACCAATGATCGATCATCGACCAATGCCTCTACTTGCTCAGGAGATCGAGAACATTGGTATGTCTTCAATTACTCTTACAATTTTCTACAGATGCACCACAAAAAAAACATACTGTGTAGGAAAGAATGGCAGATGCTGAGTTAAACCGAAGATGGACACAAAAATCTGAAAACTCAGCGGGACAGGCAGCATGACAACAAAATGCTGCCTGTCCCTATAAAAACATACAGTCGGGTTGCATCACAGCTTGGTTTGGGAACAGCTGTACCCAAGACTGCAAGAAATTGCAGAAAGTTGTGGATGTAGCCCAGTCGATCACACGGCCCACACTCTCCATCATTGACTCCATCTACCTCAGCAAAGCAGCCAACATAATCATAGACCTTTCCTACCCTGCGTATTCCCCCTTCTCCCTGCTCCTGTCAGGCAGAAGATGCAGAAGCTTGAATGTGTGCACCATTAGACTCAGGGACAGCTTCTTTCCCTCAGGCTTCTGAATGGTCCTTCCATAAGCTAGGGTAGAGTCTGATTCTCCTCAACCTAACTGATGATAATGCTACAATTCTGACTACTATATTCTGCACCTTCCCCTATTGTACTTGAGTTTGGCTAGATTGTATTTCTGTATAGTATCTGATTTGATTGGATAGCATGCAAAACAAAGCTTTTCTCTAGACCTTGCTCGGAACACAAGACAATAGTAAACCTAAGCCTAAACATGAGCAATAATTCTTGACCAAGCCAGCTTAGGCAGCACAATGGCATAGCTGATATTAGCTACTACTTCACAACTACCACCAACCTAGATTCAGTCTTCACCTCCTGTGCTGTTGAGCAGTGTATGCAAGTTCTCTCTGTGACTGCATGGATTTCAACCAGGTTCTCCAATTTCCTCCTTTACCTTTAAAACATGTGGATTGGTAGGTGATTTGACCATTGTTAATTGTCCCAACTATGTAGGTGAGTGGAGTGGAATGGTATGTGGCAAGAATAAAACTGGAATTGGTGTAAATGGGTCTTAGATGCTTGGCTTGGAATGCAGTGTGACTACAACTCTAACTCCCAAACTCTTCATTGAAGTAGTGACAATAAATCATTTATGGCTGCTTAAGTCAGCAGATTTTGCGGAACTGTGGTAGAGTTGCTGCCTTACATCGCCAGAGACCGGGGTTCGATCCTGATTACGGGTGTTGTCTCTACAGAGTTTGTACGTTCTCCCTGTGATCGCATGAGTTTTCTCCGGTTTGTAGGTTAATTGGCTTTGGTAACCTTGTATAATTGTTCCTACTGTGTAGGATAGTGTTAGTATGCGGGGATCGCTGGTTGGCGGCGAGTCAGTGGACCAAAGAGCCTGTTTCCATGCTTTTTATCTAAACTAAACTAAATGTGGCCTCAGGAAAACATCCCACCAAAGACCACAGATCCACAGAAGAACATCCCAGCAAAAAGAAAGTACTCCTCAATTTGCAATTGATATGCTCAAGAGCTATTTGTGAATTCTCTGCTCTTTGATTTGGATAGGGGGAATAAAGCTTCCAAATTTGCTAATAGCCCAAAAGTAGTCAATTAGCTGAACAGGGTTCAGGAGGATTATAACTTAATGCAGAGTCAAAGAGTCATGCTACATTGGAGACAGGACCTTCAGCCCAAGAGATGGCATATGACAATTGGCAAAACATGTGTCAATCAAGGTCTGGGAAAGTGTTTGCACAAATATTTTTAAGGCAGATTCTTGATAAGAAAGGGGGTGAAAGTTTGCTACAATGTGGAAGTACAGAGTTGCAGTCAGATCAATTATGATCTAATTGAATGGTGGAGCGTATTGAAGAAATCTATCTAAATTATTTATTCATTTGGACATCATTCTTTCATATCACTTACTATCTTCCATTTGGAAAAAGTATTTACTCCATCCAAACCCCAGGTTAAAAATGTTCATGAATTCTCCTCATAGCCTCCTGTCTTTCAGTAGCAAAAATCCTTGAGGAATAATGACGTCCTTGTTACTAAAGTTCCTATGCATCGTTCCAGAAATCCATATCATGCTGCCATCCCAAAATCAACATTCTGGACAATTATATTCCTTATTTGTGATTAATACCAGTATTTATAAAATTTAAATATTCCATGGGTTATTAATCACTTTACCTATTCAATTATACAGCATAGAAACAGGCCCTATGGACTCTTACATCTTTGCCATCCATCCATCATGCCTACCTATGCTATTCCTGCTTGCCTGCGTTAATTCCACATTCTTTATCTGAATGGTTAATTTCTCTACTAGGGTAACAAAAAATGACAATAATACCTAACAGCAATAATGTAGCATTAAGACGGAATAACAGTAAAACAAAATATCAAAACTAAAACCAGTGGAGTCCTTGAGTGAAAGTTAACAATTAAAAACAGTGGGACTATAGAAAAAGAATTGCCGGTGGTTTGGATCAGTGTCTAAGTGGTTCCCTTATCTTGGACAACACAAAAATTATGTTAATTATTTTCTCTGTTTCCATTGAAAGTTTGCTACAATTACTGTAGTGAGATCCTACAGGTTTTGACTGTTCACCAACACGCTGTAATTAGTATTCACTCTCGTATTGGTTGAAGTATGAATGTTGCCCAGAATACATCTCTTGACCTTCTAAGATAGACACAAGGAAGTTATCACAGAGTCAAGGCCTCAGTGAAAACAATTAACAGTATTTACATAAATGTGGGGAGAAAATGCTGTAAAATAAACTCATTGAATTTACCCCTATAAAGAGAGGATCCAAAATCATTTCTTGTCCCACTTTCACCTGGTTTTATTTTGAATTGTTGAACATACGCCAGCACTTTGTGCCTTTTTTTGGAAACCAGCATCTGCAGTTCCTTGTGCCTATCTACAGCACTGTTTCCTGCTGATGTCTCTGGATATTTTTCATGGTGATAAGATGGAAGTTGACAATTTTGTGGTGGGGTTTTCCCTGTAGTTGGCACATGGGCATTCTGACTTGAATTATCTTAGAATTTGAGCAGGAAACCTAGAAATACTTTGTGAAATGCTTGAGATTTTAAAAGATCTCAGTGTTTTCATTCCCCTCGTGTCGACAAATACTTCTATGTTTTATGAAGAATGGGAAATGTATGTAATCGGATTGTGTGGAAATTCCTGCACCTTCTTTGTTCAGCCTGTTAGAAATATAAAATAAAGCTTGAGACCGTTTGGCCCATAAGCTTATTGCACCATTCATTATCGATCAGTGCATTTCATGATTCATAATCGCTTTGATATGGACATGTATTTAATAGCTGTATTCACATTTGTATTTCAGTTTCTACTATAAATAAATATAGAAATCTGGGGGGGGGGGAGGGATTAATTTTGTATTTGAGCCACTGATTATACAGGTTGAAATTATTTGCCTATCACAATGATGTCACATTCCACAAGATACCTTATAACCATATAACCATATAACCATAACAGCACGGAAACAGGCCATCTCGGCCCTTCAAGTCCGTGCCGAACATTTAAAAAAAAAATTTTTTTTTAATTAAAAATAAATACTTCCCCCTAGTCCCATCTACCTGCACTCAGACCATAACCCTCCATTCCTTTCCCGTCCATATACCTATCCAATCTATTTTTAAAGGATAACATCGAACCTGCCTCCACCACTTCCACTGGAAGCTCATTCCACACAGCTACCACTCTCTGAGTAACGAAGTTCCCCCTAATGTTCCCCCTAAACTTCTGTCCCTTAATTCTCAAGTCATGTCCCCTTGTTTGAATCTTCCCTACTCTCAATGGGAAAAGCTTATCCACGTCCACTCTGTCTAACCCGCTCATAATTTTAAAGACCTCTATCAAGTCCCCTCTTAACCTTCTGCGCTCCAAAGAATAAAGACCTAACTTGTTCAACCTTTCTCTGTAACTTAGTTGCTGAAACCCAGGCAACATTCTAGTAAATCTCCTCTGTACTCTCTCTATTTTGTTGACATCCTTCCTATAATTAGGCGACCAAAATTGTACTCCATACTCCAGAATTGGCCTCACCAATGCCTTGTACAATTTTAACATCACATCCCAACTTCTATATTCAATGCTCTGATTTATAAAGGCCAGCACACCAAAAGCTTTCTTTACCACCCTATCTACATGAGATTCCACCTTCAGGGAACTATGCACAGTTATTCCTAGATCCCTCTGTTCAACTGCATTCCTCCTTCTGCTCCTTAGAAGCATAATTTTGCATCTTATTACTTACTTTTGCCCCAAACGCAAATGAGATGTTACTTTCAAGCTGGTGAATTTGTTTTGCAGTCATTAAATTCAATAAGTGATATATAGCACATGTCCAGGTGGACTCCTGATCACAAAGATGGTGCAAACAGCTCTATCGGGGCTGTTTAGCAATGATGTCTAGCTTTAATATACTATCCCCTTCAATTCAAGTTTAGTTTAGAGATACTGTGCAGAAACAGGCCCTTTGGTCCACCGAATCCGCGCCGACCAGCGATCACCCCGTACACTTCCACTATCCCACACATTAGGGACAATTGACAATTTTTACTGAAACCAATTAACCTGCAAACCCGTATGTCTTTGGAGTAAGGGAAGAAGCCAGAGCAACTGGAGAAAACGAACAAACTCTTTACAGTCAGCACCCATAGTCAGGATCAAACACTGGCGCTGGTGCTGTACTGGTGCTGTAAGGCAGCAACTCTGCCGCTGCGCCACTGTGCTGCCCAATGGTCACAAAACCTTCCAATGTTTAAGAAACATTTAGGCAGGTGCATGGATTGGACAGGTTTAGAGGGATATGGGCCAAACGCAAGCAGGTGGGACTAGTGTAGATGGGACATGTTGGTTGGCGTGGGCAAGTTGGGCTGAAGGGCCTGTTTCTACACTGTATGACTGTGACTATGCAATAATTTCAAAACACACTGCTGCAACAAAAGTACTGGTTCAGAGACACACGATGGGAATTCTAATTTCTGGGAATTTTCTTGGAGATTAATTTTACCTTTTGTAATGAACATTTTATAAAATTAATTTCTAGTAAATGGGAGGCATCTCTGGAAGCGACATTGTTTGCAATACAGCAGATCCCTCGATTATTTAGTTTCTATTTGACTATTTAAGGCAGATATGTAACATTAAAGTCAATGAGTTAGCAATGTCATTGGCAAAATATTTTTGGTAAAATATTTTGACACGGTTACACTGTTACCCAGTGTTACTCTTGTGGATCGATACAAAATGCTGGAGCAACTCAGTGGGTCAGGCAGCATCTCTGGAGAAAAAGAATTGGTGATGTTTTGGGTCGAGACCCTTCTTCAGACAGAGTGTCAGGGGAGAAGGAAACTAGAGATATGAAAAGGTACAAAACAAATTAGAGCACACAATGGTCCATTGTTGGCTGTGGAGGAGGTGATAAGGAAGGGATACGAACAGTGAAACTAGCAGGACAACGAGGGGAGAGGGAGACATGGAGATATGGAAGGGTTTGGTGTGAAATCGTGAGAGGGGATGAAGATCAAGGAAATTGTAGAATGGATCATTGTTAGTTGAGGGGAAGGTGACAACAAGGCATACAATCAGTAATATTTAATCAGGAGGACATTGGAACTAGTCAGAGAGCTAGGGTGGGGGAGGGATGGAGAGAGAAGGAATCCAAGGGTTACTTGATATTAGAGAAATCAATGTTCATACCGCTGGTAGACACAAAATGCTGGAGTAACTCAGTGGGACAGGCAGCATCTCTGGCGAGAAGGAATGGCTGATGTTCTTCAATCTGAAGAAAGGTGTTGACCCTAAACGTCACCCATTCCTTCTTTCCATAGATGCTGCCTGTCCCGCTGAGTTACTCCAGCATTTTGTGTCTACCTTCAATTTAAACCAGCATCTGCAGTTCCTTCCTACACATTCACACTGCTGGGTTGTAAGCTGCCCAAGCAAAACAACGCCTGACTCGTGTTTCTACTGCGTTCCAAACAGCATCATATTCGACCACACATCCTGTGATTGGCTTGTGTGGCATCATCTTTACATCATCCATGCACAGGCGTACATTACTGTGCAGGCGACATTTCATGCACACCAGGTATCAAGTTAACAGCCAAACATATGAGCTGACAGTCTGTGTCCTTATTCACAACAGACTGAAATTAATCGTATTCACTCACGAATGCCCTGTAGGTTCAAAGTGATCCCTTTGAAAAGAATAACATGGACTTCATTGGTGAAAACAATGTTATAGGTGAAAATGGTTTCTATTTAAAGCAGCCTCCAATAGTGTGCAGTATTTCTCAGCTGCCTCTAGATTATTCAGAGCAGCAGAATGCGGCCATGCAGGTGTCAGTTGTGGCATAATTAGTAACATATTATTCCCCTGAATCAGAACATTTACTCTGGGAATTGTGCACAAATATTTATAGGTTCTGCACCCTGGAAGCTCCTGTTCAAAGGATAAACTGCTCTCTCGTATTGACGTAAAGAATCCCATGCAATATTTCATTGAGGTGGCATGATGGCACAGAGGTAGAGCTGCTGCCTCACAGCGCCAGAGACCCGGGTTCGATCCTGACTACGGGTGCTTGCTGTATGGAGTTTGTATGTTCTCCCTGTGACTGCAAAGGTTTTCTCCAGGTGCTCCGGTTTCCTCCCACACTCCAAATACATATAGGTTTATAGGTTCACTGTCCCCAGTGTGTAGGATAGTGCTAGTGTACGGGGTGATCGCAGTCAGTGTGGACTCGGTAAGGTGAAGGGCCTGTTTCTGTGCTGTATCTCTATACTAAACTAACCTCTAAACCTGGTTATCCCAGTAGACACAAAATGCTGGAGTAACTCAGCTGGACAGGCAGCATCTCTGGAGAGAAGGAATGGGTGACATTTCGGGTCGGGACCCTTCTTCAGACTGATGTCAGGGGAGTGGACGGGACAGAGATAGAATGTAGTCGGAGACAGTAAGACTGGTGGGAGAACTGGGAAGGGGGAGGGGATAGAGAGAGAGGGAAAGCAAGGGCTATTTTAAGTTAGAGAAGTCAATGTTCATACCGCTGGGGTGTAAACTACCCAGAAGCGAAATATGAGGCGCTGTTCCTCCAATTTGCGCTGGGCCTCACTCTGACAATGGAGGAGGTCCAGGACAGAAAGGTCAGATTGGGAATGGGAGGGGGAGTTGAAGTGCTGAGCAACCAGGAGATCAGGTAGGAGAAACGATTGCAGAGCCTGCGCTTGGTCTCGCCGATGTACAGGAGTTGACACCTAGAACAGAGGATACAGTAGATGAGGTTGGAGGAGGTGCAAGTGAACCTCTGCCTCACCTGAAAAGACTGTTTGGGTCCTTGGATGGAGACGAGGGGGGAGGTAAATGGACAGGTGTTGCATCTCCTGCAGTTGTTGGGGAAAGTACCTGGGGAGGGGGTAGTTTGGGTTGGAAGGGACGAGTTGACCAGGGAGTTTTGGAGGGAACGGTCTCTGCGGAAAGCAGAAAGGGGTGGAGATGGGAAGATGTGGCCAGTAGTGGGATCCCGTTGGAGGTGGCGAATGTGTTGGAGGATTATGTGCTGTATGCGACGGCTGATGGGGTGGAAGGTGAGGACAAGGGGGACTCTGCCCTTGTTGCGAATGGGGGCAGGGAGAGCAAGAGCGGATATCGAGGATACTTTAATGAGAGCCTTATCTAAAATGGAAGAGGGGAACCCTCATTTCCTAAAGAATGAGGACATCGCCGATGATCTATTATGTAAAACCTCATCCTGGGTGCAGATGCGGCGAAGACGGAGGAATTGGGAGTTGTGGATAGAGTCTTTAGAGGCAGCAGGGTGGGAAGAAGTGTAGTCTAGATAGCCATGGGAGTCAGTAGGTTTGTGGTTATGGCTGGATAGCACGCAACAAAAACACTTTTCAATAATAAACAAAATGAAACTAAATCAATACATTGAACTGGTCGATCACATCGTTCAATGGTGTGCTACTTGGGAATTCTCCAGCATCTCCTGTTAATGGGTCACTTTACAAGGGTCACTCGCCTCTGACCCTCACTCCAACAAATACTGTGAGGGAGATATTGTGGCCCATCCATTGCACTCACTAATAAACCAATTCCATACCAGACGAGCCGTTAGGGATCAAAGTTGGCCTTTCAGCCCTTCTATCAGATTTCCTTTCAATAAGATTACAGCTGGTGTGCAACCTGCTTTTTCTTCCCCATTCCCTTTTTACCAACGTCAAAAGTCTAAAGCTGGCAACAGAATAACATCAATGTCGCTTGCCGAAGAATTCCAAATTGTCGTCATCATGTGTCTGAACATTTCCTAACTTCATCCCAGGAGATCCTTGACTCCCCTCTCTACCACCGTTCCACTTAATATCTTGTAAAGGTTGGGCACATTTAGATTGTTTTCTCTGGAGCATCAGAGGATGAGGGGCGATGTTTAGAAAATTCTGAGAGGTATAGACAGGGCAGACAGTCAGAACCTTTTTCTCCTCGATGAGAGGGCACAGCTTAAAGGTGGCAGTGGGAATGTTTGAAGGCGATGTGTGTGGGCAGGTTGTTTATTAACACAGAGAGTGGTGAGTGCCTGGAACATGCTGCCAGGGGCGATGGTGGGAGTGTGTAGGGAGTGGATGAGTAAAGGGCCTGTCCCACTGTACGAGGTAATTCAAGAGTTCTCCCGAGTTTTCCCCTGATTCGAACTCAGAGAATGTCCGTAGCGGGTCCGTAGGAGTTCGTGGATGGCTCGTAGCGGCTTTTTACGAGTAAAAAGTAAACACATTTTTCATCACTAGTATTTTTTTACTCGTGGACATTTTTCACAGTGTTGAAAAAACGTCACGAGTTTACCGGATTTCCCGAATACCTACCGTTACTCGTACGAGCCGCTACGTGACATCCACGAACTCCTACGGACCCGCTACGGACATTCTCAGAGTTCAAATCAGGTGAAAACTCGGGAGAACTCTTGAATATATAAATATATGAGAGGCATAGATAGGATAGACCAGGGGTGGGGAACCTGCGGCTTTAAGACCGCATGCGGCCTTCTAGGCCATTAAGTGCAGCCTTTTGAATGAATCCAAATTTTGTAGAACAAATCCTTGTATTTTTATTAATTTGTTTTTGTTTGTCTTTTATTATTTTTATTTAAATCTTAAAATGAACGTATTTAAAATACCAAAGAGTAAAAGAAGATTCAACAAAATAATCCTCCCCGACTGACGGCCACAATTAGAACATTAGTAAATCATGATGGCTATTTTAACACCAGTTAAGCTCACGATTTAGTTCTAATGCGACTCTAGAATGTACGTTAACTTTGACATGCACGAAAAATGCTTTCTTGCTTTTCAACCACTTATTGCTGCGAATCTACATTCTACTACCTAACCCAAATCAAGACGCCCTTAAGGTCACAAATGACGGATACCCATCTAGAAGATCATCTGAAACTGCGTACCTCCATGTTGCAACCAAATATTCAAATGCTTTCCCACAAAAAGCAGTCACAACAAAGTCATTAAAAGGTTAATTAACTTTAGAATTAACAATTTTTTTCATTCTCTTGAAGTTAGTACATAGTAGTTAGATTTTTACAAAATAATGTACATTTTGAAATATATCTAATTGAAGTTTCTTGGATGCGGCCTTATTAGATTACAGCTAACTTAATGCGGTATTCCAACGTGAAAGGGTTCCCCACCCCTGGGATAGACAGTCAGAACATTTTTACCAAAGCAGCAGTGTCAAAGGCTAGAGGGCATAACTTTAAGGAGAGAAAGGCAAATTTAATGGAGACTAGACCAAGTGGGACCCAATGGGTCCCTGTCACACGGGAGGGCTGGTCCTCAAACGCAATATTCCACCACTCACCCATAGCCCCAAACTACGCAGACGCGGCTCATTTCCCCTCATCCCCCAACACTCCCTCCCCCTCCTCTTCACCTTCCCTCTTCTCTCCCCTCCTCCACCACCATCGATCACCCTTAAACTAGTTCTGTGTAATCGCTGTTTTGAATCCTACACACTAGGGACAATTTACAGAAGCCAATTAACCTACAAAGATGCACATCTTTGAAATGTGGGAGGAAACCCATACAGTCACAGGGAGAACATACAAACTCCACACGGACAGCACCCTTAGTCAGGATCAAACATGGCCTCTGGCGCTATAATAAGGCAGCAACTCTACCGCTGCGCCACTGTGCGGACAGAGAAGATTAGTTTACTTTGGCATTATGTTCCATAAAGACATTGTAGATTGATGGGCCTGTTGCGTGAGGTAGGGATGCTAGAAAATAGAACACAGAAGACTGAGGTTTTTGGTTCCATGTTTTATTTTCTATCATCCTTGCCTCACACAGCCTTTGCTGAAGTCCTCACGTAAGCTGTGTCTCAATCATTCTCTGGCTCAGTCTCCCATCCCACATTCAAAACTCTGCTGCCATTATCCCAACTAACTATAATGCCACACACTCGTTACCCATGAACTCAATGATCAAGATCTGCTTTTGTTCCACCTGTGCCTCAGTTTTAAGAATACTTGCATTTAATTCCCCCTTCCATGGCTCTGTCGATTCCATTCCTAAAAAAACCTCTGATATTTCTGCAAACATCTAACTCTGACTTCTTATATTTACTTTAATTCCTTTGACCTATGATGAGAGCATTGCTATATGTTCAAATATTTCCCTTCCTCAACCTCTCTATTGAAGTGATATGTTCTATTTCCTATCATGTATTTTCTGTTTGTAGGTTAATTGACGTAAGTAGTGTTCTTTAAACGTTCTCTTGTTGGTCACATTTTCAATTAGCTGTGCAAAAATACGAATATCATTGTACCTTAATTGGACAATAAAAGACCTTTGAAACCTTAAAAATCCTCAGGTACAGCAGGCAGTGAAGAAAGCGAATGGCATGTTGGCCTTCATAACAAGAGGAGTTGAGAATATGAGCAAAGAGGTCCTTCTCCAGTTGTATAGGGCCCCAGTGAGACCACACCTGGAGTATTGTGTGCAGTTTTGGTCCCCTAATTTGAGGAAGGACATTCTTGCTATTGAGGGAGTGCAGCGTAGGTTTACAAGGTTAATTCCCGGGATGGCTGGACTGTCATATGCTGAGAGAATGGAGCGGCTGGGCTAGTATACTCTGGAATTTAGAAGGATGAGAGGGCATCTTATTGAAACATATAAGATTATTAAGGGTTTGGACAAGCTAGAGGCAGGAAACATGTTCCCGATGTTGGGGGAGTCCAGAACCAGGGGCCACAGTTTAACAATAAGGGGTAAGCCATTTAGAACGGAGATGAGGAAACACTTTTTCACACAGAAAGTTGTGAGTGTGTGGAATTCTCTGCCTCAGAGGGCGGCGGAGGCCGGTTCTCTGGATGCTTTCAAGAGAGAGCTAGATAGGGCTCTTAAAGATAGCGGAGTCAGGGGATATGGGGAGAAGGCAGGAACGGGGTACTGATTGTGGATGATCAGCCATGATCACATTGAATGGCGGTGCTGGCTCGAAGGGCCAAGTCAAGTCAAGTTTATTTGTCACATACGCATACGAGATGTGTAGTGAAATGAAAAGTGGCAATGCGGATTGTGCAAAAAATACAAAAAAACCTACAAAACAGAATAGAACAGAATCAGTAATTACATATTGTGAGAAAAAAACAGCAATTTTAAAAGGACACAACTCAACAGTAAATTGGTACAGTAAGTTAGTCCCTGGTGAGATGAGAGTTTACAGTCCAAAATCAAAGATTATAGAGCGGAGCATGATGCGCCACTCAGCGAAAAAAGCGTAGTATTACATGTGTGATTGTTGACGCCATTTTACCGGGCTGCCCCCACACTGTCATGGCGTCCACATCTACAGCTCACTGTTCGGTATAAATTGGTCTAATCGCCGATGTGGACGACCCGACCTGTCTTTCTTCAGGTTCCCCAACAACAAAGAAAGGTGAGGAAACATTCTTGTTTTCTGTCGATATTATTCTAATAATAATAATAATAAATTTTATTTATGGGCGTCTTATACCAAAGTCTCAAGGACACCTTACAGAGTTTAACAAGTACGAAACATATAATCGGAGTAAAATAAATTATAAAGACATCACCAATACACAAATTAAAGACAGAATTCGATCCCAAAACACACAAAAAAAATCAGAAACACAATGTGAAGAGAGAGCAGCGGCAGCTAAACCGCGCCATTCTGTCCTGAAAATGTTATTTTCTGTTCCCCTATCAACACTCATTGGGAAACTAGGTTTGTCGGTACACAAGAAAGTTACTAGATTTGTTTTTAATAGATCTATACTTACCACAATAATAAAGTCATCAATTTTTATTCTTCTGTACATTTTAGTTTTTGGCAGGAGTCTCCAAAATATGGTCCGTAGGACACATTAGGCCCATCATGAGATTTTAAGCTCAGATTCGAGTCGGGAAGCGCAGCGGCCCGGGGCTGCTCTTAGTGTAGTTACCGATTAGATCCCTCGAATTGTCAGAGCCGAGACATCACTCGGCCGCCGTGAAGAAGGGTGCAATAGTGGGGTGCGGGGTTCAGCGGCGGTCAGAATGGGACGGCTGTGCGTTATAACATGCCATCATTCCTCTCTGTCCCCCATCTCTCTCTCCCCCATCTCTCTCTCCCCCATCTCTCTCTCCCCCATCTCTCCCTCCCCATCTCTCTCTGCCCCATCTCTCTCTGCCCCATCTCCCTCTGCCCCATCTCCCTCTGTAAGAAGATTTAAATAAGCTCTTCTACATTGAAGGTAAATTGACATATTAGAGGCAAAATGCATCTTCAATATACTGGTCTCTCCCCACAACTGAAAACAATTGCACTTGTGATATATCATCCATTCTGCAGTTATAGACAATAGACAATAGACAATAGGTGCAGGAGTAGGCCATTTGGCCCTTCGAGCCAGCACCGCCATTCAATGTGATCATGGCTGATCATCCCCAATCAGTACCCCGTTTCTGCCTTCTCCCCATATCCCCTGACTCCGCTATTTTTAAGAGCCCTATCTAGCTCTCTCTTGAAAGCATCCAGAGAACCTGCCTCCACCACCCTCTGAGGCAGAGAATTCCACAGACACACCACTCTCTGTGAGAAAAAGTGTTTCCTCGTCTCCGTTCTAAATGGCTTACTCCTTATTCTTAAACTGTGGCCCCTGGTTCTGGACTCCCCCAACATTGGGAACATGTTTCCTGCCTCTAGCGTGTCCAAGCCCTTAACAATCATATCTTTCAATGAGATCTCCTCTCATCCTTCTAAACTCCAGAGTGTACAAGCCCAGCTGCTCCATTCTCTCAGCATATGACAGTCCCGCCATCCCGGGAATTAACCTTGTAAACCTACGCTGCACTCCCTCAATAGCAAGAATGTCCTTCCTCAAATTAGGGGACCAAAACTGCACACAATACTCCAGGTGTGGTCTCACTATGGCTCTGTACAACTGCAGAAGGACCTCTTTGCTCCTATATTCGATTCCTCTTGTTATGAAGGCCAACATGCCATTCGCTTTCTTCACTGCCTGCTGTACCTGCATGCTTACTTTCATAGACTGATGTACAAGGACCCCCTGATCCCGTTGTACTTCCCCTTTTCCCAACTTGACGCCATTTACATAGTAATCGGCCTTCCGGTTTTTGCTATGTCATTATAATCATTTTTTTTCTTCTTAGTTAATCCTATATGAGATTTTTTGTAATTTCAGATGTCGACAGCGGGTCCAGAATACTCGTCGACAAGATCTCCTACACTGAACTCCGGTGTACTTGTCAACCACCTGCCATCTTTGTTCTGAACACTGAACTTGACCAGTTTTCCAACAGGCAGACCAATAACAGGCTAAATTGGAATGCAGTTCCAACGCTATTTGACATCCCGAACACGCCGAAATGTCAGTTTTCCCAACGCAGGTTACTCAAGAGGAAGAATGAGAACCTCCCGTTACCCAGACAAAATTGTGCAAATGGCGATTTATTTATTATTGTATATGTTGGAAATGTTTTCCTTTGGGATAAGCAAAGGGTGGGGCTATCATTGTCTGAAATATGTTGAATTTTACATCACTTTCAAAACACTGCAACCCCCTGTATATATTGCGCACAAAATGATGTAAATTATGTAAATATTACCATAAATGACGGAAATAAAAAGTGTTTTCCTTGTTTATGAAGTGCAATTTAAAGTTATTTGAAATTGTGGGGGTTGGTGCAATATACGGCTGACCCACAAATGTCATTATGAGACATTCACATGTTAAAAATCCATGTCTCAAAAAAAAGCAAGGTCCCCATGTTATTTGACCAACTTATCGACGGAATTTAAATATGTAGGTATGTATGCACTACATTGTGTTACGCTAATATAGAATGAAAGAATGGAAAAATATTTCGACATTGTGTTCATGGATATTTTATTCACAATATTAGGATTTCATATATATATATGTGTGTGTGTGTGTGTGTGTGTGTGTGTGTGTGTGTGTGTGTGTGTGTGTGTGTGTGTGTGTGTGTGTGTGTGTATATATATATATATATATATGTGTGCGTGTGTGTGTGTATATATCACATTTTTTTAACACGAATTGATCAAAACTAAAACGGAGCCAATCTTCAATGTGGTAACACACTGTCTCATCGGCCATCTATGTCATTCAGATCCACAAGGTAATGTACCGTTTAGATCACATGCGGTGTCCACTCAGATGGATGCAGTATTCTACTACATGATCAGGTGAATGAAGTGGAAATGGTGTTTGCAATTTTATTGTTCCATGTGGTATTCATCAACATAGAAAGGAATAAGAAATACGTGCACTTACTGTGCCAACCAGGTCACTGGTGGACACCACGCGACAACCGTTACACAAAATGATTTTGTGTATTCTGATGCCATTTTTGGAAACTTGTCATCAATGTGCTATCTTTTCTACATTTGTTGTTGATACTATGTCAGTCATGAACCCCATAAAGTGCTTGTCAAGGAATTTGAAATTTGACCCTATATGTCATATTTTTGTGTGCAGCTTTGTAAATATATATATAAATATATTTATATATATATGCATATATTTATATGTATATAATTATATATATAATTGCCTTTATGGTTTATGTACATCATCTGACAAATAAGATAGAGTAATAGTGATGCTTTAAATCAAAGTTGCTTCTGATCCATGAGAAGGAAATGTATTTATCTCCAACTTGCATCTCTGACACACAGGCACACACAAACACACATTCATATAAATATATATATTAGTTATATATATATATATATAAGGTAAATTTAATTTTGTGCACAGTGTGTTAAAGCAATAGAAGGGAAACTGCACAATACGATGCAAGGGAAACTACGCAAAGGAGGGGGCAGGGGAGGAAAGATGGGAGGGAAATGGGGGAACAGGGGGAAAACATTTACCATAAAATTAACTAAAATATGTGAGGTGATAGATGAGTTATATCAAACACTGTTCCCTACAACACTGATTACACCAAAGATGATAGAGCGGAGTGCACAGCGGGAGGCATAACGGAAGTCGCGTTTTGCATTAACAAATGGCGGCCGTGACGTTCCGTTACGTACTACACCTCAGTGCGTTGGTTTACGTCGGAATGGAGCATCTTGCTCCGCTCTATGATCTTTGGTCCTAATGGCCTCCGGGAAGAAACTCCTTCTCATCCTCTCTGTTTTCACAGCATGACAGCGGAGGCGTTTGCCTGACCGTAGCAACTGGATCAGTCTGTTGCTGGGGTGGAAGGGGTCCCCCATAATGTTGCTGGCCTACTCCTGCACCTATTGTCTATTGTCTATTTGTTGCAATTTTCAATGTTTTGGCAGAGTAAACCGATGAAGCATTATTTATCTGCATTAAGGAAGCTACAGAAATGCATAGATCTCCCTCGTATTGCAGTTCATCCCTCAGTGGCCTCTAGGTGGCAGCCTCGACCAGGGAATCTCATAACTGTCTCAATATCCCACCTACAGGAAAGCAACGGTACTGCAAGCTTGTTACATCAAGCCGGTTTTATATGCCTATTTACAAGTAATTATATAATAATTATGCACCAAACGGCTGCTTGAACAGCCTGTTAAAACAAATTCGAGAAAGGCTACGTATTATTATAGTGTTGAGGCTCATCTCTAAACGTCAATTGAGCATTTAACGCTATGTTCGTGTAAATTGCTGTGTTTGTGTGTGCTGCTTAGCAACAGAATGAAGTGTTATCTTCGAAACAAGGCATTTTGCCTCGGTGTTATAGCGGTGGTAGGCATTTTGTAGGGTTTTTGTGGACGGCCAAGAACAAAGAGGGTGGGGGTAACAGAGAACAAAGAGGGAAAAGAAGGGACTACATTAAACACTTGTCACTTTGTCGGCACCCTTTACGTGGCGACTCTTTGCATACTCTGTGTATGGTGTGCAAAACAAAAATATTCACTGTGACATGTCACCACTGGTGGATGTTTCCACTAGTGGGAGAGTCTAGGACTAGAGGTCCTAGATTCAGAATTAAAGGACGTTCTTTTAGGGAGGAGACAGTGAGAAATTAATTTCATCAGAGGACATCTCAGAGGACCTCACATGGTCCACCAACACCGCTGCGCTGGTCAAGAAGGCACAGCAATGACTGTTCTTCCTGAGAACATTGAAAAAGACTGGTCTGCCCCAACAGCTGCTGACAACCTTCTACCGCTGCACCACAGAGAGCATCCTAACGTATGGCGCCTCTGTGTGGTATCTCATCTGCACGAAGGCGGAGAGGAGAGCGCTTCAGCGCGTCGTCCACAGAGCGCAGAGGATCATTGGGACACAGCTACCAGCCTTGGAGAGCATCTACTACACACGGTGCCTCAGGAAGGCCGTCAGCATCCACAAAGACTCCTCACACCCTTGTAATGGACCCCTACCTTCCGGCAGACGTTACAAGGCCTTCTACGCCCACACCTCCAGACTCAGGAACAGCTTCATCCCCAGAGCTATCTATCGCTGCTCTGAACCGGCCCTGCTGAGTGCCCCCCACCCCAATGAACTGTCTCCCTCGGATGGTCACATCGCACATCGACCCGGCACAGACACAATTGCACTTTAGACTGTTTTGACTGTTTCACTGTTTTACTGTTCTTGTTATAAATCATGTTTCTCGGGGTATCTAAATCTAAATGTTATTAGTTGTTTAAGTTATGACATCGGATGGAAGCTGCATACCAAATCTCGTTGCACATATGTGCAATGACAATAAAAGATATTATTATTATTATTATTATGGGTGGTGAATCTGTAGAATTCTTTGCTACAGAAGGCAGTGGAGGTCTAGTCAGTGGATATTTTTAAGGCGGAGATAGATACATTCTTGATTAGTACAGGCAGGTGTCAGAGGTTATGGGGAGAAGGCAAGAGAATGGGGAGAAGGCAAGAGAATGGGGTTCGGAGGGAGAGATAAATCAGCCGTGATTGAATGGCAGAGTAGACTTGATGGGCCGAATGGTCTAATTCTACTCCTATCCCATATGACATGACAATAAAGTATCAATCAGTCATTCATTCTACTGTGCACAGAATGTCCACCATTCACCATTTACAACGTCTCCATATAAGTGGCTGTCTGTTGAAAGCAAAGATTTCAACTGTATTTACCTCTCACCTGCCAAGCTTTGTCCTACACCCACCTCTCTCTTCCAGATTTCTCCCTCCTCACTACAATCAGCCTGAAGAAGGGTCCTGACCCGAAACAACGTCTGTCCATTACCTCCACAGATGCTGCCTGACCCGCTGAGTTCCTCCAGCACTTTGTGTTTTGCTCAAGATACCAGCACCTGCAGTTGGTCGCCTCTTGTAGACTCCGCTCCAGTCGTGTGGAGTTGCATGACAGGAAAAGCCAACGTTTGAGAGTGAGTGGCCGTTTCAATGGCGGAGATAGACACAAAAAGCTGGCGAATTCACCGGGACAGGCAGCATCTCTGGAGAGAAGGACTAGGTGACGTTTCGGGTCGAGACCCTTCTTCAATGGCGGGTAGTGTGATTGAATGATTACACTGAAGTCATGAAGTCATGTTACATCATCAGGGGTTGATGGCTTGCAGCCAAAGTTGTAACGAATAACAATTACAAGCTTGTTTAAAAACAAAACGAAATTTGGAACCAGTCCAAATGCTTAACTCCTATGAGTTACTCAAGAGGTTAATTTGTGCAGAACGGGAAACTGGGGCAGATCCTCTCGGCCTCGTACATTTGTTAAATTTGCCTTTGGAAATAAAAGTAGCGATTATTTGCAAATAAACAACCAGGAAACACAATCAAGATCAGAATGACGTGTGATCAACACGCTCAACCCTTTCACTATCAACCCTGTCCATTCGACTTTGATATTTGCTTCCAGCATATGATAAATATTACCATTAATCGACAAATTGAATGATTTGGTTTGACGGGGGGGGGGGGGGGGGGCATTAATGCACGGCCCTGCATTCCTCAATTGGATTAATATGATCTAATGGATTAATCTGATCTAATATTAGATGAATATTAAGTGTGTAAATGATTGTGTGACATCGCGCGTTGACGATCTCCGCCTTACCTTCTCTCCGTGACGTTGGAGGTGCTCGTTGGAGGTTCATGGATGTTCTCTACGCTGAGCTTTCGTGCTGTTTTCATTTTTTATTCGTGGGCTTCTGAATGAAAGGATGCGTTCCCCCCCCACCACGGCCTCTGTGTGTGTGTGTGTGTGTGTGTGTGTGTGTATGTGTGTGGGCTGGTGCCATGCAGTGTTAGCCTTGACGTTGACCCAGTGCTGCTCCTCGCCTCGCCTCGCCTCGCCTCCTCTGCCCGGCTGTACCTCCCGCATCTCGGTGCGATTCACATATTCATTGCGGCTGCAGGAAGCTTATACATTCCATGTACCATACTTCCGCCAGCACGATTTAAAAAAAAAAGACAAGACACAATACTGGCAGGGTGAACCGGGGTGAAGGGGCCGGATTCTGCTGCCCTTTCCCTCCGGTGAACATGTGTTTATCTGGTACCTTCAAAGTTAAACACTGACCGAGCCGACAGGGTCAAGAGTGTTTTATTGTTACATGTCCCCGAAACGGAACAAAGACATTCGCACAACAATGCAGCGGCACAACATAATAATATGTGCAAACATAGTACTCTGTAAACTCCATAAGAAACAAAGAAGTTCATACCAGGAGACACAAGGAACTGCAGGTGGCGGAATCTTGAGCAAAACACAAAGTGCTGGAAGAATCTATCTTATCTCTGCCTTAAAAAATATCCACTGACTTGGCCTCCACAGCCTTCTGTGGCAAAGAATTCCACAGATTCACCACCCTCTGACTAAAGAAATTTATCCTCAACTCCTTCCTAAAAGAACATCTTTTAATTCTGAGGCTTTGAACTAGACTCTCCCACTAGTGGAAACATCCTCTCCACATCCACTCTATCCAAGCATTTCACTATTCTGTACGTTTCAATGAGGTCCTCCCTCATTCTTCTAAATGCCAGGAAATAGAGGCCCAGTGCCAACAAAGGCTCATCATAGGTTAACCTACTCATTCCTAGGATCATTCTTGTAAACCTCCTCTGGACCCTCTCCAGAGCCAGCACATCCTTCCTCAGATATGGTGCCCAAATTAGCTCGCAGTATTCCAAATGTGGCATTACCAGCGCCTTATAGAGCCTTAGCATTACATCCCTCTAAACGGATCCTATCCATGTACCTGGCTAGATTTTACTTAAATGTTTGTGATGGCATCTGCCTCAACTACCTCCTCTGGCACCTTGTTCCATACACCCACCACCCTCTGTGTAAAATGTTGCCCTTCAGGCTCCTATTAAATCTTTTCCCCCTCACCTTATTGTGTAATAGTAGAACGTGTTCAACAAAAAATAGGGCAGGTTACTTGTTTAAAAAAAAAAATCAACAAAACACCCTGCCGAAGGCTGTTTATCCCAAAATGTTGATGTTTTCTCTCCCCACATATGCTGCCTGACGTCTTGTGTGTTTCCAGCATTTTCTGCATTTATTACAGCGAAACCAATGTGTTTTAGGTAATAGTCATAGAATGATAGTGTGGAAACAGGCTCTTCAGCGCAACTCGCCCACACCGGCCAATATGTCCCAGCTACACTAGTCCCACCTGCCTGCGCCTGGTCCATATCCCTCCAAACTTGTCCTATCCATGTACTTGTCTAACTGTTTCTTAAACGTTGGGATAGCCCCAGCCTCAACTACCTCATCTGGCAGCTTGTTCCATACACCCACCACCCTTTGTGTGAAAAAGTTACGCCTCAGATTCCTATTAAATCTTTTCCCCTTCACCTTGAACCTATGTCCTCTGGTCCTCGATTCCCCTACTCTGGGCAGGAGATTCTGTGCATCTACCTGATCTATTCCTCTCATGATCTTATACACCTCTATAAGATCTCCCCTCATCCTCCTGCGCTCCAAGGAATAGAGACCCAGTCTACTCAACCTCTCCCTATAGCTCAGATCCTCTAGTCATGGCAACATCCTCATATATCTTCTCTGAACCCTTTCAAGTTTGACAATATCTTTCCTATAACATGGTGCCCAGAACCGAACACAATATTCTAAATGTGGACTCACTAACGTCTTATACAACTTCAACATGACCTCCCAACTTCTATACTTTGACTGATGAAGGCCAATGTGCCAAAAGCTTTTTTGGCCACCTTATCTACCTGCGACTGCACCTTCAAGGAACCATGCACCTGCACTCCTAGATCCCTATGCTCTACAGCACTTACCCATTTACTGTGTAGGTCCTGCCCTTGTTAGACATCCCAAAATGCAACACCTCACACTTCTCTGTAATTTAATTTTCAGTGATTTATTTTTCAGTTGCTCACCTTTAGTGGCTTGGAGCTATGAATGGTAGGAGCACATTGTCACGAGGAGTCTTGTTACCAGACAAGGGCTCACTGATTACGGTGGCACAGAGCTAGAGACCCGGGTTCGATCCTGACCACGGGTGGTCTATACGGGGTTTGCAGGATCTCCCTGTGTGGGTTTTCTCCAGGAGCTCTGGTTTCCTCCCACACTCCAAAGATGTACAGGTTTGTAGGTTGTCCCAGGGGTGTTGGATAGTGTTAGTGTGCGGGATGAAGGCTGGTCAGTGCGGACTTGGTGGGCTGAAGAGCTCGTATCTGCACTGTATCTGTAAAGTCTATAGATTGCTCCAGGAACCTCTTGTCCAGCAGGATCTGCTTTACCAACAGCATACGTGGAGAGGAATTGTGACAAGCTGCTCCCAGCCGGAACTAGGCCAACGTTTTGGCACAATGACTTCATCAGAATTCGCCTTGTGGTGTTAACGGCGCGCAATTGAACCATGAACGTTTAGTGAACTGTTAACATTTTTGTGGAGGAACACCCTCCAGGCCCAGACTGAAGCAGCTTTTGTCTTCACTTTGCTAGATGATGGTTTACACCAAAGATAGGCACAAAATGCTGGAGTAACTCAGGCAGCATCTCTGGAGAAAATAGGTGACGTTTAGGGTTGGAACCCTTCTTCAGACTGAAACATGGGTTGGGTGGGGCGGGATGGGAAGGGCTTTTCAAGTGTGGAACCAAGCAGTTCGGCCCACCGAGTCCATGCAGACCAGCGACCCAGAGAAATCCCACGTGGTCACCTGTAGTCGGGATCAAACCCGGGTTTCTGGGGCTGTAAGGGAGCAACTCTATTACTACGCCACTGTGCTACAGATGGGAAATGATTAAAGCTGAATTAAAAACAACTTTCAGGAGGAAGGGTGGTAGACCTGCTAGTGGGACGAGATAGCAGAGAGTGGGAGACGCATTCTGGATCAGCAGAGTCTATGGCGAGGATGACAGTCAACCTTTCAAGTTGAAAACCACTTTTTGGGAAAGTGAGAACGTTTTTTAAATTGGAGGTGGTGGGTGAGGAATGGATAAGTCACGGGGAATTTGATTCCACCCATCATTTACCAGCCTGTCTCAACACACCTCCCCAGCTCACGTGGTTTCTCCCCGCCCCCCCCCCCCCCCAATTACCTACCAACCTGCTCAGCGATGGGAGAGTCCACAGGAGACTGGGATTGGCAGGGGGGGCGGACAGAAACGTTGAGGCAGAGGCTTCTCGGTGATGGGTGGAAATTCACGGGAAATAAATAGGGCGATGCAGCCCAGTGGGCGAATCGAGACTGAGGCCGTTAGGTGCAGGTGGAACTGGGGCAAGGAACGGATGGAGGGATAGATGCAACCAAGTGGGGGAGGGATAGAAAAAGTGATCAAAGGAGAAGAAACCCAGGTAGACGGGTATGTGGGTGGCTAGTGTAGGAATGTAGGAGGGGAGCAGAAAAAGGGGAACAAAGGGAGTGAGACCTTGGGTAGGCTGGTAGCAGTGTGGATGGAAAACCTGAAAATAGAGCATTTAATGTCCGTGCCACTGCAGTGTGGGCAACCCAAGTGGAATATGATGCGATTATCTACTTTGCATCTGATCTCACCATGACAGATGTTGGAGGAACAGGAGGGGATTTGCAATGGCACGCAACCAACATTTCAGCACCGTGACCCGACATCAGAATTCACCTTGTGTTGTTAGCGTCACGCAATTGGACGTATAGTGACCTGTGAACATTTTCTGTGGAGGAACAGCCTCCAGGCCTTGACTGAAGCAGCTTTGTCTTCACTTTGTGTAGGAAGCAACCGCAAGATGATAGTTACACTGAAGGTGGGCACAAAATGCTGGCGTAACTCAGCCGGTGTGGGCAAGTTGGGCCAAAGGGCCTGTTTCCACGCTGTATCACTCTGTAACCAGAAGGATGGCCATTGCAAAGAGCACAGTTAAGTTTTGTTTATTGTCACGTACAGTGAAAAGCTTTTGTTGCGGGCTAACTAGTCAGCGGGAAGACAATACATGATTACAGTCGAGCCATCCAGTGTACAGATACATGATAATGGGAATAACGTGAATAACGTTTGGGGCAAGATAACGTGAGGTAAAGTCCGATCAAAGATAGTCAAATAGGGTCTCCAAATAGATCAAGTTGCTCAGGACAGCTCCCTAGTTGTTGGTGAGATGGTTCTGTTGCCTGATAACAGCTGGGAAGAAATTCTCCCTGAATCTGGAGGTGAGTTTTCACACTTCTACGCCTTTTGTCTGATGGGAGAGGGGAGAAGAGGGAGTGGCAGGGGTGTGACTCGTCCTTGATTACAGGTGCTCTGCTAAATGGCCAGTCCCTGCTTAGTTGCACCGTTGTGGCCTACTCTGTGGCCTCCTCTGCATCACCAGCATCAAAGACCTCTGAGCTGCCCTCCCTTTATCTGCTTCCATCTGCCTACTCTTATATTTCCACCCATCATCTACCAACCCTTGTCTCAACTCTCCCCGTCTCCGCTCCAGGCTCCTTCTGCCCACCCCCCCCCCGATCGCGCACCAGCCTCTGGCACCTTCCCTCAATGCTCAGTCCCGATGCAGGGTCTCAACCCGAAACATCAACTGCCCCTTTGTCTCCACAGATGCTGCTTGACCTGCTGAGTTTGTCCTGAGGTTAATTTTTTTATTTAAAGCTGTACCAACTGTGTCTCGGCAAATGTTGGGAAACAGCCTCAGCTTGCCTTCGTTTAAAAAAAGCATTGGTACACGAATTAGAGTTAACAATCCGAGAATCTTACAAAACATTTGTTTTTTTAAAGGTCTTAGAAGGGTTTCGGCCCGAAACGTTGCCTATTTCCTTCGCTCCATAGATGCTGCTGCACCCGCTGAGTTTCTCCAGCATTTTTGTGTTACTTTGCTTTGTTGAGCTTAACAGTTGCCACAAATGTTTATCTCCACGAAAGTGACTTTAACAGCACCTCATTGGCAACGATGTTTCCTCGAGTGATCTAGGTTGTGAAATGGAAACCAGCAGCAAACTCGTGTGGTCTTCCTGTGGTTGCTAGTCTAAAGGCATTTTTGCCTCCTCTTTCCTCACCCATATACTCCTTCATCTTCCTCGAAGGCAGGATTTGTAAAGACATTTTTGTTTAGTTCAGCTTGTGTGGTGGTGAGTGAGTGAGTCAATCAGTAATTGAGTTTCTGAGTGATAGAGTGGTTCACTGAGCTGGGTGAGAGATTGAGAGAGTGAATCAGTAATTGAGTGAATGGCTCTGCGAGTGACTCTGTGAGTGAGTGAATGTTTGAGTGGCTCTGTGAGTGAGTGGCTCTGTGAGTGAGTCAGTTTACATACCAGCTACCATGCAAGTGTTGAGTATTTATAACCACGTATTCAGAGTAAGAAATACAATAAGAGATTTTTCTCCCCCAGACTTTTATTGGAAAGTTACAGCAATGGGTAGCAAAGTCCAAAGGAAAATCATTTTCTGATGGGTCAAACAGCAAGGCCTCTGAACAAAACAAAAATGAAGGGTACACAACCCCAGTAACGATAGAGAAGCAGAGAAACACAGCACAAAGCAAGCGGAAGTTCGGAAAGGTGCAATACTTCCACACGACGAGCAAGACAGACAAGGGTTAAAAGGCAATGATGGCAGGAACAGTAACGAGGCAACATATAGCTCCTGCGACACTCCTGCCTCCATCTCGCAACCTTCACCTCAGTACAGCCACAATTACTGGATATTTAACTGCCAAAAATAATCCAAAGTACTCCAGTAAAATCTGTCCAACATCCATAACCATTTTTGCTATTTTATTGGAATGTTAGAGGAACCTCATATTAGACCAGTTACAAATAGATTAAAGGACCCCATCATTCCACAACTGAGCTCCTAGAAAAACCGAGAAACACACACACATGTAAACATAGAACATTGCCTAATCCTATCTCCTCTTTCACATGCACTTTGAAGCTCCCTCTCTCTCGCCCACACCTTATCATTAAGGGTCTCAAGAACGATCCCCTCCCAACCAGCTAGAAGCTGCACTTCCCCCCCCCCCTCCCACCCATTGCCTCCTCCCACCCATTCCCACCAATATCCAAACCAACACCACAAACAAGGAATGTAGAAACCAAGAACTACAGATGTTGGTTTAAAAAAGACACATAGAGTGCTGGAGTCGCTCAGCGGGTCAGGCAGCGTCTCAGGCGACGTTTCAGGTCAGGACCCTTCTTCAGTCTGAGGAGGAGACCCGACCCGAAACGGAACCCAGCCATGTCCTCCCGAGATGCTGCCCCGACTGCTGAGTTACTCCACACTCTGTGGCTTCTCCACTGCAAACAAGGAACTGAATAAGGTGTCTTCTGGAACAATGTGGCCGAGTGTCACATCATATGCTACAATTATTTACAACACTGTTAGTGTGGACTTCCCCCCCACTGACCTTGCAACTGTTTAGTATAAAAGTTTAGACTTTTCCCAATTTATGATTATATTTTCCTGCCCAAGGCCGCAAGACTATTGGGCATTACCCATCCCTTTGAGCCATGCTTCAGGGTGATGGTACATCTAGAAGCTACCAGCCATACCCGATTGGCTCACACTGACCCATGCCAGACGCTCACCCACCCACATGTGGAAGATCTCTCAGAGTGACACGTGTTTTTTTAATTTAAAAAGGAAAGGAGCCCCGAACGAGATGAAAGGTAAAATTCAGCTCCAGTACATCAAACTGATAGGGCAAGTTATATCCAGGATGGGAAGTGGTATACAGGTATGTAACACATTGGGGAAATGTGAGCCCACTTAACACAGAAGCTTCAAAAATATTCCAACGTTGCAGTCTTAATCCATAAACAAGCAAAATTCAGAAAACAGAACATTTCACGGCCAGTGGCCCAACTGAGAAGACCGCCTGCAGAAACAAAATGGCCTCGTGAGACGAGTCCAACCACATCCCACAAAGGTTGACCATTGCCCTTTTGGGAAAGTACAGAGTTAGCTTCACAGTTAAAGAGCAGCACGGGAGTCCCCTAACTCTTCTCTGGGTGACAGTCTCCTCCTCCACAGAGCAGGCCGAGCAGATATTAAAAGAAGCTACAGAGAGAAAAACACAAATGAGATAGATCGTCAACACAGCAAGGTATTTCAGACATGTGCAGAGAAAAGGACGCCAAACAGAAACCAAGAGAGATAAATGAGAGGCTGGGGAAGGGAGGACTGAGGGGCTTTGGAAGATAAAAGTATGCAAGGCACA
This sequence comes from Malacoraja senta, assembly GCA_038087875.1. Classification (NCBI taxonomy): domain Eukaryota; kingdom Metazoa; phylum Chordata; class Chondrichthyes; order Rajiformes; family Rajidae; genus Malacoraja; species Malacoraja senta. The sequence continues at coordinate 48,504,046 of CM075983.1, forward strand.
GTCACCACTGAGGCTCCCCCCAACTGCTGCTCAAATAAATAAAGACACCGTGATTGAGGTGCAACAGCTTTTAATAGCTTAACATGTCGTAAACATCCAGAACAATCTGTGAAGTGGAGCACAAAAATAAAACCTTACGAGAGAAAAATTACAGGCATTTGCGCAAACCGTGCACAAATGGTCAAAACGAAATGTGGAAAAAGTTGTTCTGTTGAGTCTCTAAACATCAGGATCCTAACTGACTCAAATAGCTGGGGAGACGTAATACAAATGTCTCGCACTTAAAATACTTTGGCAAGTCTTGGTTTGCAAAACTCAAACTCCTTCAACCTCTCCGCATTTGCAAAATAAATAGTGCAATTTATTCCCTTTCATAAACACTCAAGTACGATGTACTTAATGGTTGGCACATGGGCCTCAAAACATGCAGGGTTTTTTTTGGTGTACAATGCTACTGATAAATTACACTTGTTTTTGTTTAAAGAAGTCTCTTACTTTGAGCAATACAATCAATACAAGCTTTTCTGCTTATGAAAAGACAAGCATTTCTGGCTTTGGATTCGAATGCCTGGGCCTCAGGCACTGTGCTGTTACCTGAAGCTGCCCAGTCTAATATTGATCACAGCTTAATAAGAATAAAGCAAAAGGCAAAAACATTTTCCATAATCACTGAGGATCTCTAATTATTCAGTGCAGAGCCAAGGGTTACTGTAAGGAAAGAGTGCACAAAATATAGACAAAAATGAATTGCCAGCCTGAGAAATTCATACAATTCAATTCACATTTATTTGCATTTTAGAACCTACTTAGGCCTAAACTGTTACGTTGCGCAGCATTTGCCTGCCTTCCATAACATGATAAGAGGTATAAAAAAGTCATCTTATTTTTTTAAAAGTACACAACCAGACACACAGAAATGCCCTCAAGTGAATCCATCCAGTGCTTATTTAAACAAAGAAAAATCTCTGAATTTTAAATAGAATTGGACTAAATAAACCTTACACATTAGGTTCCATTCACTGCCATAGACACGGCCAGGAATCAGGTACAAAATAGTTTCAGTACAAATTTGTAAAAAACTGAAAATAAAGAAAAGTAAAAATCTGGTGTAAAAAAAACTAGGGAACATTTTACCAAAAATATTCCTTGGTCCCATTGGTAATAAGCTAGCAATCCCTGTCAGCTTCCACTCATTGCACCATTTCAGCTAATCCACTCTCCTTATTAACTCCATTTGAACCAAACTCGTTGTTTTGCCCAGTATTGTACTTTACATCTCGGCGGCCAACATGGACATGCCTTTTGTAACATGCTGAACACTCGAGTACCGTGGACGTCAACTTATAAAAAGCAACAACAAAAAAAACGAGCAAAAGGTTTGTTAAGTCTTATCAGCACAGGGCTCAGTAATCTGAAACCGCAGCAGCAAATAGGCAGCACAAAGGGGGTGGCGCAGAAAAGACCGTGACGATGACAATTCATGCAAACGCTTCCTGAGTTCTCTAATTCACACACGACTCCCAAAAGGAATTGTGTTGGGATTACCGAGTTGTAACAGTCTCCGAGGCTCACGGGCAGCTTGATTAGCACCATGCAAGTATTGAAGTGGTAAATTGTGAGTCCTTATGTCAGTTCCATATTATTTATTGCTGGATTCCGTCATTCAGCATAGCCATAGTATCAAGCTCAAACACGCATGTTCACATAGACGGGGGTGGGTCGAGGTGATGGTGGGGAGGGCAGGAGAGGGGGGGGGGGGAGGGATGGGGAGGGAGGGAGGGACCAAGCACGGCAATGTAATTGGGAACAAAAAAAGGGGAGTTCATTCCCGACTTGCTGCGGAAAGGATTCTACAGGAAGCCTGAACTGAAAATGAAAGAAAAGCAGGATTAATTTTTCATGAGTTACTTTAAATGAAATGTTTCAGCCAATACGGTTAACAATGTAAATAATGAATGAGCAACAATCTCAGGTTAAATATGAAAATGGTTCACATAACTCAAAAACACACACACAAAGCAAACATACATACTAATAGACACAGCAGTGGAGTGGGCCCTCATCTGATCAATTGGCTTGGATCAGCACCAATAATCAAACCTGGCACGTGGGGATGCAATGGGTCTTCTCTCTGCCAGAGTCAGAAGGTGGATGGTCCTGTCAACCAATATCGACCTTTAATACCACGTAGACCACCATTTCAGTGCCATGCCGAGGGTGTGCTGCCCTGCTAGAGGCAATCTTCTCAACACTTTATTGACCAAAGATGCACCTGCACTCTGAGATGGATGGAAATAAGTGCAGAGTTGGACTGAAACTATGGTGTCCTCTCCCACCGCACGGCATGAACTTTATCCCTGTGTGCCCATTGGCGGGATGTTGTACAGAGCTGGCGACACTTTTTCCAAATCAGTGCCTGGACGGCTAAAGTAGCTCACTGGCTCCAAAGCACGGTGAATGGTGCTACACGTGGATGGTGCCATATCATCACAGACGCAAGAGACCAACGATGCTGGAATCTGGAGGAGCTCAACGGGTCAGGTAGCATAGAGGGAATGGACAGACAAGGTTTCGGGTCAGGGACACTTCTTCAGATTCCCAATTTGAAATGTTTGCCCATTTTCCAGTTTTCCGTTTTCCAGGGGTTGGGGAGACAGGTGAGGAGGGGGGGGGGGAGGGGTGGGGGGGTTGTTAGGTAGATGGTTGGACAAAGGCCAGAGATGAAAAGACTGAAGGTGCGAGACAAAAGGATTGAAGAGTTGCGAATTGTGAAGCTAGAGGAAGGAATGTAGGTGGAAGGGAAGAAATAGAATGAGTCTAGGTGAGGTGGGGGAGGGGTGTTGGGAGTAGTTAGGAGGAGCAAGGGAGAAGGGGAGGCTTTTGTAGTTATCTAAAATCGGGGAATTCAATGTTCATACAGTTGGGTTTAAAGCTATTCAAGTGGAATAAGAGGTCCTGTTCCCCCAGTCCGAGTGTGGCCAGTAGTTGGATCTGGCATCAAAAGCGTTGGAGCAAAAGCAGGAAAATGGAGACGCGGCATTGGAATCTGGGACCGTTCCCAAGGACATTGGAACTGTGAGAAGAAATTGGTTCCGATGCATGTTCTAAAGCTCATTGTGAAGCTGCCGTGTCTATGGGGAGCGGAGGACCCTTGATGCTGTTGCACACAGGAAGAACTGTGTGCAACTAATTTGAGGAAGGACATTCTTGCTATTGAGGGAGTGCAGCGTAGGTTTACAGGGTTAATTCCCGGGATGGCGGGACTGTCATATGCTGAGAGAATGGAGCAGCTGGGCTTGTACACTCTGGAGTTTAGAAGGATGATGAGGGGATCTCATTGAAACATGAGATTGTTAAAGGTTTGGACACGCTAGAGGCAGGAAACATGTTCCCGATGTTGGGGGAGTCCAGAACCAGGGGCCACAGTTTAAGAATAAAGAGTAAGCCATTTAGAACAGAGACGAGGTAACACTTTTTCTCACAGAGAGTGGTGAGTCTGTGGAATTCTCTGCGTCAGAGGGCGGTGGAGGCAGGTTCTCTGGATGCTTTCAAGAGAGAGCTAGATAGGGCTCTTAAAAATAGCGGAGTCAGGGGATATGGGGAGAAGGCAGGAACTGGGTACTGATTGGGGATGATCAGCCATGATCACATTGAATGGCGATGCTGGCTCGAAGGGCCGAATGGCCTACTCCTGCACCTATTGTCTATTGTCTATAACTGTAGATGCTAGAATCTTGAGCTAAACGCAAAGTGCTGGAGGAACTCAGCGAGAGAGGCAGATTCTGTGGAGGGAATTGCACGGGCGACATTTCAGGTTGGGGCCTTTCTTCAGATTGACTGTTGGAATCGGCAGTGCGAACATACCTGGAATGGGCACTAACTCCAGCCCTACGCACAGGCAGGTCACATACTTGGGAGCTTCACTCTTCCTACTGCCATACCAGACGATGCTTGGTATATGGAAGCGCAGACAAATTATTCCTCGTCCTTTGTAACTCGACCGAATTCTCAGCATCGGCTACTAAGTCTGAACTCGAAGATGCCATTTCCCTTTGGGGCTTGTCTCATGCATGGACCATTGTCCCTTTCACATTAATGACTGGGAGTTAACATTGTTAACGGATCAGCCACACATCTGATGACCTGGATGGTGGACTCAAGTAACTCAGCACTGATTTTATGCCCCATTGTCAGAACGGCTAAACAACCCTGGAGCTATTTAAAAAATCCTCAGATAGTTCTTCCTATCAAA
>CM075983.1:48508497-48645570 GCA_038087875.1 Malacoraja senta
AATATCACAAAGCTGAGATGGTACTATGGGTGGAACATTTTGGACCTTCTCAACGTATCTCAAAGATCCATCCCTGCAAACTCCTACCTCTTTCACATCCCGTCCAATAAATCCTTTAGTATCTTGTCTGGCCGGCATGCCACTTTTCAATCTCTTTAGACCCTCCATGATTCCCATGCCCCAATTTCAGCACTCTTTGCAATCTTGGTAACTCTCCAAGTACAGAATGGATACTTGGTTAAATGTTCCATTAAGTTGCACCACTGTTAATCCAGTACTCCACAATCTCAGTTTGGTTTGGGAACAGCTCTGCTCAAGACTGCATGAAAGTACAGAGAGATGTGGATGTAACCCAGTCCATCATATAGACCACACTCCCAATGTTTACAAATACGGCACGGAAATAGGCCCTTCGGCCCACCGAGACCGTGCCGACCAGTGATCACCCCCAACACTGGTACTGTCCTATACACTAGGGACAATTTATAATTTTACCAAAGCCAATTAACCTACAAACCTGTACATCTTTGGAGTGTGGGAGGAAACTGGAGCAACTGGAGAAAATCCACAGGGAGAACGTACAAACTCCGTACAAACAGCATCTGTAGTCAGGATCGAACCCAGGACTCTGGCGCTGTACACTTCACACTGCCTTGGAAAAGCAGCCAACATAATCAAAGGCTTGCCCCACCCAGTCATTCCTTCTCCCTGCTACCGTCAGGCAGACGGTACAGAAGCTTGAAAGTGTGTACCATCAGCCTCAGGAACAGCTTCTTCCACTCTGTGATCAGGCTTCTGAACTGTCCTTCATTAAGTTAGGATATTTGTCCAATTCACCTCTACCCCAATGCGGACATTGGACTTTCTCTATGGAACTGGTGCACTACGATGCCGAGAACTATCTTTGTCACTCTCTGTCTTCCGCTTTGCTCTATCTATGTACTTGAGTCTGGTGTGGTTGTATTGATGTACAGCATTATCTGAGTTGATTGGTTAGCATGCAAAGCAAAGCTTTTCACTGTTCCTCAGTACACGTGACAATAATAAAACGAATCGTAAGAAACTGCAAGTATGGTGCGGGTCCACCTCCGATTTTCTGGCAATTGGTGGTCCATCCCCCCTTTAATCTAGATAAACCCCCCCCCCCCCCAAACCCTCAGATGTCCTCCCGAAAATGTGGTGCCGAGGCCGGGTGAGGTGGCGGATCCCAAATTTGCCCCCTGCAGCCAAGGCTCTGGAACTCCGTCTCCATAGCCGACTTCCACGGCCGATCGGTGGGACAGTATCTCGGCCCCCCCCAAGGCCGTGATCTCCGTTAATCCAGTAAAACGGCTAATCCAGAAAGGCTGTGGAACCAAGGGCGCTGGAAAATCGGTAGTAGATCTGTGCCAGCCAAAGGCAATCCGGAATAAGCTTTGAGCTAAACTGTTCAGTACAGCCAACACAGCAGAACTAATGTAAACAATGTGACAACAATTATGAGAAAGTAATGACTGACCTTTCTTCCTTGTTAATCTGGTCCCCAAATCCCACACTGTTTATAATGGACAGCTTCAGGCGGACATTACTCTCCTGCAGGTCGTAGCTGTTGGACTTTATGTGGACTCCGGGCTGACTGTGCGAAGCGGGATCACTTTCGAACTTGGTGTTGAACAGGGTGTCCATCAAGGTGGACTTCCCAAGACCAGTTTCACCTAAAGGCAAGGAAAGAACATTGGTTAATAGAGCACGACGTTCTCAAAGACCAACCTACCAGCTGAACAGTGAGATTGGCATTGTCACACAAGTAACAGAGCAGCGTTTCCCATGGAGGGCCTGTGGTGATCTGTTAGATCGAGCAACAGCTTCCAGAGGAAGGCGGGCGGCACGGTGGCGCAGCGGTAGAGTTACTGCCTCACAGGGCCGGAGGCCCAGGTTCGATCCTGACTACGGGTGCTGTCTGTACGGAGTTTGTACGTACTCCCTGTGACCGCATGGGTTTTCAACGGGTGCTTTAGTTTCCTTGCACACTCCAAAGACGTACAAGTTTTATCTAAATTGGTTACATTGCGAATTGACACTAGTGCATGGGATACGTGCTAGTGAACGGGGTGATCATTGGTCAGCGCGAACCCGGTGAGCTGTTTCTATGCTGTCTCTCGAAAGTCTAAAGTAAAGTCTGAAAAACTCGATTATTAAGCAAAGACATAAAGGGCTGGAGTAACGCAGTGCGTTCGGCAGCATCTCTGGAGAACACAAATAGATGATGCTTCGGGTTGGGATCCTTCTCAGTCTGGGCAAGGGTCTCAACCCAAAACATCACCTATACATGTTCTCCAGAGATGATGCCTGACCCGCTGAGTTACTCCAACACCGTGTCTTTTTTCGTAAGCCAGTATCTGTAGTTTGATAATCAAACAAGAGCAGGGGTGGGGAACCTTTTCATCTTGGAATGCCGCATTAAGTTAGCTGCAATCTAAGAAACTTCAATTAGATATATTGAAATTCAACTTCAAATGGAAAGCCACGTGCACCGCTATCAAAAGTTGATAATACTGAAGACTGGACGGCCAGCGGACTCTCCCCGACATTTTCCCTCGTCAATCAGCCTCAGGCGGTGGTGGCGCCAGTCAGGCAGGGAGGTTAATGTACATTCTAGAATTGCATTAGAACTAAATCATGAGCATAACAGGTGTTAAAATAGCCCTCATGACTTACTAATGTTTTAATTATGTAGGGGAGGATTATTTAGTTGAATCTTCTTGGTATTTTAAATACGTTAATTTTAAGATTAAAATAAAATAGAAGACGAATAAAAAGACTAATAAAAATAAAAGGATTTGTTCTACAAAATTTGGATTCATTCAAAAGGCCGCACTTAATGACCTAGAAGGCCACAGGTTCCCCACCACTGAACAAGAGTAATGCAATTGTTACTCACTTCTATCTTCCCCTTAAGAAGATGTTTGGGGGTTGACCGAAACGTCCTCCGAGCTCTGAGAGAGAATACATCTCTGTTCAAGGTAATTGAACAAACTCTGCACAAACAGAATCTGTCTCACTTTGTAAACCCTGTGCATTAGCAAGGGGCATCTGTTAAAGGCCTCAAGATAACCTATAATACCACACTCATTCCCAAACCTCTAACCTTTTGATTAATGTCACCCAAAGAGTCAAGTTGACAATGGAAATAAGTTTTCAGGGTTTTTTTTTTTTTTCAAGCATTCCAAGTGCATTCCAATTGCAGAGCTGTACTTCCAGGGTAGATGAATAAAGAGCTAGAGGGCATAGGTTTACGGAAAGAGGGGAAAGATTAAATAGGATCCCGATTGGCAACGTTTTCTACACAAGTATGTGGAAGAAACCACCAGAGGAAGTAGTTGAGGCAGGTACAATGATATTTAAAAGTCTGAAGAAGGGTCCCAACCCAAAACATCACCTCACCACGTTCTCCCTGTGACCCCGTGGATGATCGGGGACGGCGCGGACTCGGTGGGCCAAAGAGCCTGTTTCCGCGCTGTAACTCTAAAGTCTAAGGTCTGCAGACATTTGGACAGTTGGGGAAGGATTAGAAGGATGGCGGCCAAACATGGGCAGATGGGCATCTTTGTCAGCATGGATAAGCTGGGCCGATAAGGCTAGTTTCCATACTCCATGACTCCATAAGGCAGTTGTAAAATACTTGAAAGTTGTAGCAGCTTTGTCACACAGCACGATGGATTCCACTTTTTTTTTTTTTTTAAATTTTTATTTATTAGAAGTACATTACATCACAGCCACATACATTAATACTCGTCATTTATATCTTCTTACAATTAATGTACTCCCTTTATTTATTTTTTTACACTAAAGAAAGAAAAGATTGAAAGAGAGAAGAAAGTGAAGGAAAAAGTGCAAGTGTAGAAAAGTGTAGAAAATGTAACAACAAAAAAGGACGAAGACCCTATGAGAGCGAAATTAAAAACAAAAAGAAAAAGAGTTAAGAAATAGGCCCTAAGAAAAGAAAAGAGAAAGAGAAAAAAAGAAAAACAAATTTTTTTTTTTGAGCATCACGTAAATAGGACATACCAACTCTTCAACTATCATCCCCCCTTACCCGACCTCAATTTTTTATTTTTTTAAAGTACTTTTGCACCCTATGTTTGTAATAATTCTATAAATGCAGACCACGTCAGGTGGAAGTGATCTGGTTTACCTGCTAGGAGGAGTCTTATCTCTTCAAGGTGTAGTGTTTCAAACATATTTGAAATCCACATATTTATAGTTGGTATTGGAGCCTTCTTCCAAAATTTTAGAATTAGCTTTTTTCCAGTTATTAACCCATAATCCATTAATTTCTTTTGAAACACATTTAGTTCTGGATCATCTTCCGTTATTCCGAAGATAATCCATTCTGCTTTGGGTATCAGTCTTGTTTTAAATAACTTTGTAAAGATTTCAAAAATTTCATTCCAAAATTTTTGAATTTTTGTACAGAAGACAAATGAGTGCGCTATAGTTGCTTCTTGGGATTGACATTTATCACAAATAGATGATACGTTTGGGAAAATTTTATGAATTTTAGTTTTCGAATAATATAATCTATGTAAAATTTTAAATTGTATTAAAGTGTGTCTTACATTAATCGAGCATTTATGTACTTTTAATAAGTATTCATTCCAACTTTCCTTTGAAATTTTAATAGCTAACTCTTGTTCCCAGTCTCTTCTGATACCCTCCGTAGATGGTATTTGTACATTTAAGATAATATTGTACAAATATGATATTAAGTTTGCTGATTCCGCTTTTATCTGCATTGCCTCGTCCAGTACATCTGCTGGGTTATTATGATGATCTTTTATATATTTTTTCAAATAGTCGCATATTTGAAAGTATTTAAAATATTGATTATTTCCGAGTTTATATTTTATTTGTAATTGTTGAAATGAAAGTAATTTTCCAGTTTCATACAAGTCACCAAGCGTTTTAATTCCTAGTCTATCCCATTGTGTATAAGCTTTATCTATAATAGAAGGACTAAACGAAGGGTTATTGACTATAGGTAATAAAAGTGATAAGTTTCTTAATTTTAAATTTTGTTTTATTTGTTTCCAAATACGGATTGTACTATGAATAATTGGGTTCTTATTATAGTTTATGTTATTCAATTTCATTGGAGAGAGGAGGATCGCTCCAATGTTTCTAGAGGAGCAATCCTCTTTCTCCATTACAATCCAGTCTACTTGCTGGGCGGAGTTATCCATCAGTTGAATCATGTTTTTAATATTTACTGACCAATAATAATACATAAAATTGGGTAGTGCTAGACCCCCCAATACTTTAGATTTATTCAGATGGGTTTTTTGTATTCTATGTGATTTATAGTCCCATATAAAATTAGTGATATCTGAGTCGAGTTTTTTAAAAAACTTCTTAGGTAAGTATATAGGAATTGATTGAAATAGGTATAAAATTTGTGGTAAAAAGATCATTTTTATTGCGTTTATTCGGCCTATTAAAGACATCGGAAGCGTTTTCCAGAATTTAATTAATGTATTCAGTTTATTAAGTAGGGGGTCAAAATTTGCCCTGAGCATACCTTGATATGCTCTGGTAATTTCGATTCCCAAATATTTAAATTTTTCTGTAGCTATTTTAAAAGGGAATTTTAAAAGATGTGTTGAATCTTTCGGTTTTATTGACATAATTTCACTTTTATTCCAATTTATTCTATATCCAGAAAAAGATCCGAAGTCTTCAATTAAATTTAATATATTTGGTATAGTGATTTGAGGTTTTGTAATATACAATAATATATCATCCGCGTATAAAGATATTTTATTATATGAGTCTTTAGTATTATATCCATGAATATCAGGGTGTATTCTAATTTTTTCTGCTAGCGGTTCAATAATGAGAGCAAACAGCTGTGGTGATAATGAGCATCCTTGTCTATTTCCCCTTGATAGTTGAAATTTCGAGGATAATATGTTATTAGTAAGTATTCTAGCTGTAGGTTTGAAATATAGTAACTTAATCCATAAAATAAAATTCTCTCCCAGTTGAAATTTTTGTAATACTTTATCCATATAATTCCATTCTACTTGATCAAATGCTTTTTCAGCATCCAGCGAAATAATTGATAATTCTTGATCTTCAGATTTGTGTGAGTGCATTATGTTGAGTAGACGTCTCATATTATTAGAAGAGTATCTCTTAGGGATAAACCCTGTCTGATCTGGGTTTATTAATTTACTAATGTATTTACTTAATCTTCTGGCTAATGTTTTCGCTAATATTTTTTGATCTGTGTTTAACAATGCTATAGCTCTATATGAGCCAGGTTCTTCTAAATCCTTATTTTTCTTAGGTATTAATGTAATCGTTGATTCCGCTAATGTATCAGGTAGTATTCGTTTTTTAAAAGCGTATTGGTACATTTTTTGTAATCTTGGTATTATTTTATCATAAAAGTTTTTATAAAATTCATTAGTAAATCCATCAGGGCCTGGTGTTTTTCCATTTTTTAGTGAGTTTATTGTATCTTCTAATTCCTTAATTGAGATTTGTGCACCCAGTTCCTCTTGTTCCTTCAGCTCTAACTTTGGAAGATTACAGGTATCCAAGAACTTTGTGATATTATTGGAATCAATTATCGTTTTAGATGTATACAAATTCTCGTAAAATTGCGCAAATCTTTTATTAATATCCTTCGGTGTTGTTAATAATTCCCCTTTATCTGATTTGATCTTTGGTATAGTATGTTCCTTTTCTCGTTTTTTTAGCTGGCGAGCCAAACACAGTGGGAAACTTTAATCCCATTGTGTGGGGATGTCTGTGTTTAAAAACCTCTCGTGTCCTGTGCTCTTTATTATTTGTATGGCTGTATGGCAACTACACATTTCACTGTACCAATTGGTACATGTGACAAATAAATGTATCTTGTATCTTGAGTAAAAATAAGATTCCAGCATCTGCACTACCGTGTCTCGCCAAATAAACATTTATTTTCATGCTGGAAGGATGGAAAGTCACCCTGGAATCAGCTCTTGACATTCAATTATTCACAATATAAAATGAATGAACTGATGGGGGCAGAGTGCACAGTTTTCAGAGCTTGCCAAAGACAATATTAGGTTGCAGGGCAAGTTGCAAAGAGGGCAGTACGATTCTGCACCAGGATTATAGGTTGAGAAAGTGGGTGAAAGTTTCGCAAATGGAGTTGGGAAAGAGTGAGGTCATGCACTGTGGTGTGAAAAAAATAATCAAACTAGATTATTTCAATGGAAAAAGGTTGTAAATAAGTGTAGTTCAGAGTAATCAGTGTTCTTGTGCACGGGTCACACAGCACGGAAACAGGCCCTTCAGCCCAACTCGTCCATGCCGACCCAGATGCAAGAATCACAAAGTTAGCACACAGGTGGAGCAGGAAGGCTACTGGCACACTGGCCTTTATTGCAAAAGGGTTGGAGCTTAGAAATAGGGAAGTAGTGTTACAGTTGTGGAGGCCACCAAAGAGGCCACACCTGGCGTACTGGGTTGAGTTTTAAAAAGGACATACCAACATTGAGGGTTGTCCAAAAGCAATTCAGGAGGCCAGTTCCTGGGCCAAGAGGGTTGTGCTATCAAATGTTCAGAAGAACGAGAGGTAATCTTTCTTGAAACATACTGGATCCTGAGCGGACCTAACTCAGGCTGGGTGGATGCAGTAGAATTAAGGTGGAGAATGAGAATGATCAACCTCACCAGTGGGGAAGGTGAAGGAAAGTCCATACACAAGAGCCTTGCCCCTGATGTTATTACTGTTAGTACTGGCGTAGCATTGAGTTGCAGCCTTACAGCACCAGAGACCCGGGTTCAATCCTGACCACGGGTGCTGTTTGTATGGAGTTTGTACGTTCTCCCTGTGACCGCGTGGTTTTTCCCTGGGTGCTCCAATTTCCTCCCATACTCTAAAGACGTGCAGGTTTGGTAAAATTGTAAATTGTCCATCGTGTATGTAGGCTAGTATTAGTGTATGGAGTGATCGCTGGGCGGCGTGGACTTGGTGGGCTGAAGGGCCTGTTTCCGCGCTGTATCTCTAAAGTTTAAAGTGTAAAGTCTGAAGTAGTGGCAAGTCCTGTTGTACACCTTGAGAGATGATTTTATCCATGACGAATTAAATTCTAATACACAGAAGTGTGACGTTGATATTTGTTGTCTGGCTGATGTTGTGGTTTATGAGGCAGCGCACTACAGAGATACACCCACAAGTTGCAACTCGTTGTCGCCTCAGTATAGGCACATCAAGGCTTCAATCCACTCCACGGGTTCAAGGCACCCTCTGGCCCCTTGTCATCTCCACGCTGGGTTATTCCCGGCCCCTTGTCATCTCCACGCTGGGTTATTCCCCCCCCCCAGTCTCCGTGTACCCAAGCTCATCCCAAACAATGCTGCCAAACCATACCTCATTCCAATCTCCCATCACTCACTAATCTCCCCATTTGTCATCTTTTGTACCCCAGCACCTGCGGTTCCTTGTTTCTATGGTTAAAATTTACGTTTAATTTGAGAGGACAGTAGTGCAACTGTGTGTTATCATCCGAAGGCTTCGGTGGCATTTCGATGTACATGGTCAAAGGAATCATTTGGCCTGACCTCTACGAACCCCACACAAAATTATATCAAGTTTATGATCATATACTTATGTACAGCGGCAAACTCTTACAAAACATACCACAAAATACATGAGATGGAACAATTTCATTCGTTGCAAAATCCAGGCAGCATCGTCTTTGCAGCTGAGCTTTGAAGTGGCTACATTTTGGAGTTGTGCGTCACCGAAACGTTTCCTCCACACGCAAAACTCAAATGCTGCTGCTGCTGGACCCACGCCTCCAAATTGCTTGTGCGTAGATCAGGTGTGGCCCACATGTCCTAGATTATCGTCACATTTTGCATATCTTCCATTCATTTATCCTAACTACCATCTATTCCTCTCGTTCCCCTTTCCTGACTCTCAGTCTGAAGAAAGGTATCGACACGAAACGTCACCTATTCCTTTTGTCCAGAGATGCTGCCTGACCCGCCGAGTTACTCCAGTAATTTGCGTCCATCTTCGAACAGAAAATAATCTTGCCGCTTCCAACCGCTGTCCTCGAGTCACGCGATTCACTTCCTGCACCCCCGATAATTTACCTGCTCCAAATGTTCATATCTCTACATAAAACACCCGGTCCCCCTCACCAACACCACTGCTTCCCGTCTCCCACAAACATCCATTAACAGCCCACTCGTCTCCCAGCAGTTTGTGTAACGGGGAGGGGGCAAGAAAATAACTCGCCCTAACAGGATTCACAGATCTCTACCACAAAATCTGAGGTACAGATTAAAATTCACTTGTGGAATATTAAAAATACACCCAGACAAAGATTATTCGTCACTGTGCATTTCCTGATGACTGTCAAATGACGTGGCCTCTGTTAGTAATAAGCAGCTAACTTCTTCACTTGAAACACAGTGGTGCAGCTGTTGGAGCTACTGTCTGACAGCAGCAGAGACGCGGGTTCGATCCCGAGCTTAGGTGTTGTCTGCGTGAGGTTTGCACCTTCTCCCTGTGATTGCGTGGGTTTCCTCTGGTTGCTCCGGTGCCCTTCCACATACCAAAGATGTGCAGGCTTGCAGGTTAATTGGCCCTCTGTAAATTGCCCCTAGTGTGTAGGATGTGGATGAGAAAGCGGGATGACATAACTAGCGTCAACAAGTGTTCGATGGCCCGTGTGGACCCGGTGGGCTGCATGGGCAATTTCAGTGCCAAAAGCCCTGGGAAAGGCTGCACGAGAACGTATACCCTTCTCTTCAACAATCATCCACATTCCTATTCTCACACACCCCACCCCTCACCCTCCACTTTCAAGAGATCTCCACCCCACACCACAGTGGTGTTGCGGTGATACCGTCCCCTCCACACTTTTCAAAACAACATCCACCATTTTGGATTTAAGATCAAAAGGTCACGAGTGATAGGAGCAGAATTAGGCCATTCATAGAAACATAGAAACATAGAAATTAGGTGCAGGAGTAGGCCATTCGGCCCTTACCGCCATTCAATATGATCATGGCTGATCATCCAACTCAGTATCCCGTACCTGCCTTCTCTCCATACCCTCTGATCCCTTTAGCCACAAGGGCCACATCTAACTCCCTCTTAAATATAGCCAATGAACTGGCCTCGACTACCCTCTGTGGCAGAGAGTTCCAGAGATTCACCACTCTCTGTGTGAAAAAAGTTCTTCTCATCTCGGTTTTAAAGGATTTCCCCCTTATCCTTAAGCTGTGACCCCTTGTCCTGGACTTCCCCAACATCGGGAGCAATCTTCCTGCATCTAGCCTGTCCAACCCCTTAAGAATTTTGTAAGTTTCTATAAGATCCCCTCTCAATCTCCTAAATTCTAGAGAGTATAAACCAAGTCTATCCAGTCTTTCTTCATAAGACAGTCCTGACATCCCAGGAATCAGTCTGGTGAACCTTCTCTGCACTCCCTCTATGGCAATAATGTCCTTCCTCAGATTTGGAGACCAAAACTGTACGCAATACTCCAGGTGTGGTCTCACCAAGACCCTGTACAACTGCTCATTCGGCTCATCAAGTCGACTCCACCATTCAATCATGGCTGATCTATCTCCCCCTCCTAACCCCATTCACCTGCCTTCTCACCATAACCCCTGACACCCTTACTAAGCAAGAAATTGGCCTCAGACCCCACGCTAATTACAATACTTCCTTAACCTTGGGGGAAAGAGCCAGAAGGCAAGTCGTTCAAAGATCGGGCTCACTCGATGGGCTGAAGGGCCACCCCACAATTGAAGTTGGAAGTGCACGCAATCATACATTCCAGACATTCATCCAATCAACCCTGTTGCACTAATTATTTTTTTCCAAAATGCTTCATAAGTTTCTGAACATGTTAAATCATTAAAGTCCACATAGATGCTGAATAAATATTTTTTCCTGGTTTACAAAATTCTGGTTGCACACTGGGGAATGAGGGACAGGTTTTGTCCCTGCACTTGTTAACTCTCCCTTCTAAAAACAACGCATCTTGTTGCAAAGTGCAGTCAATTAAAGCATGGCAAGTTCTGAGAGGAGTGAAGGGCAGGGCTGACTAGGGACCCAACTGATCAACAGGCCAAGCAAAAACCTCCAGGTCCTGAGCCAAGAAACCCCACAATGTCAGTGCCAAACATGATGCCAAGTTAAACTAACCTCAACTGCCTGCACGTGACCCATGACCCTGCTTATCCATGTGCCCGACTAAAAACCTCTTCACCACCACCCCTGGCAGCACATTCCATACACCCACCACCCACTTGGTGTTGAATAACTGGCTCCAACTACCGCTGTCAGTCGGTCAGCAGTGGCCGGAGGTCGGCGAGACCTCTGCCGACACGGCCATAGCTGCTGGTGCTCCGGGGCTACGCCGAGGATCCCAAGGCCTGGGCGCTGAGCCTGGCTCTGAGGGCGCTTACTTACAGCATCAGACATTGAAGGAGCGGAGCCTTCCCAAAATGTACAGCCGGCTGTCCCTTCTTGTACAGGGCCTCAGCGTTCCTCGACCAGTCCAGTTTGCTGTCCATCTACACTCCAAGGTATATGTACTCCCTGGTAAACTGCACATTCACCCATTGATGGAGACAGGGGTATTCCTCTCCTCCTGAAGTCCACCACTAACTCCTTAGTGTTGTTGGTGTTGAGCAGCAGGTGATTCAGCCCACACCACTCAACAAAGTCATTGACTACACCTCTGTATTCAGCTTCCCTCCCCTCATTGATGCAGCCCACAATTGCAGAGTCATCTGCAGGTGGCAGGAGTCAGAGTTATATCTGAAGTCCGAGGTGTAGTAGATGGTGAACATGAAGGGAGAGAGGACCGTCCCCTATGGAGCCTGTGTTGCTCACTACCATGTCCGAGACAGTTTTGTAGCCCGACATATTGTGGTCGTCCAGTCAGGTAGTTGGTGATCCAGGACACCAATGGATCATCCACCCGCATCTTCGTCAGTTTGCTCCCCAGCAGTGCATTCCTCATATGATCATATGCACCTCCATTAGATCCCCCCTCATTCTCCTGCGCTCCAAGGAATAAAGTCCTAGCCTGCTCAAGCTCCCTATAGTTCAATCCTTCGAGCCCTGGCAACATCCTTGTAAATCTTCGATTAATATTTTTATCTGCTTGTTGCAGATGAACCTTTTTCCAGGGAAAATCCCACGACACCCAATGAAAAGGATCAGACCAAAGCAACAACTTACACTTGAAAGAAACAAATAGTGAAAGGCTTGGATGGAGTGGATGTGGAGAGGATGTTTCCACTAGTGGGAGGACCAGAAGTCATAGCCTCAGAATTAAAGGATGTCCCTTAAGGAAGGAATGAGAAGAAATATCTTTAGTCAGAGGGTGGTGAATCAGTGGAATTCACTACCACAGAAGGCTGTGGAGGCCAAGTCAATGGATATTTTTAAGGCACAGATAGATAGATTCTTTATTAGTACGGGTGTCAGATGTTATGGGGAGAAGGCAGGAGAATGGGGTTCGAAGGGAGAGATAGATCAGCGATGATTGAATGGTGGAGTACTTGATGGGCCGAATGGCCTAATTCTGCCCCTATAACTTATGAAAATGCTGCTTTGTGCTTTTCAATCTGAAATCCAATTCTGCTCCTGTCACTTATGAATGCAAGGAAAATTCTAGGGAAGGCACTGCTGAAACTCCTGAAGGGAAAACAGCCAAGTTTATCCAAAAACATAATGCCAATTAACAGGAAAAAAGGCCAGCGTTTCAGGTAAGCACAGCTGTTATGCATCAGGCCTGAATAAAATAATGTTAATTATTTTTTTTATATAAAGCTGCCAAGCATGTCTGATAATCTGGTTCAGTTAAGCTAGATTGCATCATATTAAAAAAAGATGCATTTACACAGCACTTTTCATATTACAAACCATGCAGTAACAGCCACAATAACAGCAGCACAAGTTGTTTCAGTAAGAAACATGACCATGTGCCCACAGGAACCCATTCATAAAAGGCAAATGAGTCGTCAAGAGTGTTTTATTGTCATATCCTAGCTAGAACAATGAAATTCTTACTTGCAGCGACACAACAGAATATGTAAACATAGTACTCTGTAAACAATATGTTAAACGAGAGAGAAGAAAAAACGTTTAGTATATATATATATATATACATACACACACACACTCAAACTCATGACTGAGTCGGGATAAATGTTGGCTGAAATCTCAGCGAATTATAATTCTCTGCTATAACACAGCTCGTTGGGTCCCTTCACATACAGACGAGGGATCAGACTTGGGGCTCTGCTTAACTCGTCTTACAAAAGACAACAGCTCTGGCAACGTCATGCTTTACCAGGACGTTGCCAGGACTTAAGTGCCTGAGCTACAGGGAGAGGTTGAGCAGGCTACGACTCTATTCTATGAAGTGCAGGAGGATGAGGGGTGATCTTGTAGAGGTGTGCAAAATCATGAATGCAATAGATTGGGTAAATGCACAGTCTCCTGCCCAGAGTAGGGGAAATCGGGAACCAGAGAACATAGGTTTCAGGTGAGGTGGGGGGGGGGAGAAGATTTAATGGGAACCTGAGGGGTAACTTTGTTTTTCACACAAAGGGTGGTGGGTGTATGGAACGAGCTGCCACAGGTTGCACTTGCGGCAGATATGATCACAACGTTTAAGAAACATTTTGACAGGTACATGGATAGGACGGGTATAGAGGGCCGTCGGCCAAAGGCAGGCAGGTGGGACTAGTGTAGATGGGGCATGTTGGTCGGTGTGGGCTAGGTGGGCTGAAGGGCTTGTTTCCACACTCTGACTCTCCCCTCCCCACACCACACTGGAGCACCAGCCTTTGTCCTGTGTTCAAGACTCTTGAATGGAACATGAACCTTCTGAATCAGAGGCAAGAATGCCGCCAACCAAGTGGCAGCCTTCAGCGGAGCTGTGGGTTTAAGAGCCTCTGGGACAAACAGGTAAAAGCCTGTGATGAGTTGGCATCCAGGCAGCTTCCATTTCCCAGACTGCTACTCACTGCAGAGTCACAAACATGCTGGGCCAAATTCATGGTGCGCTTGTTTGTATTTTGGTTTTAAAACCAAGACTCTGTTCCCCTAACTGGGAAAAGACAGGCTTCCTTTATATTTGATATATAAACAGATTCCCCAACAAAGGCACTTCAGAGCAAGAGGATGGTAGAGACAGCCATTGAATACGTGGGTTTAATAGCAATGGGTGAATGGAGGAGGGTTTGGGCAATAGCGAGACACATTCTCACACACACAGCCAGACTTTGTGTGTTCACCACCGTGTTGTTGAAGGGCACAGAGCCACAGTTGTGTTCAAAAGCTGAACACTTTCATCATTTGAATGCATGCAGCACTGAGGAAAATGGAGAAATTGCCTCAAAATCTGGTTTGGAGGAGAGGGGATGGGGGGAGGGGGCAAAGAGAAACAGCAAAGAAACAGGCCCTTCAGCCCATGCGGGCTAGCGATCACCAAGTCACACCAGTTGTATGTTATCCCACTTTCACATCCACAGCAACAATTAAACATTATTGTTGTTTTTTTTAATAGCGAGAAAGGACAAGAATGAACATTCTTTAAAAAACTGGGTGGGTATATGGATCAAGCTGCCAGAGGGGGTAGCTGAGACAGGTACTGGAACAGTTAATTAAAATGCATTTGGGCAGGTCCATGGATCGGAATGGTTCAGGGGGATATGGGCCTGACACAGGTAGGTGGGACTAGTGTGGATTGCAAGGCTTGGTGGATCACGGCCTGCCGGCAGTAGCCACTGAGCCACCACTGCTCGGAGGACCACGGTCTGGAGGTGGAGCCGCCGCTGCTCGGAGGACCAGGGTCTGGAGGTGGAGCCGCCACTGCTCGGAGGACCACGGTCTGGAGGTGGAGCCGCCGCTGCTCGGAGGACCACGGTGTGGAGGCGGAGCCCACCAGGCCACCGCTGCTCGTCCCACGAGGACCCCAGAGGCCGCAAGGATAGTGCCGGCGATGACAATGGACGCAACAGGAGAGGAACGAGACCGTGAGAAGAGGGTACCAGGGTCTGGCCTACCGTTCCTCCAAGGTTGGCTGCGGGAGACGCCCCGGGGCACAAAGGTGGACGGGCGAGGAGAGGGACATCAGCTGCTGGTCACCCCAGGATGGCGATGGCTGGGCCCCGCCCGAATCGGGCACCGCTCACAACAACTGGAGCGTGGACTGGACTTGGAAGATTGTGCCTCTTGCATGCGGGCTCAGTGGACTATTTCTGTACAATTGCTAATCGGGGCTGTGCTTAGGTATGGCTATACTCTACTGGACAGTTTGTAGAAAAGAATTTCACTGTTCGTTTGCACATGTGACAATAAATCACCATTAAGTGGGGCATCTTGGTTGGCTGGGGCAAGTTGGGCTGAAGGGCCTGTTTCCATGCTCTATGATTCTATGACTGTTCCTTTAGAATCAGTTCCATTTAATGGGGGCATCAGGCCAACACTTTCCACAAAGAGCCTACCACAAGTATCTCAACTCTGGAGTCTGCTCAATGGAAGTTGGTGGAGCAGAGATCCAGCAGCCATTTTAGACTCACCAGGTAACAAATCGCCTGGAGGATATGCATTTTAGTCAAGAGGGAATGCCTATGAATAGACCAATAGTTCTTGCCAGTAATACGTTTCCACGCCACCGAACACAATTTCGTCAGAGCGCTGCATTTTTGGCAGATAACCAAACAGCTCTCAAAACATAATATGAATATGTACATATTGCCTCGAGTTAAATAAATCCATTAGTCTCAACAGTGAATCACTGCCTGTGACTGATGGGTAGCAGAGTTCACAGGCAAGTGTTCTCAGTTCCAATCAACAGCCCCAGCAATAACCCATGGGCACATTTCATTGGGAATGAACAAAAGGACAAATTTTGATCACAGGGTTCAAGAAACTTTTATGAACACAGATACTCACACAACCTTTAACGGTTTCACAATTAACCTTCAACCTTATAAGGAGGTGCAGCAAGTAGAGTCCCTGCCTCACAGGGCCCGAGACTCTGGTTCAATCCTGATCTCAGGTGCCATCTGTGTAGAGTTTGCATATTCTTCCTGTGACGGCAACTCATTGCTCTAGTTCCCCCCACCCCTCCCCATTCCAAAGATGTGCAGGAGGATCAATTAAGTGGCCGCTATAAATTGCCCTTAGCGTGCTGGTGAGGAGTAGAATATGCTGGCTCAGTGTCGGGGACCTGGCTTCTATCCTGACCTCGGGTGCTGTCTGTGTGGAGTCTGCACGTTCTCCCTGTGACTGCATCGATTTCCTCCAGGTGCTCTATTTTCCTCCAACATCCCAAAAATGTGCGCGATTGGTCTCTATTAGACTTTACCTTTCGCAACCACTCATTGGTGAACTCATCCCTTCCCACCCAAACCACCCCCCCCCCCACCCCCCCACAAGTACTTTCCCCTGCAACTTCAGGAGATGCAACACCTGTACCTATACCTTCCCCCTTCGCTCTGTCCAAGGACCCAAACAGTCCTTTCAGGTGAGGCAGGGGTTCACTTGCACGTCCTCCAACCTCATCTACTGCATCCGCTGTTCCAGGTGTGGACTGTATATCGGCGAGACCAAGCGCAGGCTCGGCGATCGTTTTGCTGAACACTTCCGCTCAGTCCGCCTAAACCTACCTGATCGCCCAGTTGTTAAACACTAACTCCCTCTCCCATTCCCAATCTGACCTGAGCCTCCTCCATTGTCAGAGTGAGGCCCAATGCAAATGGGAAGAACAGCACCTCATATTTTGCTTGGGCAGCTTACACCCCAGTGGTATGAACATTGCCTTCTCCAACTTCAAGGAACCCTTGCTTTCCCTCTCTCGCTCCATCCCTTCCAGTTCTCTGACTAGTTTCACTGTCATCCGGATTAAATTTTACTGATTGCATACCTCATTATCACCTTCTCCTCAGCTAACAATGTACCATGAGGTAGACAAAATTGCTGGAGGAACTCAGCGGGTGCGGCAGCATCTATGGAGCGAAGGAAATAGGCAACGTTTCGGGCCGAAACCCTTCTTCAGACTTTGCCTATTTCCTTCGCTCCATAGATGCTGCTGCACCCGCTGGGTTCCTCCAGCAATTTTGTCTACCTTCGATTTTCCAGCATCTGCAGTTCCTTCTTTGACAATGAACCATTCTACATTTCCTTGTTATTTGCCCCATTGTTCCCAGTGACCCAGACCCACAAAGACAAAAGTGAGGGGTTGTTTCATTGAACTTGCTTGCACCTCACTGCACTGCACATGACAATAGCTTGATCCTTAAGGGAAAGATTATAGATTCACCAAGTCTTTAAATATAAGACAGGGCACAAGTTGAAGCAATTTTTTAATAACATCCTTAGAGGATGAAATCTGACCAATTCAACAATTAAAAAACACTTTAATTTGCACCATTTTTACAGTTAAAAAAAATAAAAATAAAGACAGCAAATATACACTTTCTTTCGGGTCACATCTATTGCCCCTATCCACTGCCAAATCGGGCCCCGGTGGATAAACAGTGGAAACCCAGCAGTGGAAACCCAGCATTCTGTGCCTGTTAGATGTACTAGAGCTGGGTTCAAGGCTGTCGTCCATCTGCATTTAATGGCAATCCCCTACAAGAGGCTTAAACCAGTTGAAGGCATGGAGGCTGATGTTAAATAACAGCAGGATAGGGAAAGGTTGCCAGAAACCAGTGGAAGATAGTTTAGTTTATTGTCACGTGTACAGAGGTACAGTGAAAAGCATTTGTTGCTTTTCAGTGTACTATCCAGTCAGCGGAAAGACTATACATGATTACAACCAAGTTGCCCACAGTGTACACATACAGGATAAAGGGAATAACATTTAGTGCAAGATAAAGTCCAGAAAATTCCAATTAAAGGTGGTCCAGGGGTTTTCAATGAGGTAGATGGTAGCTCAGGTCCTCAGGACCACTCTAGTTGGCAATAGGATGGTTCAGTTGTCTGATAACTGCGGGGATGAAATTGGAGAGAGGGGGGGGGGGGGGGGAAGAACATTTCACTGAACACTGCCCGGTCCATCATAGGTACTGATCTCCCCACCATTGAAGGGTTCTGTAGGAGGCGCTGTCTCAAAAAGGCAGCCAGCATCATCAGAGAACCAAACTGTCCTGGCCACACACTCATTTTACTCTTGCCATCAGGAAGATGGCAGGGAGTCTGAAAACTAAATGTCCAGGTTCAGGAGCAGCTACTACACAATCATCAGGTTACTGAACATTACATACTTCAACTAAACTCAGACCTAAGGCCTGGGTTGCACTAGGGACGTTGTGCTTTGTTTTTGCACTATATTGTTTTTTTTGACATAAAACTTTTGTTATTTATATTATCTATTAAGTACGGTATTTACAAACCTGTTGTGCTACTGCTGGAAGAAAGAATTTCATTTTTCTGGTTTGGGATATCTATCTATCTATATACGACCCAACGGGTCTGCACTTGGTCTAGTATACTATTAAAACTCTGTGTGTGTGGATGTGTTTATTTATTTGTGGGTGTCAGATTTGGCCTTTGATTCCTTGCTCCGCCAAAACCACACCCCAAAACTCCGCGATTTTTTCCATTTCGCTAGACATTACACTTTTACATACCCTAACACACTCCTTATTAGATTTAGACATTTTTATGTACACATTTTTTAATAAAATCCATCCCCCCCCTCTCCCCTCACTCATTTTGTCGCCTCCTGCTGGCCAGCCACCATAACGGCTGCTGCCGCGCGGCTATGCTCCAAAAACGTCGACATTTTTATTCTTTCGCGGGCGATTTTCGCTGCTGCCGCCCGCCTCTCCTCCACTACCCCCCCACCCCCCCGGGCCGGCTCTCACGCTGGCTCAAGCGCCCGGCTCTCCTCCAAAAACGCCGACATTTTTATTTTTTCGCTGGCGATTTTCGCTGCTGCCGCCCAGCTATCATCCACTAACCCCCCCCCCCCTCCCCACCGGGCCTGCTCTCTCACACTGGGTCAAGCCAAACATCGGCTCTTCCCACGCTGCTTTTCGCCGTCCTCTGTCCGAGGATGCCTAAAAGCAGTGGCGGAACAACCCATCTTTGCCTTCACCCAGCGTGACAGTGCCGGCGCGTCAACCCGCATCCCCATTGAGGGCGTACGTAGCGTCTCGACGGCCGTACGCAGCGTGTCGACGTCGTACACAGCGTCTTGATGGCGTACGCCGCCTACGCCGTCAACACTCAGCGTACGCCTTCGAGACGCTGCATACGCCGTCGAGACGCTGCATACGAGTCGAGACCGCTGGCATACGACCGTCGAGACGCTGCATAACGACCGTCGAGACGCTGCTTACAACTGTCGAGACGCTGCTTACAACCGTCGAGACGCTGCTTACAACCGTCAAGACCGCTTAAGCACGTTCGGGAACCAGACCCCGGGGTCTGAAGCACGTTCGGGACCAGACCCAACGGGTCTGCACTTGGTCTAGTATGACAATAAAACAGTCGAGTCTTCAGCTGTTTGGAGCTTGGGAGTGGTCAGAGGTTGAAGGAAAGGCATTAATGGGCCATCCAGTCAAAAGATGACAGTGTTCGACAAGTCAGAGGCTGGATCGAGAACCATTTCCCTTGGTTGGAGCCTGAAGACCACCCTTGATCGGACTTTGCTGGCTTTACCTTGCACTAAACGTTATGCCTTTATGTATCTGTACACTGAAAATGGCTCAATTGTAATCAAGTACTGTCTTTCTGCTGACTGGATAACACGCAACAGAAGCTTTTCACTGTACCTCGGTACACGTGACAATAAACTAAACCAATAAACTAAACTGAAGTGCTTGGGTCTTATCCTCCTTCCAACAGCATGGGGACTGATCCAGGAGCTGACAAGGAGGCAAGGACATTAGAGGAGAGATCCAAGGAGACAATGGCTTGGTAAAAGCACTCCAATCACCATGGTGACTGAGCCAGCCATTGGAAAGAACCCAACAGTGCAAATATACGAAACACTCCCAGGAAGCAAATAAAGAAATTACCTTGGAAAACTAGTTCCTAAATACACTCAAAAACAAAGCCGGCTAATAGATTTATAGGTGTTTAGAATCCCCGGATGTATTGGCAGTAGAATCACATTTTTACAAGTGGCAAATCAAAGTGCAATTTCTTGGTTTCCTGAACGTTGACCGTTTGGGCCGATATCATGTCACGCTGGCTGAACCGTGTCACGAGCGCACTGGATTAAAACTTCACCCAGCTACCAAAGCAGTGGAAACCCCTCCCCCCCCCCCCCCCGCAGCTGGAATAAGATCCAACTTGCTGCCTCCCAGAGTCTCAACTCATTCCCACCACCGATTTTAAAGTTAAACAAAGTGGAACCTGATATCGGATTATCATGGTATCCGCAGGTCATTTACAGTGACATCATTAAAGTTTCAAAAGTAGACGTGAGTGGACAAACTTAAGGCACTGATCAGGCCGCATTTGGAGCATTGCGAGCAGTTTTGGGCCCCATATTTGAGGAAGGATGTGCTGGTGTTGGGAGATGGCCCAGAGGCTGGCTTACGAGGATGATCCTGGAGATGATCAGGTTAACGTATGAGGAGCGTTTGATGGCACAGGAGCTGTACTCGCTGGAGTTTAGAAGGATGAAAGAGGGGGGGGGGGGGTCCCTCATTGAAACTTACCAAATAGTGAAAGGCCTGGAAAGAGTTGATGTGGAGGGGAGGATTCCATTAGGAGAGTCTAGGACCAGTGGGCATGGCCTCAGAATAAAAGGAATATGAAGTTATTTTGGATCGTTCACATGTACCTGCCTTCATCGGTCGAGACAATAATTGAAGAATAATTTCCATCTTTAGAAAGGAGATGGAGGCATTTCTAGTCTGTGGTGAATCTGTAGAATTCATTGCCACAGATTGGGAGAAGGCAGGAGAATGGGGTTGAGAGGGAAAGATAGATCACCCATGATTGAATGGCAGCGTGGACTCGATGGGTCGAATGGCCTAATTCTGCTGCAATGACATGAACATTTGAACAAACAGGCCCGTGCGACCAACCTTCCCTTTGTGAACATTTCCAGAAGCACTGCTAGTGATAGACTTTTCAGTTCCACATTTGGATTGGCAAAAGATTCTAAAGAGAGAGAGTTAAATTTACATGAAATCTATTACACTGTTGGGACTTCCCAAAGTAGACAGCAGCTACTGATGTTCCAGTGACTAAAGATGGGGCCCTCTCAGCATTCAGTCCCCCACCTCTGGCACCACTCCAGTAGATGTACATAAAATAATGAAAGGAATAGATCTGGGTAGATGCAGTCTCTTGCCCAGAGTAGGGGAATCGAGGACTTCAAGGTGAAGGGGAAAAAAGTTAATAGGAATCAGAGGGGTAACTTTTCCACACAAAGGGTGGTGGATGTATGGAACAAGCTGCCAGAGGAGGTAGTTGAGGCGGGGACTATCCCCTCATTTAAGAAACAGTTGGACAGGTACATGGATAGGATAGTTTGAGGGTTATGGACCAAGCGCAGGCAAGTGGGATGAGGGTAGCTGGGACACTGTTGGCGAGTTGGGCAAAAGGGCCCATTTCCACACTGTATTACTCAATGACTCTAGGTACTGTGACTACACTCAACCATACACCTTTTACTGACATTTTCTCTTCCATCCCATACATCTTTAAATTCTCCTTCATAATTGGGCGGCACTGTGATGTAGCGGTAGAGTTGCTGCCTTAAAGCGCCAGAGACCCAGGTTCGATCCTGACTATGGGTGCGTGTTTGTAAGTTTTCCCCGTGACCAGCGTGGGTTTCCTCCGAGATCTTCGGTTTCCTTCCCCGCTCCAAAGACGTACAGGTTTGTACGTTAATTGGCTTGGTATAAATGTAAAATTGTCCAGAGTATGTGTGTAGGGTAGTGTTAATGTGCGGGGATCGTTGGTTGGTGCGGACTCCATGGGTCGAAGGGCCTGTTTCCACGCTGTATCTCTCAACTAAACTTCCATGGATTTGACAATTCTTGCCACATTACCAGAGCCTCTATATCCAAAATGTTCTTGGTTTATTCTGATAAACCTCATTAAATGCCTTATAAACATCTAGGGAACTATTCCATTTGTATCCTAGTATGTCGTTTTGTACATCTGCACCAGTGCATTTTCCCCAATTCCCGGTTTTATCTTCGTAATATGCCTCTCCGCTAAAATGCATCCATCACATCTACGCATTCTACAAACCTGTATTATACACTTCTGCTGTCCATAGTCCTCAGACAATCCCTTGTCAGGCTACTTCCAATATTGGACACCCAACAAACATTCCCCAGTCCCCAACTAATCACTTCCAACTCGCCAGATCACATATTAACCAATAACTCCAATTTTCCACATATAATCCTACCATACGATGCTTTATTCATTATCACGTTTAATTTAATTAATTATCCATGCAAGAGCTCAAAAACAAAAACTAAATACGATTCACTTAACAATTTCACAGACGTTTAAGTTCCCAATTTCTCTTTCATCCCAGACAAGTTTAAATTCTCATTAATGTTTCCATGGATTTGACAATTCCTGCTCGATGAATCAGTTCAGTTCTTCAAGGGTGGCACAGTGGTGGAGTTGCTGCCTTACAGCGCCAGAGACCCAGGTTCAATCCTGACTACGGGTGCTGTCTGTACAGAGTTTGTACGTTCTCCCTGTGACCGCGTGGGTTTTCTCCAGGTGCTCCGGTTTCTCCCCCACACTACAAGGATGTGCAGGTTGGTAGGTTAATTGGCTTCTGTAAATTGTCCCCGGTGTGTAGGACAGAACTAGTGCAAACAGGCGATCGTTGGTCAGCGTGCTTTAGGTGGGCCGTAGGGCCCGTTTCCACGCTGTAGCTCTAAACTATGCAGAGTCATGGCATTCACCACTTTACTGACTGTTACAAAGTTGCACGAGATTAGAGCATTCATGGCTTGAGCCTCACTCGCCCCACCCAACACCCCAGCATGTTTTTGGAAGGATTTCTCAGTTCAGACTTTTTCTAAAACACCTCCTCTGGCACTTCTCCATTTTCACTTCAATCACCAGCACATACTAGTTTCCACCCACAACCAACATCCTCTAGCTCACTAGTCTCTGTACAATTGTTTTGATTTTATGAAAACTCATTACCCTTTTTGCTCTATATAATTATTCCCTCAAAAAAGCATTTCCTTTTAACAGATCTTTCACTTCATTAAAGCAGTCACGATCTATTTCACATTAGGTCTCGTTTACCATTCTGTCTCATTTAAGCTCTGACCCTTATTTTCTCAACAAAACTCCTGCACTGTAGACCTTTTGTCATCTGGTTTTGGTGCTTTCACATTTGATTCATTCCACCGTCTTCTTTTCATATACTTCGAGTCAATTCCCCTCGTTCAAAGTCTGCCTCCGTCCACTACCAGTGTGTTTTCATGATGAACCTCCATCTACTGCAGTTGATCACACGCACACACAAACTGGTTATTTGTCCACTTTCACCCATCCCCCACTCCCAAACTCAAGCAGGCAAAGTATCTGAGCACCTTGGACTAGAAACAAGACAATTAACAAGCTACCCAAGCACATTAGTATCTGACCTCTCTGTCCTGGGTCTCCTCCATGGCCACAGCGAGCAACACCGTAAATTGGAGGAAATGCACCTCATATTCCGCTTGGGCAGTCTACATCCTGGTGGCCTGAACGTTGAATTCTCCCAATTCTGCTAGCCCTGGCTGTCCCCTCCCCTTCATCAGCCATCTGGTTGTCTCCTCCCCTCCCCCAGCCCTCGGGCTCCTCCTCCTCCTTTTCCTTTTTTCCTTTCTTCTCCCCACCCCCTATCAGTCTGAAGAAGGGTTTCGGCCCGAAACGTTACCTATTTCCTTCGCTCCATAGATGCTGCTGCACCCGCTGAGTTTCTCCAGCATTTTTGTGTACCAAGCACATTAGTCATTCTGTTCAACACCTGCCGTCAGCATATCCAAACTTCAGTGGCTATTTCACATTACATCTTTTTGAGTTTATTTTATTGTCACATGTACCAAGTTACAGCAAAAAACTTTTGTTGCATGCTAACCAGTCAGCGGAAATACAATACACAATTACAATCGACCCATCCACAGTGGACAGATACATGATAAATGAAATAACGTTTAGTGCAAGATAAAGTCTGACCACAGATGGTTCGAGGGTCTCCAGTGAGGTAGACAGCAGTTCAGGACTGCTCTCCGGTTGTTGCCAGGATGGATCAGTTGCCCGATAACAACAGGGAGGCCCATTTGAAATCTTTTGACAAAGATGTAATGCAAGTTTAGAATTCAGGCGGTGCACTCTTTCAAATGGCGAGAGAGAGAACAAAATGGTTCCAGTGACCAACTGCATGAATTTCTATATTCCCTGCATATCCAAAAGCCTCAAATGCCACTATCATGTCTACCTCCACCACCACCCTGTCAAATGGGTTCCAGGTACCCACCATTAAAAAAATAAAAAAAAATAAAAACTTGCCTGCCCATCTCTACATTTTGCACCGCACCTCAAGCAATGGCTTTGACATTTCCACCCTGGGGAATAAGGTTCTAGTTTTCCTATCCAATGCCTCTCAATTTTATACATTTTTATCACTTCTCTAAGTTTGCCCAACCTCTCCTTGCAGCCAATACCTTCTAACCCAGGCAGCATTGTGGAGAAGGGTCTCGAAGGGTCGCCAGAGATGCTGCCTGTCTCACTGAGTTACTCCAGCATTTTGTGTCTATCTTCAGCATTGTGGTGAATCTCTTCTGCACCCTCTCCCAAGCACAAACATTCTTCCTGCAACGTGGCAACCAGATCTGTACGCGATACGCCAAATGCAGCCTAACCACTGTTTAAACTGCAACATGACTTCTTCGCTCTGACACTCAATGTCTCGACCGATGAAGGCAGGTACTTGCAAAAGATCCAAAAAACCTTCACATTCCTTTTCCTTGTTTGCACTACAAAACTAAAAAATACATAGAGACTATTCTACTTATTCCTATTACAGACACGTTCAACATCAAGAATGTGCCAAGTTTAATTCTAAATGTGCAATATGGCAAATCTCCCATCATAGAGCTAACAAAGTTAATGAGCCACCCTCCCCTTTCTACATCTCCCCCCACCCCCTGCTCCATCTGGACTCACTTATTACTCCCCTCCGCTCATCCACTCCCCTGGCTTCACAATTCACAACTTCTCAATCCTTTTGTGTCAACCTTGTTTTTCCACCTCTGACATTCAGCCAACCATCTACCTATCAAACTCCTCCTCCCCCCCCCCCCCCCCCGTCTGGGTGATCCCATTATTTGCCACGCTTCATCCTTCCCCTCCTCTTCCAGCTTTTTCATCCCCACAGACTGCACAAGGATCCCAACCAGAAACATCACCTGTCCATGTTCTCCACGGATGCCGCCTGACCCACCGAGTTAGTCCAGGGACTGTGTCTTTAAAGGAAAGTTAATAGAAGTGAAGTGGCAACCTGGTCAATATTTTTGGCTCATGTAGGTTATAATAAATTCAAGGCTTTTGTTTTTAATAGAAGCAAAAAGTTGTCTTGTACCTTTAAAAAAATATTAGCTTTAAGGTTTTGCACAAAACATTCATGACTGTTATCCAATACCCCAATGCTTTTCGGTTGAAGCCGTCACCTGCAACATTCATCCGTTCTTGAGAACAGAATTCTGCCTTCACATGTAGCAACACGTGCAAGGTCAGTAGAGAGGCAGTGGAAACATCTTAAATTGCCAGTGAGTTTAACACCCAAAACTACTCAAAATAATACTTCACTCAAGAGAGCTGGTGAAGCACTGAATCTTCAGTAATAGACAACAATGAACAACCAGGAGTATCAGATACAGCAAGTAATCCACAAAAGGCTTCACGCATCCACGAAAGCCGAGCTCGGAGAAAGAACCCTTCCATTGACCCACACAATAGACCTTGCAAGGCACTATGGGCCAATTATAAAATGCAGTTGCTATACTGTAGGAAAATGAAGTAACTACTTTACAAACTAGATTGGAAACATTGCTTACAGAGGAATTCAGGTTCACAGTCATAGGAGCAGAATTAGGCCATTCTGCCCATCGAGTCTACTCTGCCATTTAATCATGGCTGATCTACCTTTTGCTCGCAACCCCATTCTCCCGTCTTCTGCCCTTACACTGATGCTCTTTGCTAATTAACCTCTTTTATAGCATTCAACACAGACAAATCAGTTCAAAATCTCACCAAGAGAATGTAATGAAGCTTCCTGTATTCCATTTAATGTCACAGAGCAAAGAAACAGAGCCATCAGGCCAACTCGCCCACATCAACCAATCTAAGCTAGTCCCATGTGTTTGGCCCACATCCCTCTGAACTGTTCCTATCCATGTACCTGGCCAAATGTCTTAAATGTTGTTACCTTACCGGCCCTCAACTACTTCCTCATTTCATATACCCACCACACTCTGTGTGGACAAAGCTCCCATTAAATCTTTCCTCTCACATTAAGCCCATGTCCTCTGGTTCTTGATTCCCCCACCCAATCCATTTCCTTCATGATTTTATACACATCCAAGATCACCATTCAGCCTCCCGTGCATAAAGGAGCAACCACCTAGCACGCCCTACCTCTCCCTATAGTTCAGGTATTCGAGTCCTGGCAACATCCTCACAAATCTTCCCCGTGCTCTTTTCAGCTTAATGGCAACATTCCTATAGACTACAAACCGTCTTGGTTGCAACCAAGGTCTCTGGGTTTTTGATTTGTCGTGCACCAATTGTTTTCCTTTTTTATTTATTGATTTTTTAAAATTATGTTACCTATTGAGTATGGTGTTTACAGACCTATTATGCTGCTCCAAGTATGAATTTTATTGTTCCGTTTTTGATACCTTTAGTTTAGAGATACAGTGCAGAAACGGGCCCTTTTGGCCCCCCGAGTCCGCACCAACCAGTGATCACCCCGTACACTAGCACTATCCTACACACTTGGGGCAATTTACAGAAGCCACTTAACTACAAACCTGTACACCTTCGGTGTTTGGGAGGACCACAGCACCCGAGGAAAACCCACGGTCGGGGAGAACGTACAAACCAGATAGATCCCTGGTCTCTGGTGCTGTAAGGCAGCAACTCTACCGCTGCGCCACTGTGCCGCCTACTAATATGTCAATTAAACACTTTTGACTCTCAATGTAAAGGAGGCCCCATTGTGAACATAGCGTTCAGTCCACTAGATTACACATGCAAGCTCCATGCAATAATTACATCCATAGTTACATTGTCCGACGGGCTGGATTTTGCTGCAGCCAAGTGCTTGCTGCAGCACAGTTATACATGCCACAACAATAAAATTGGACTTTGTCCTCTCCATTTCATGGCTCCTCCACTTCAGTCTACACACAGAATTAAATCACACAACGAGCAACACAATCTTTTAACTTAAAATGAAAGCATTCCACACTGAATTGAACCACCTAACGTACTGGAGTCAATGGCAGCAGTCAGCCTAATTTAATCTACTGTTGAACAGCTATGCTGAAGAATAAATACAGATATCCAAAGTATAATTATTTGCAGAATATCTAGAATTTTAATAGGCGATGTGAGCCCAAGGGGGGAGGTACTGCAATTTAAATTACCTGCAAAAGCAAGTGATTAATTAAGGGGGCAGAGAAATTAAAGCAGAGTCACAGGCTGGAGCTTGGATTTCAATGAATGGAACTTGAGATTTCCATCACGATGAGCCTCAAGGCAAGTTTAATTTAGTCCCTTTACTTGGATGAACATCCAAGGCACACTTCACATTGTGACTTCCCGAGGATGTTCCCAGTAGTGGGAGAGTCTAGGACCAGAGGCCACAGCCTCAGAATTAAAGGACTTACCTTTTGAACAAAAATAAGGTGGAATATTCTTTAGCCAGAGGCCAGTGAATCTGTGGAATTCATTGCTGCAGATGGTCAAGCCATTGGGTATTTTTAAAGTAGAGATTGATAGGTTCTTGATTAGTAAGGGTGTCAAAGGTTACGGGGAAAAGGCAAGAGAATGGGGTTGAGAGGGAAAAATAGATCAGCCATGATCAAATGGTGGTGCATACTCATTGGGCTGAATAGCCCAATTCTGCTCCCATGTCTTATGTACAAAAAAGGACAAGATGCGGGACTAACTCAACAGGTCAGGCAGCATCTCTGGAGAACATGGACCACGTGACGTTTCAGGTTGGGATCCTTCATATTTTCAATCATACACATACACACACTCTCAAGAACACTTCATGAACGATGCAACGTGAACATGGAAGAGCAGAAACCAAGAAGGGACCATTCAAAACGTCACCTATACATTCCCTCCAAAGATGCTGCCTAACCTGCCCAATTGCTCCAATGATATGCTTGGTTAAGGATTCCAGCATCTGCTGTTCCTCGTGTCTATTCAGCCTATTATAGCCAATTGTGTGACTGCCCCATCGTGCCTACTGCAGCAGCAGGGAAGGTGCCCTCCATTATACCCAAACCATGCAGGTGGC
Organism: Malacoraja senta; assembly: GCA_038087875.1. Classification (NCBI taxonomy): domain Eukaryota; kingdom Metazoa; phylum Chordata; class Chondrichthyes; order Rajiformes; family Rajidae; genus Malacoraja; species Malacoraja senta. Next base: position 48,537,054 of record CM075983.1, read on the forward strand.
ACAGTGGTAGAGTTGCTGCTTTACAGCACCAGAGACCCAGGCTCGATCCCGACTACGATGTGCTTTCTGTACGGAGTTTGTACGTTCTCACCGTGACCGCGTGGGTTTTCTCCGAGATCTTCGGTTTCCTCCCACACTTGCAAAGATGTACAGGTCTGTAGGTTAATTGGCTTGGTACAAGTGTAAATTGTCCCTAGTGTGTGTAGGATGGTGTTAATGTTTGGGGATCGTTGGTTGACACTGACGCGGTGGGCCAAAGGGCCCGTTTCCACACCTTCTCTGCCAAACTAAACTTTAGAAATAGTTTAGACATACAGTGCAGAAATGGGCCCTTCGGCACAGCAAGTCAGTGGCGACCAGCGATCCCTTAACACTAGCACTATCCTAAACACTAGGGACAATTTATAATTTACAGAAGCTGCTGCCTGTACGGAGTTCGTACGCTCTCCCCATGGCCGCGTGGATTTTTACCGGGAGCTCCGGTTTCTTCACATGCTCCAAAGATGTACAGGTTTGTGGGTTGGTTGGCTTTGGTAAAGATTGTAAATTGTCCCTAATGTCTAGGATAGTGTCTAGGATACAGGGATCACTGGTCGGCAAAGGAGTGCAATTGACCAAGCTCTTAATTCACTCGTACCATCAGCAAAGTAGTTTAGGAGTTTGAAAACCCAGACCACCAGTTTCAAGAACAGTTTCTTTCCCAACAACCATCAGGCTCTTGAACACTGCACAACACTCATCTCAGTCATGAATTTATGGACCGCCTTGGTTGCAGTGAGGCAATGGTTTTTGTTTTGCACTAATATTAAGATACATGTATTGAATGTTTTGTTTATCTGTGTTAATAGGCCTGTTATACTGTTGCAAGTAAGAATGTAATTTTTCCATTGTCAGCACACATGACAATAAAACACTCAATCTGTTTAGTTTAGAGATACAGCACGTAAACAGGCCCTTCGGCCCACCGACCAGCGGCCCCTGTACATTAGCACTATCCTACACACACTGGGGACAATTTACAATTTTACTAAGCCAATTAGCTTACAAACCTGCAAGTCTTTGGAGTGCGGGAGGAAACCGGAGCAACTGGAGAAAAACCACACAGGTCACGGGAAGAATGTACAAACGCCATACAGACGGCACCCGTAGACGGGATCAAACCCGGTTCTTTGGCACAATAAGGCAGCAACTCTTCCGCTGCGCCACCGTGCCACCTTCAAAGTGGCTGAGAAGTTGCTCGTAGTAGCATGCAGGGAAACCCTGCGCCGTATATTATTTGCTGCTGTACCTTTAACCTTAACAAATGCACAGTTCATTAAGACAGGATACTGGGAGTTGGTCAGTTGTTGGAACGCTGCCAATTGATTACTCACCCACACACAAGATGTTGAAGCAGAATCCCTGACACACTGACTTGTTGACCAACTGGTCTGGCATACTGTCAAAGCCAACGTGCGCAGACAGTAACAGGTTCCGGGCACCTTCGGTCTGTAACACAGGAGAAACAAGTTAGCGAGACAAAGGTCCCTGTGAGGTGTACTAACCCAAAACATGCCATCATCCACAAAATGAAGATTATTCCTAATCTTTACCAATATAATATTTCAAAACGTATAAGTGAAGGCCCATCATCGGGACCGCTAGCGACAATAATTTATTAATTCTGTCCATACATAACTATAAATTAACACTTGATTTACAGTTACTAGCTCCAACTGGGCACCTTTGAAGGGAAGCAGCCAATCACAAAGTACGGCTAACATCACAGTCCACCATGCAGCTGATGATTAACATATTATGACATCTTCTCCAATATGCAAGCACATACAAATTTTAAAGGCAAATTGCATTATTTACTGGAATAACCCCCGCCCCCAAGATGTGTCGTGTGCAGCCATTACATGGTGACCAGCAGTAAAATTAATACAGAATTCCTTAAAAGGAACAGTAACATCTATATTAAGAGAATTCACCATTTTCCAGAATTAATACGATTATATTCAATAACTAGCATTGACTCTGGTGGTAAAATCTGACATTACTGCACTGTGTTGGTCTTCCAGTTAACAGGATACCTTTAATAAGATGGCCTATTGAATGACAAATCCTATTACAGTCTGTTCACCAGATTCCCTTGGAACGTGTTAAAAGAACTTAGTTTAGAAGTTGGAGTTTGAAGCAAGCGCAAGTGGTTGTTATGGTTACGGCAATTACTCAGCATCTTGGTCAGTTTGGATTCTGAGCCGTTGCAACAATGGCCAAAAAACAGAATCAATTCATTACGTCATAACTGTGCTGGAATTGGCCTTTAGAGTGATACTTTTGGAGATTAAAGTAGATGAATTTAAAACACAACAACCAAGTGTTTGTTCAGCAAAAAAAAAAGCGCTGATAATAGTCACTTCAGAGTATGATGTACTGTGGCATTGCAACATGCATCAGCATTCTCTGACAGCACTAATGCCTCAACACATTTTCCAGACGCAACAATGCACCTTGTGTTATTCCCAATGGACAAGTCAGTTTTTCACGACACATTGTCTGAACGTTAGGTCTCATTTTCAGCCCACGTTCATGTATTTATCCTTGCTTGGTGGGTTATTCTTTAATGAAGTGTCCATTGCCAGAAACCCATACCAAGATCAACTCGCCTCCCCCACTCCCATTCATCCTTTGCTGAAACATTCCCCCTCCAGTCATCCGAGATAGAAATCGACCAACCAGTCTCCTCCCAATTACTCCCCACAAAAGAAACTCCTCAAACTGAACACTTCCTTTTGCATACCAGAACGACACATAGTGCCGGAGTAACTCAGCGAGTCAGGCAGCATCTCTAGTTTAAAGATACAACGTGGAAACAGGCCCTTCGGCCCACCGAATCCACGCTGACCGTCAATCAACCGTACTCTACATATTAGGGGCAACTTACAGAACCAAATTAACCAACAAACCTACACACCTTTGGATTATGGGAGAAAACCAGAGAAAACTCCATGCAGTCACGGGGAGAACGTACAAACTCCGTACAGACAGCATCCATAATCAGGATCGAACTGATGGATAGGATGGGTTGCTCAACTGAATGGAGCAGTCAATACGAACCCACCCATTTCTCTCTCCTCGATAGAACACCTAGTGGCAAGTTTCTAGCTCATCTCAAGTACCAGAAAATGTGACACCACCCAACTAATTCCATTCAGCATAGGATAGAGAGAGAGAGAGAGATGAACAAGCAGTTTAATGTTTTCAATGTGAGGGGAAAAGGACATCAAGAACAACTTTATTTTTTAACTCTTAAAGAAAGGCACTTTAACATTCAGTGTAGCAAGCCACATAGGAGTGATGCAGTAGGCTGATGAAATATTGAGATTAAATAGAAACAAACAACCCCATATCTCCACTATAATGTCAACTAAGTCAAGAGGACAAGAAATAAAATGTCATGAGTTCAACGGTCTCGTATATTGGGACTGCAATAACCAGCTTCTACAAATCAAAATTAATGAGGAATCTTCATGAGCCAGACTTCAGGCTAGTGATGGAAACAGCCATCAACCATTACTGCCCACCAGACAGTTTCATGTCCAAGCTATCGCAAATATTGAAAGGCAAGGGCTTAGAGGGGTTTGTGGAGAAAGAGCAGACTGGAGAAACAATTTGTGGTTTCCTGTTTCCTGTCTTCAGCTCGCATTAAACAATTTGCAAGTTGGAGATACCGAACTGCCACACAGAAACCAGAGGTGCCAAAGGATCCACTGAGTGAGGAGTCTGCAAATTACATTTTGATTCAGCAGATATTGATCAACAGGGAAAGTGGGTAGAGAAAGGCCAGACGGAATTTAACTTAGACAAGTCTGACTGACTGAAAGATACAACATGGAAACAGGCCCTTCAGTCCTCACTAACAATCAATCACCTGTTCACCCCGACTCAGTCTAAAGAATCCCGACCCATCTATCTATTTTCTTCAGAGATGCTGCCTGACCCACTGAGTTACTCCATTTTGTGTCTCTGTTCACACTAGTTCTATGTTATCTGCTTCCATACTAGTCCTTTCTCATCCACTCCTTGCACACTATGGGCATTTTACCCAACAAAAGTGCACGTCTTCACGATGAGCGAGGAAAACAGAGCACCTGGAGGAAACCTACGCAGTCGCAGAGAGAACAAGCAATCGCCACACGGACAGCAGGGGTCGGGATCGAACCCAGGTCTCTCGCGCCGAGAGGCTGTGGCTCTTCCACCCAAACCACTGTGCTGCCCAAATGCAATGCATTTTGGGAAGATAAACCAAGGTAGGATATACACAGAGCGAGAGTAGAAGCAAGGAAGTGCAGATACTGGTTTACAAGAGACACTTTTGGAGTATCTCAGTGGGAGCCCTGGAGAGCGTTGTTGAACAGAGATACCTCAGGGAACAAGTACATACATCCTTGGAACTGCCACCACAGATAGACATGTGGTGAAAGAGGCATGTGGCACGCTTGCCTTCATCAGCAGAGGCCTCAACCGAAGACACCAGCCAATTTCCGTCTACTAATACTCCTGCACCCAGCAGAGCTGGTCCCTATCCTCAACAATTTATTCGACTCCTCCCACTTCCTCCAAATCCAAGGCGTAGCTATGGGCACTCATATGGGTCCCAGCTATGCCTGCCTCTTTGTAGGGTACATCGAACAATCACTGTTCCAGGCGTACACTGGCCCTATCCCCGAACTTTACCTCCATTACATTGACGAATGCATCGGTGCTACCTCCTGCACCCATGCAGAACTCACTGACTTCATCAACTTCACCACCAATTACCAACGTGCACTCAAATTCACTTGCACCATCTCCCTACCATTTCTAGATCTCACCGTCTCCATCACAGGAGACAGACTATTGACCGACGTCTACTACAAACCCACCGACTCCCACAGCTATCTAGACTACACTTCTTCCCACCCTGCTTCCTGTAAAGACTATCCCCTACTCCCATTTCCTCCTACACCCAGGATGAGGTGTTCCATACCAGGACATCGGAGATGTTCTCATTTATTAGGAAACGGCGGTTCCCTCTTCCATTGTAGATGCTCACACTTGGGTCTCCTCGATATTGTGGATGATCAGCCATGTGGATGATCTGCCATGATCACATTGAATGGTGGTGCTGGCTTGAAGGGCCGAATGGCCTACTCCTGCACCTATCGTCCATTGTCTATTGTATCCCGCAGCTCTGCTCGTGCTCCCACTCCCCCTCCCATTCGTAACAAGGACAGAGTCCCCCTTGTCCTCAACTTCCACCCCATCAGCCATTGCATACAGCATATAATCCTCCAACATTTTTGCCACCTTCAACTAGGTATGTTACAATACTTACCTTCAGCGGCGCTGCAGTTCTGCCACTGGCCGTGTGCGCAACTTTTGCGCCCTTGAGGGGGGGGGGCGGGATTAAAATGCCGTTTTCTCCTGCCTGTCCGAGATATATTTTCTCGGGCTGCTTGCTGATGCAGAGAAATCGTTCCGTCTTCCGTTCTCGGAAGATTTTAAAAAATATCGCAGGACAATTTAATTGCTGGAGTGAAATAAAATATCTACTTCTAACACCCTCAACGCCGACAATGGGACTGATCTCACGTAGGGGACAAAATAAGTAGTTTATTTTACATATAAACTTGCTTCTTAGGATGACTTTAATCCAAATTTCTTTGGCGAAAATGTGATTTTGGCCCCATACGAACCGACAGTGTTTTTCCTACCGATATGGGGTTCAAATTCACCACAAACCGCAACGTTCCAATCGATCGCGTTCCACAAAAACCCACTCGCAAGATGATTTAAATGGCCATTAATTTACGGGAATTAAACATTAAATTCCTTCCATTAGGCCTATAAATTCATGACAATGAGATTTAAAAATCATGTTATATTGTGAATTCTTGTGTGGATGTTGTTTGGACACTCAGGCAATTTAAAAATGTTAACCTTTTCTGAACAAATGGATAGATGTTTAGATCTAGTAATTGAATTTTGTAATTAGCTACAATTAGGTAACTAATTAATTATATGCTTTAATTTCAGGTCATCCAAGTAAGATTGTTTCATATTTGTTTCAGAATGCTTCAATCTATAACAACTGAAAATTTCATTTAGTTCTCTTAATTTTTAAGAAAGTTATGGGCTTTTGACTGTCCTCGATCACAGCTTTTGAGTTAAGTCAATGGAAAAGCAATAGGGAACAAGATGCTAATTTCAGAGTATGAAAATGGACATAACTTTTTTAATACTGAGGATATGAAAGTGAATTAGTTGTCAAATTAAACTTATTTTTATGCTTTATCTGATGGGATAAATTGCAGACTTGATTTTTAAAATCTCAAAATTGTAACATTGCTACTCCAACGGGACCCCACTACTGGCCACATCTTCCCATCTCCACCCCTTTCTGCTTTCCGCAGAGACCATTCCCTCTGCAGCTCCCTGGTCAACTCGTCCCTTCCCACACAAACCACCCCCTCCCCAGTACTTTCTCCTGTAACCGCAGGAGATGCAACACCTGTCCCTTTACCTCCCCCCCTTGACCCCATGGACCCATACAGTCTTTTCAGGCGAGTCAGGGGTTCACTTGCACCTCCTCCAACCTCACCTACTGTAGCCTTTGAGTAAGAGGGGTCTCGACCCGAAACGTCACCCATTCCTCCTCTCCAGAGATGATGCCAGCATTTTGTGTCTGCCGTTGAGCACAAGAGTTGGGACATCACGTTACAGTTGTACATACACTGGTTAGATTACACTTGGCAGATTGTGTGCAATTTTGATCACCATACTACAAGTAGCAGATGATTAAGCCGGAGAGGGTGCAGAAGAGAGTCACAGTGACATTGCCTGACCTGGAGAGCTTGAATTCTAAAGGAGAGATTGGAAAAACTGGGACTGCTTTTCCAAGAGGGAAAAAGACCAAGGAATGACCTGGGAGATTTAGAAAATAATTGGAGTCTTGGATAGGGTAGAGGCAGCCTTTTTTTCCCCAGTGTAGGGGTTGTTTAGATCGAGGGACATAGATTTGATTTGAGAGGCAATAGATTTAAAGGGAATACGAGTGAAAAGTTATTTCCACACAGAGGGCAGTGGGTTTATGGAATGAGCTGACAGGGGAAGTAATAGAGGCAAGACATTTGTGAATGGGAAAGGTCGAGGGATTTGGGTCAGACGTGGACAAATTGGATCAGTTTCCATGAGCATCTTGCTCAGAATGGATGTTACGCCAAGGGCCCATTTCAGTGCTGTACAGCTAAGCCTATTCAATGAAGGTGGACACAAAGACTACACATTCAATGCTTTCACTACCACCACCAGGATCTTCCATCAGAATTGCCCTGGAATTTACAAGCCAGTCATTTGGTGGGTCTGGAGTCACATACAAGCCAGGACAAGGAAGGATGGCAAACCTCTTTTCCTGGAAGATATTAGCAAAGCAGACAGGTTTTAAAACAATGTAGGAAGGAACTGCAGGTGCTGGCTCATACCCAAGATATATTGCTGGAGTAACTCAGCGGGTCAGGCAGCATCTCTGGAAAAAGAAACAGGTGACAATTCGGATCGGAACCCTTCTTCACACTGAAAGTAGAGGGGTGGGAATTGGAGGTAGGAAAAGGCCAGAACAAATCAGGTAACCAAGCAAGGGTGGAACCCAGAATGCAGGGGTTACTTGAGATTAGAGAAATCAACATTCATACTGCTTCCTTGAAATTAGTTGCTTCTTATTAATCGAATCGCTTCAGGCCTATCATTACTTGAATTTAAATTCCCCCGTTGCCAGCGTGGGATTCGAAATCACATCTCTGAATAAAATGATTAGTCCCACTGGATACAAGTCTAGTAATTTAACTACAATAGCATCTCACCATTCCACAGCATGGCCACAATTTAGTCAGCAGTTCAGCTGCCTACAAATCCCCCCCCCCCCCCCCCCAATTGCTATTGCTCAGATCACACTGTTGGAAATGGCTCAAATAAGTACATTGAAACAAACCTCATTAGAGTCTAATTGCCAGAGGAGATTCTGTAAATTAGTATCTGCTTGTGCATTCAGTCTTACTCAACTTAGACTTAGCAGATAAGAAGTTAACACTTCTATATTAAAAAAAAAATGCTGGGTTGCATGTGCTAGATTATGAATTACATTCAAAGTAATTGTGTTTCAGTGTTCAAAAGCAATGCTTTGAGACGCATCACCAGTACATCTGTCGGAACTGGGTGGCACAGTGGTGGAGTTGTTGCCTTAGTGCCAGAGGCTCGGGTTTGAACCCAACTACGGGTGCTGTCTGTACGGAGGTTGCATGTTTTCCCTGTGATCGCGTGGGTTTTCCTCGGGTGCTCCAGTTTCCTCCCACACTCAAAATACCTACTGGTTTGTAGGTTTATTGGCATCGGTAAAGACTGTAAATTGTTCCTAGTGTAGGATAGTGCTAGTGTATGGGGTGATCGCTGGTCAACGTGGACTCGGTGGGCCGAAGGGCCTTCTCCCTCGCTCTATCTCTAAACTGAACAGCCCTGGAGCTGGAGAGCTCTGCTGCTAAACATGCCCTCTATTTCAGGAAGTGCTCCAAGGAATGGCCTCAGCAAACCGGACCCACTCACTTGAACTGCAGTTCATTCAAGGTCGGCTGCGGGAGGTTTCCCCGGGTCACAAAGTTGGCCTGGCGAGGAGAGAGACAATTCACTGAACGATTCAGATGAAGGCGACGGCTGGAGGCCCTGCAGCAGCCTGGGGCTCGCCTGGATCGGGCACAGCTGCACAAGACCGAGCGCGCAGACCATTTGGGACATGGCACCAAATCCAGCGACTCGGGAAGGAATGTCACTGTTTGCACTGCGCTACTGAAAGTTGCTTGTAACAATTTCTAGCTTTGAACTGTGAAGTCTGGGAAATGCTGCATGCATTCCCAAACCCCCATATTCTTTCAATTTAAGAAGACACTCTTCCACACCGACAAATTAGTCCATTGGAACTGTTTAAATTGCCTTCTGGTACAGGAGGTCGACATTACAAAACAGATCATTTTCAATTCACGCACCATCAAATACAAACACCGTTAGGGCAGGGCGAGCAAATGGAGACAGACTACATTTCCTGCAAGTAAAACTGACTCTTTGGCTCCTAACGCTACATCTCAATGAAACTTGATGCTAAATGAGAAATAAAGCCAAACTCAAATTGTTTTGAGACATTGGGTGAGGAAAAAATGCGTCAAAAACCTACACCCATGCATGTTATATGTACCAGGTGCAGATCAGTAGACCACTTGCAAGCAAGACTCTTCCCTCAGTTCACAATGAAAACACTTCCACCACCTCTCAGCACATTCATGGGCATCTTTTGAGGAAGCAGTGGGAAGGAACAGTATTGACTGCGCTGGGAATGGAGGCATCATTAAGCACTGCAAACAGCAAACAGTTGATTGAAACAGAACATGTATGAAGTTGTTTTTAATTAAATGTGGTAAAAGCTTTGAAAACAGGATACTTGGCTGCTGTTCAGCAAACCTTATTAAAGGTTCTACACTGTGGAGCTTAAAAACAATAGCTTTACCTCGTTCCCAATTTAAAACAAAACTCTTGCGCTAACACTAACTTTGATATTTCCAAAATATCTTATCTATAAATTCCTGACATACTTTAACATTGTTAACAATGTGCGATTCAAATCCTTAACTCAGGATTAGATGTAAAATTATATTTCATAACCTACAAACTTATCTCCAATGACGTATTATAAGTAATTCATTCCACCTCTTTTTTTTTTTTATATTTGTAATTCTTTTTTCTTTCTATCTCTCTTTTTCTATCTATATATTTTTTTAAACTAGAAGCAGAATTAATTGACAATTGACAATTTTAATAATGTATGATTGATGTATATGAAAAGTTTTTTTTCTATCATAATATGTTACTATACTTTATAATATGTTTGCTTCTAATAAAAATATTGTAAAAAAAAAAAAAATCCTTAACTGGATGAAAAATGAAGCAACTGCATTGGCAACAGGGATATATTCAGTAAATAACATTAATGAACAGCCATTAAAACTGCACTAAGACATTCAGAAACAAGATTTTATGTACAGTGTCTCCCCCCTCTCTGAAGTTTTGGCTGTGTGCAGAGTTTGCAACAACGGGGAAAGATAACCCGTTTGGGGCAGCGCAGCAGTGTTGCTGCCTTACAGTGCCAGAGACCCGGGTTCCATCTGTACGGAATTTGTATGTTCTCCCCATGCCTGCGTGGGTTTTCTCCGGTTGCTCCAGTTTCCTCCCACACTCCAAAGGTTTGTAGATTAATTAGCTTCAGCAAAATTGTAGCCAATGTGTGTGTAGGCCAGCATTAGCGTGTGGGGGAAATCACTGGTCGGTGGGGACTCGGTGGGCCGAAAGACCCGTTTCCGCGCTGTATCTCTGAACTACAAACTAGATAGCCATCCACTGGCCAGTCGAGTACATGGGCCAAAAAATAAAATGAACAGGATACCGTCATTCCACACAAGCATATTTCATCCTTCAACATGATCACGGCTCATCTGCTCCAGACCTCAACTCCCCTTCTGTGCCAGCTCCCCATAATCTTTAATTTCCTGATTGTTTTTTTGAATAAAACACTTCCCCTTTAACGATCTTGCAAACCAAAACCAACCCTATTCTCACTCAACAGCCACCTGTACAGGAATCTCCTTTCTGTTTGCTCTATTTTGCTTTATTCTGTTATCCCAAGAGTGAGCAGAGGGGGGGGGAGAGGGGGTGGGGGGTGGGGGGGGGGGGGGGAAGTTGGCAGACTGCATTAGTCATCATTTCCAATATTCTCCTTCACCCACACAAACCTTGGCATTAAGATGTTATTTATTTGATTAGAAACCACATTAAGGAGCAGCAAATTGCCCGACTGAAAATCCACAGAAGTGGACACATCACAACATTGCATAATATTTAAACAATTACAAACACCGTCAATAATTCAAGCTTGCCAGACAATTAACGCAGTGAGAGAGATCCTGCCAAGTGAGTAATGAACATTAGCTGTTGCATTAAAATCCTGCCCTTCCTGCCTTGCAACGTTAGGTCAAACAGCAAAAAAACATAAAAGGATTAAAGGTTAGAATGGCAAAAACGGCAGCCCCAACATTAAAGATTAATACAACGTTAATTAAAACTCACAACCCAATTGCAAATATGCAAGAACTTGTTGGAAGACTGCAACACATCCTTGGGAAAGACAATGCTGGAGTAACTCAGCGGTTCAGGCAGCATCTCTGAAGACAATAGATAAGGAACCTTTCTGCTCAAGATCCTTCTTCAGACTGATTGCAGTGGGGGAGGAGAGAATTTGGAAGCAAGAAAAACAGGACAAATCAGGACTGCCAGCAGATGACCTTCAGCAAGGAGGTTCCCTGATAGGCCAATTATTGGCTACATTGATGCAAACTGTGGAACTGGTTAGCTTCTAGTGGAAAAGGGGGGGGGGGGGCAAGAGAAAAAAAGAGGGAGGGTGGTAGGAGGTGGGGAGAAGATAGAGGGGAGGGGGAGGAAAGTGTTTGAACAAGCTGGGGAGGGGGGGCCTTAACAGCTGTGAACCAAGTCAGTTTGCTTTGTGTTTAAGAAGGAACTGCAGATGCTGGAAAATCAAAGGTACACAAAAATGCTGGAGAAACTCAGCGGGTGCAGCAGCATCTATGGAGCGAAGGAAATAGGCAACGTTTCGGACCGAAACCCTTCTTCAGACTGGTGGGGGGGTGGGGAGAAGAAAGGAAAAAGGCGGAGGAGGAGCCCGAGGGCTGAGGGATGGGAGGAGACAGCCTGAGGGCAGAGGAAGGGGAGGAGACAGCAAGGGCTAACAAAATTGGGAGAATTCAATGTTCAAGCCCCCAGGATGCAGACTCCCCAAGCGGAATATGAGGTGCTGTTCCTCCAATTTCCGGTGTTGCGCGCTCTGGCCATGGAGGAGACCCAGGACAGAGAGGTCGGATACGGAATGGGAGGGGGGAGTTGAAGTGCTGAGCCACCGGGAGGTCAGGTTCGTTATTGCGGACCGAGCGGAGGTGTTCGGCGAAACGATCGCCAAGCCTCCGCTTGGTCTCACCGATGTAGATCAGCTGACATCTAGAGCAGCGGATGCAATAGATGAGGTTGGAGGAGATGCATGTGAACCTCTGTCGCACCTGGAATGACTGCTTGGGTCCTTGAATGGAGTTGAGGGGGGAGGTGAACGGACAAGTGTTGCATCTCTTGCGGTTGGAAGGGGAGGGGGTGGTACGGGAGGGAAGGGAAGAATTGACAAGGGAGTTACGGAGGGAGCGGTCTTTGCGGAAGGCAGACATGGGGGAGATGGGAAGATGTGGCGAGTGGTGGGGTCACGTTGGAGGTGGCGAAACTGACGGAGGATTACTTGTTGTATGTGATGGCTGGTGGGGTGTAAGGTGAGGACTAGGGGAACTCTGCCCTTGTTGCAAGTGGGGGGATGGGGAGAGAGAGCAGTGTTGCGGAGTATGGAAGAGACCCTGGTGCGAGCCTCATCTATGGTGGAGGGGGGGGAACACCCGTTCCCTGAAGAATGAGGACATTTCAGATGCCCTGGTGTGGAACGCCTCATCCTGGGAGCAGATGCAGCGTAGACGGAGGAATTGGGAGTAGGGGATGGAGTCCTTACAGGAAGCAGGGTGGGAAGAAGTGTAGTCCAGATAGCCATGGGAGTCAGTAGGTTTATAGTGGAAACCAAGTTTATACATATAGTTTATAGTTTGCTTTTCCTGTTGCCAACAAAGTGGAGAAATCCTGATAGTTTCATCTGAATATCGAGATTGCACTCGGGCTACAACATGCTTCATATCTCAGCAGTATTGCCACTGGATTAACAACCTTCTCCAGGAATGAAAAGAGACAATCAGATACAAGAATTAGATTATTACTGGTGAAATGAGAAGTGCTCTTTTGAGACTTGGGCATTTGGACAAAAGAGATTGTTGTTGACATTTTCACATCGCTGTGTATGCCTCAGCTTGACACTAACAATGACTGACAGCGTCTTCATCATCACTTATGCTCATGGTCTGTATGGACAACGGCAGCTGTTAAACACTCACTGTTCCCCAGAGTCCAAGTCATTCACTGGGGCAATGCCTCTGGCCTCAACACCCCCTTCCCACCTCCCTTCCATTTCTAATAGTATGGTGAGGGGAAGCATTGTAACAGTTCAAGCATTGTAGAGTTTGTATGGTAAATGGTCTCTTAAAGGGGCTGTCCCACTGTACGAGCCAATTCAAGAGCTCTCCCGAGTTCAAAAAGAAATCAAACTAGTGGTAAGCACTTAGAATGTACGTAGCGGGTACGTCGGAGCTCGGGACGTCTCTTAGTGGCTCGTAAAGCTAACGGCAGGTAGTCGGGAAACGCAGTATGCTCGTGAAGATTTTTCAACATGTTGAAAAATGTCCACGAGAGCACCGAGTACCTACGGGCGGCTATTACCGTAATTCTCCGAGTTCGAATCGGGGAAACTCGGGAGAACTCTTGAATTAGCTCGTACAGTGGGACAGCCCCATTAGTTGCCCCAGCATGTAGAGTGTGAATGTGAAAGAGGGATAGCATAGGACAGAGATCAATGGTCCGCATGGATTCAGTGGGCCGAATGGCCTATTTCCATGCTGTATCTTTTCAATCAATCCTACTTTATCAGTCCTTCACTCCCAAACATTCAGGGAGACAGAATCATCTTCATTTCACACACCATCATAACTTGTGCATTGTAATCACACTCATTATTTGGTTGTGTGAGAAGGAACTGCAGATGCTAGTCTACACCAAGGATAGACAAAATGCGGGAGTAACTCAATGGTCAGGCAGTACCTCTGGAGAAAAGGAATAAGTACCATTTTGGGTCAAAACCTTTCATCAGACTCGTGATGAAGGGTCTCGATCCAAAACGTCACCCATTCCTGAGTTACTCCAGCATTTTGTGTCTATCCTCATTATTTGGTTGGTTATTCATTCATGAGATTTGGGGAACAGACCTCCAGCATTCATCGCTCAATCCATTAAACCCCTGATCAGCTGTTTGCGAGGCTATTTCAGGTCGGCTAAGAGTAATATCGCTTTGGGTTTGAAGTCATATATGCCAAGAAAGGCTGGCCTCTGTCTTTTTAAAACATCATTAGCAAGCAAGATGTATATTCTGTGCGCACAAAGGTAATCTTAATGACAATCTGTCAAGTTCCACTGTCACCATTACTGCTTTATTCTAAATATTATATTTCCCCCCAGTTCTATACTGGGATTCAATCTCACATCCCTAGCTCAGCAGTCCAGCCTATGAAGTCCTGCATGCTACCAGATACAGTGTCGCCAAACTCCATCCTGGGATTCACTAGAGTACCATCACAAACACTGTTGCAGTTCAATAAAGCCAACAATCAACTTCCAATGGTTCTTTTATTGTCACGTGTACCAAGGTACAGTGAAATACATTTTTTTGCACGTAGATCAGTGAGATTATTGCCATACATAAAGACAATCCCTGATTAAGTACCCAGTTTCAGTTTAGTTTATTGTCACATGTACCGAGGTTTTCTATTTGCGCAAAAAGGGTACGCGCTAGCGCTACGATTTTTCATCAGCTCACTCACCGTTCTCCTGTGCCGCGAGTGCACAAAGTTTAGTTCCGATCGGTGATCTATTGTAAATGTTAGCGAGGTTTAAAATCATAAAAACCGTGCTGCGCAGATCGATCTCCTCTCCTGCCAGTCAGCGCCGCATGGATTGGTCTCTTCCCGTCACGGTCCGCTCCTTCCTGCGCCATCGCGGCTTTACTGGAGTTGAGGGGCGCACTGGATGGCCAGCGGAGGTCTCCAACCGGACACAATTTTGGAGGGACCAGAAGCAGCCCAGCCGGCGCGGAGTCGGAGATGTCGCCAAACAGAAAGCGGAGACTCTGATCCCAGCGGAGGAGAACGACCAGCATCCGCTGTGAGTCCCCATTGCACAACCAGCTCCAGCCCCTTCCCCTCTGGTCCCCCTCCCTGGCTCCTGCCCCTCTCCCCGGTGATACCCCCTCACCCCCATGGCTCTTCTCCCGTCTTTTCTCCGAGCTCTCTCCATAACCTCCCCCCCGCCTATACACCCCTCTCCACCCACAACACCCCTCTCCACCCACAACGCCCAACCCCCTCCCCCCACAAACTCCCCTTTGCCCCCACACCCCCCCCGCCTCCACACCCCATGTTCGCAGCCATTTATTATTTGTTAATATGTCAATATAATTTATTAATATGCCAAACGCTCAGAACTGTACAGCACTGGAACAGGCCCTTTGGCCCACAAATGTTCATGCCGAACATGATGCCATGTTCTACTGATTGCCTCGTTAATCTAATTAGAACCAACTCAGAAAATAAAATGTCACCAGCGAAGAAAAGCATTCACTGGGCGGGCCTTCCTGTCTCACAGCAGAGCCACATGTACCACACATACCAAAATGTGTGTCAGACATGCAGCAAGACAAAACCGTCAACAGGAAGACCTGAAAACCAAAAACTACCAAGATTCAAACGCCAAATCCAAATGTATCACAGGCACTTGAATCGGAAACCAATCAATTCAGAAACTGCTCTATTTTAAAGTCATCAGAATCCAATATCCCCCTTAAATAACTTTCGAAACAACCTTACAAATTTCACCCCAGTTAATTTACTTGGAGCTCGATTACAACCTCACAATGTTATTTTTTCCAACGAAGATTGCTAACAAAACCGGGACAGGCAGCATCTCTTCAGAGTTCAGTCAGTCTGAAGAAGGGTCTTGACACGAAACGACACCCTCTCCTTCTCTCGAGATGCTGCCAGTCTCGCTGAGTTACTCCAGCATTTTGTGTCTACCTTCGGTGTAGGCCAGCATCTGCAGTTCCTTCCTCCACACTGCTAACAAAACCTCCAGGCCTTGAATGTCTTAAGCTATACACGTATTGCCTCTACTTGCTTTCAACCTTCACCCGCTATTTTCCAACGGTGCTCTGCCACACATTTTATTGTACATGCAACACACTCGGTTGTCACCCTGAATCTGACGGCGTGTGTCTCTCGGCGGGGTCAAACCCCAGTCATGTCGGTCGGTGCAATCATGAACGCTGGGGGAAAATAATGCTCCCGCTTTAACTCGAGGGATGAAGTGGTTTCAATGAATGGGAGGAGCAGGGCTGGGCTCTGCAGGAAACTGCCCGCTCCACAACCAGCTGTTCATTTCAATTACACAATCTCGGACAAATTAAAAAGGGAAATGCGCAGGTGGCCTGTTATAACGGTGCCTCTTCACCTACAGCAAGGTGCTGGTAATGGTGGGAAGGAGAGATTCCCCTCCTGTCGGTACCGGGATGTTCCCTGTATCCGAAATACCCCCGAGTGAATGGATCCCAATTTCGGAAGCGGACCAGCGCGTTACAAGCCAGGGTGAATTTTCAAACACCAGATTGTTTTCTCTTTTTCTCCATCCACCCGCTATTTCTCCCCTCGCTCTTATTTGCTTCAGTTAATTTAATTTCCATTCCGTGCCAGAAGCCGACGCCCAGCGCCTTGCATCCAGCCCACATCTTCCTCAGTGAACAATAGCTGAGCTGACCAGCAGCGGTAACAGCCCGGGGGCGAGATACCTCCTGGTGCACAACAGAGCGGAGAATCCCTCCTGCGCCGCCCGCTAACTCTCCCTATGGGTGCAAATAACTGCATGCATTTGCTAGTGAAGTAAAGGAGAGCGGATAACTGGTGGTTGCATGCATGCACTCACCGACTGCCGAGCCACCTCCGCTACCGCCATGGTCGCTCCTTCACCGACTCCCTTCCGAATGCTGCCGCTGGATACATTCAGGGCGCTACCAACGCGCGGCTGCGGGGGTGCCAGCATTTCCAATCCTCCCAACGCCCTCTCTCAATCATCTCCTTCTCATGAGTTATTCTTTATTAGTCTGCCCATTGTTAACAAATTATATTACCGTAACAACCTGCTTTTTTTACCCCCACGCTGCAGTCTCCCCCTGCAACAACATCTTCAGCATGTGTGGGCGGCACCCCTTGTTTTCATTATGCTCGGGTCCCATCCAGCACACTCGAGCGGAAACCTGAAGCATCATATTTTTCGGCTGTAATATTTTACACATTTAACTACACCGGTTCATAAACAACTGCTTCATAACCAACAGTCTTGAATTTTCTATGTTATTTAATTACAGCAAATTGTTTATCTCACGACACTTTTAAACTCGAAAAATAGAACTATACAAGTTAAAAATTAAACTCAAAGTATAAATATTCGCACATAAAATTGCTCATCTAACATTAATTATCCTTGTCTTTAATTTTGAGGGGGAAATTCAAACGCCATTCTTCAGCAGGTGCCGATATCTGGGTATTTTATTTGGGTGCGTCAATTACATCTAATTGCCCTGTTTCCCTTCCCACTTGTCGTGGTTGATAGTTGCAAGCGCCAATAAAGCAGCGACCTCCCACCATCATTTCAAAGATGTAACCTTTAGCTTCCTGCATGACGTAAATCCACTTCGAAAAAAATGTTGCACCTCCTACTGTATACAGCGACCCGTGTACTTGTTCATATCGTTTTTCCTTTATTAAAACGGAAACGGCAATACCGTTCTTAATTTCCACGTGGTACCATCAAAATAGACGCGGGGGCGTTAGGATGAACCCTAACCATAGCGACTGTTAAACGTGTAATTTTATTTTCTCATTAGCTGGTTATAAGTGCATGCTTTTCTGATTGTTTTAAATACAGCGGGAAGGCATCAACACGTGTGGCAATACTATTCCAAAAAGCAATTGGTACAACTGCCAACAGTTTGTGCCTTGTCAGAGGTCATGGATATTGAATTTCTCGGGGGAATTGGCTGCAAGTGAATTTTCCAACGCAGATCACGAGTGAGTGAGACTGTAGATGTTGGAATCTTGACCCAAAGGGTCCAGAGCCGAAGCATCGTCTGGCCAGTCTGAAGAAACATAGAAGCATAGAAAAATGGGTGCGGGAGTAGGCCACTCGGCCCTTCGAGCCAGCAACCGCCATTCAATATGATCATCTAAAATCAGTACTCCGTTCCTGCTTTTTCCCCATATCCCTTGATTCCTTTAGCCCTAAAAGCTAAATCTAACTCTCTCTTGAAAAGAAGGGATCCCGACACGAAAAGTCGCCTATCCACGTTCTCCAGAGGTGCTGCCTGATCTGCTGAGTAGCTCCGGCGCTCTGTGTCTTTTATACCCCGAACCGAAAGATCATCTTCCAACGGTCGATTCTGCGTGTTTCGCTGCACAGATGCTACCTGGCCTTTTATGTGGGAAGAATCTAGGACCAGAGGTCATAGCCTCAGAATCACATGACGTTCCTCTAGGAAGGAGATGAGGAGGAATTTCTTTGGTCAGAGGCTGGTGAATCTGTGGAATTCATTGCCACAGAAGGCTGTGGAGGCCGTCAATGGCTATTTTTAAGGCAGAAATAGATTCTTGATTAGTAAGGGTGTCAGGGGTTATGGGGAGAAGGCAGGAAAATGGGGTTGAGAGGGAAAGGTAGATCAGCCATGATTGAATGGAGGGGTAGACTCGATGGGCCGAATGGCCTAATTCTGCTCCGATCACTTATGGACTTTGTTCTAGCAGTCTGTTAGTGAGTTGGAACCACAGCTTACTGTTCCTGTAGCTCAGGGTGCTCATACATCCATCCCCCGATGGCCAAGTTGAACGAGGACAATGAGACACTGTAAGAGGTTGATTTGCTTGTGCAGTGAGTCCTGGTAATGACACACCCTGATTAGATTTATTGTGTATTATGACTAAAATATAGTTTTGGGGGGGGTGTGGTAGGAGGAGAGGGGAAAAGAATAAATACCATCTATGATTATCAAATTGTCAAAACATTTTAAAAAGTAAAAATTGGAGAATTCATTGTTCATACCATTGGGTTGTAAACGGCCAAAGGGGAATATGAGGTGCTGTTTCTCCAGTTTGTGTGCAGACTCACTCTGGCAATGGTGGAGGCCCAGGACAGAAAGGTCAGCGTAGGAATGGGAAGGGGAGCCAATTCCCAGTCAGAGCAGCTTAAAGAAGACGGAAGGTAGACACAAAATGCTGGAGTAATTCAGCGGGACAGGCAGCATCTCAGGAGAGAAGGAATGGGTGATGTTTCGGGTCGAGACCCTTCTTCAAACTGATGCCAGGGGACTGGGCGGGATAAAGATAGAACGTAATCGGAGACAGTAAGACTGGTGGGAGAACTGGGAAGGAGGAGGAGATAGAGAGGGAAAGCAAGGGCTATTTGAAGTTAGAGAAGTCAATGTTCATACCACTGGGGTGTAAACTACCCAAGCAAAATATGAGGTGCTGCTCCTCCAATTTGCGCTGGGCCTTACTCTGACAATGGAGGAGTCCCAGGACAGTAAGGTCAGATTGGAAATAGGAGGGGGAGTTGAAGTGCTGAGCAACCGGGAGATCAGGTAGGTTAAGATGGACGTGAGCGGAGGTGTTCAGTGAAACGATTGCCGAGCCTGCACTTGGTCTCACCAATGTAAAGAAGTTGACACCTGGAACAGAGGAGACAGTAGGATTTGGCGATCGTTTCGCCGAACACCTCCGCTCGGTCCGCATTAACCAACCTGATCTCCCTGTGGCTCAGCACTTCAACTCCCCCTCCCATTCCGAATCCGACCTTTCTGTCCTGGGCGTCCTCCATGGCCAGAGTGAGCACCACCGGAAATTGGAGGAGCAGCACCTCATATTCCGCTTGGGCAGTCTGCACCCCAGCGGCTTGAACATTGACTTCTCCAATTTCCGGTAGCCCTTGCTGCCTCCTCCCCTTCTCAGCTCTCCCTCAGCCCTCTGGCTCCTCCTCTTCCGTTCTTCTTCCCGCCCCCCCCCAACCCTACATCAGGTTTTGGCCCAAAATGTTGCCTATTTCCTTCGCTCCATAGATGCCGCCTCACCCGCTGAGTTTCTCCAGCACTTTTGTCTACCTTCGATTTTCCAGCATCTGCAGTTCCTTCTTGAACATACAGTAGATGAGGTTGGAGGAGGTGCAAGTGAACCTCTGCGTCATCTGGAAAGACTGTTTTGGTCCTTGGATGTATTCGAGGGGGCAGGTAAAGGGACAGGTGTTGCATCTCCTGTGGTTGCAGGGGAAAGTACCTGGGGAAGGGGTGGTTTGGGTGGGAAGGAATGAGTTGACCATGGAGTTGTGGAGGGAACAGTCTCTGCGGAAAGCAGAAAGGGTTGGAGATGGGAAGATGTGGTGAGTAGTGGGATCCCGTTGGAGGTGGCGAAAATGTTGGAGGATTATATGCTGTATGCGATGGCTGATGGGGTGGAAGGTGAGGACAAGGGGGACTCTGTCCTTGTTGCGAATGGGGGGAGGGGTGAAGCTAGAGCGGAGCTGCAGGATATCGAGGAGACCCTAGTGAGAGCCTCATCTATAATGGAAGAGGGAGACCCCCGTTTCCTAAAGAATGAGGACATCTCCGCTGCTCTGTTATGGAAAACCTCATGCTGGGCGCAGATGCGGCGTAGACGTAGGAATTGAGAGTAGGGCATAGAGTCTTTACAGGAAATAGGGTGGGAAGAAGTGTCGTCTCTACGGCTGTGGGAGTCAGTAGGTTTGTAGTAGATGTCAGTCAATTGTCTGTTTCCTGTGATGGAGACGGTGAGATCTAGATGTCGGAGATGGTCCAAGTGAATTTGAGTGCAGGATGGAAATTGGTGGTGAAGTTGATGAAGTCAGTGAGTTCTGCATGGGTGCAGGAGGCAGCACCAATGCAGTCTTCAATGTAACAGTGGTAGAGTTCGGGGATAGGGCCAGTGTACGCCTGGACGTACCCTACAAAGAGGCAGGCATAGCTGGGACCCATGCGAGTGCCCATAGCTACGCTTTGGATTTGGAGGAAGTGGGAGGAATCAAATGTGAAGTTTTGAAGATAAGGACCAGCTCTGCTAGGTGGAAGAGAGTATTAGTAGATGGAAATAGGCTGGTCCTGAGGTCGAGGAAGAAACAGAGGACTTTAAAACCTTCCTGGTGGGGGATGGAGGTGTAGAATGACTGCACATCCTTAGTAAAGATGAGGGAGTGGGGTCCTGGAAAACGGAAGTCATTGAAGAGACGAAGAGCGTGTGAGGTGTCTTGGACACGGGTAGGGAGGGATTGGACAAGGGAGGATAGGATGGAGTCGAGGTATGTGGAAATTAATTTGGTGGGACATCAACAAGCAGAAACAATGTTGCAATGTTACAAAATGTTGAGATTTTAAAAATCAAGTCTGCAATTTATCTCATCAGATAAAGCATAAAAAGAAGTTTAATTTGACACCTAATTCACTTTCATATCTTCAGTATTAAAAACATTATGGCCATTTTCATACTCGGAAATTAGCATCTTGTTCCCTATTGCTTTTCCATTGACTTAACACAAAAGCTGTGATCGAGGACAGTCAAAAGCCCATAACTTTCTTAAAAATTAAGAGAACTGAATGAAAATTTCAGTTATTATAGATTGAAGCATTCTGAAACAAATATAAAACATCTTACTTGGATGACCTGAAATTAAAGCATATCATTAGTTAATTACCTAATTGTCGCTAATTACAAAATTGACCGTTGTGACGGAAATAGTAATAAACACCCAGACTGCCTTGAAAATCCAAAAATGTGATATTCTCAAGATCAGAACTTTAATATTATTGTATAATATGCTGTAAGTCCGTAACAGATAGGTAAATAAATTACAATTTCTAGCAATAGACCAAGTCTTAATGGAGAAGATCAGTTGCTAGCTGGTACATTGGCATATCATAATCAGTAGCATTATCATACTCCTCAGATTGTAACCAATGAGCAACTCTGTACACCTTGTTTTTCCTCAACTTTTCAATTTTGGCATTGTAAACTACAGGTTTTTGCTCTTCAAACTACACATGACATGCCTTTCTGCCCACTACTTTCCCACTAACAATGTCCCGTAGATTCCATATCTTAAGAAAAGGATAATTTTTTTAAATAGCTTAAGTATCCAAATAACAAACGAATCCCATTCATACAAGAATTCACAATATAACATGATTTTTAAATCTCACTATCATGAATTTATATCCCAGATGGAAGGAATTTAATGTTTAATTCCCATAAATTAATCTAGAAACATCCACCCAACATATAATCAAATTATTGTTTTTTGCACAATACATGTGACTCAAACTGTTGTGAATATTTAGTTTTAAAATAATGATCATGGAGAGAGAGAATAACACAAAATATAGACAATTTAGACGGCTTATCTCCAAAAAAAATGGGCATTTTAATCATCTTGCTTCTGGAACACGATCGATTGGATCGTTGCATTTGCGGTGAATTTGAACCCCATATCGGCAGGAAAAACACTGCCGGTTCGTATGGGGCGCAAATCACATTTTCGCAAAGTAAAATTAGATTAAAGCCATCCCAAGAAGCAAGATTATATGTAAAATAAACGACTTACACTCTGTTTCGTCCCGTTCTTGCAATCCGTCACATTGTAGGCGTTGACGGCGTTCGAAGTCACATTTTATTTTAATCCAAATATTAAATTGTTCAGCGATTTTTTTTTTAAATATAGCGCGAACGGGAGGTGGATCGCTTTTTCTTCAGCAGCTTAGCAGCCCGAGGAAGTACGCCTCCGATAGGCAGTACAAAACGGCATTTTAATCCCACCCCCCCCCCTCAAAGGCGCCAAAGTCGCGCACACGGCCAGTGGCAGAACTGCAGCGCTGCTGAAGGTAAGTCTTGTAACATCGCTAAACAATGGGTCTGCCAGGGCAGATCTGTTTGTGGATTTTGGGGGAGAAGATAAAATAGGGCCGTGCGGGGTTGGGGAACGATAGGGTTGGAGGCTTTAGTAGGCAGAGAGCTGGAAGTGATGAAATCTGTAATGGTGTTTGAGACTTAGGCCTGGTGCTCATCTGTGGGGTCATGGTCCAAAGATAAGTAGGAGGAGGTGTCTGAAGTTAACCATAGCCCCACAGCACTTAAATGAATGGCATCAAAAGTGTATGTACGACTGACAAAAAAGACCAATTACTACAGGTGGAGCAAGAGAGGAAACTAGTCCTGCCATTCATAGGAATTAACATTTATACGTATATTGGACTTCCAAAATTAGTATTAAGGGAGCTTATTTGTATGTCAAGGTGTCTGTAAGTTGGGTGATTGTCACTCAGAGATGGGCTGTATAGGGTGACAACTCGTAGTGTGCTGCCTCCTTACTCCAGCAGCTAGGTTTTACCCTGACCTCAGGTGCTGTCTGCGTGAAGTTTGCACATTCTCCGTGCAACTGCGTGGGTTTCCTCCAGTTTGATCTAATTTCCTCCTTCATCCCAAAGATGTGCATGTCGGTAGGTTAATTGGCCACTGTAAATTTCCCCTAGTAAGTAGATCAGTGGCAGAAACCTTGGCGAGGAAAGGAGATAGTTGAATGGAATGTGGAGAGAATAACATAGGTTCAGAAGGATGAGAGTAAACATGGGTGCTTGATGACAATGTTTCAGTGGGTCGAAGGGCCTTTTCCACCCTGTCTTCTTCTATGACTGAGTTGGCCTACAAGAGAGTCAAGAGTGTTTTATTGTCATATGTCCCAGACGGGACAATGAAATTCTTACTTGTCAAGTCAAGTCAAGTTTTATTCACATAAAGTTCAAGTGAAATGAATTTGCCCTACAATAAAAAAAGAACACACAATACACAATAAAAATGTACACAAACATCCACCACAGCATTCATCACTGTGGTGGAAGGCACAAAAATGGGCCAGTCCTCCTCAATTTTCCCCCGTGGTCGGGACCTCAACCCTGCTGCAGCACAACAGAATATGTGAATATGTAAACATTGTATATAACGGGGAAAAAAAGAAAAAGTTCAATAGATAACAAATATAGGCCAAATAACATATAATAATATAGTCTTTTGCAGTTCAAAGCTCAGAGCTTATTCGTTGTGTTTAATAGCCTGATGGCTGTGGGGAAGTAGCTGTTCCTGAACCTGGATGTTGCAGTTTTCAGGCTCCTGTACCTTCTTCCTGATGGCAATGGTGAGATGAGTGTGTGGCCAGGATGGTGTTGGACCTTGATGATTTTGGCTGCCTTTTTGAGGCAGCGACTACGATAGATCCCTTCGACGGTGGGGAGGTCAAAGCTTTTTTGTAATCAGGTCACAACTTTTTGTAGTCTTTTTCGCTCCTGGGCGTTCAAGTTCCTCCAGTCTGCATTGTTATCGTATTTGATGATGCTTATCCTGGCAACACTTCATACTTACCCTCGCCATATATTGCTCAAAAACTTACCAATCTCAGATTTAAGATTAAAAACTGATCTAACACTAATTACTATTGTGGAAGAAAGCTCCAATCTCAACCCAACTTTCCATGCTGACCAAGTTTCCTACCTGAACACCCATTTGCCTGTGTTTGCCCCAAATGCTTCTAAACCTTGACGTCTTCACCTATCCATGTTTCCCAGAGATGCTGCCTGACCCATTGAGTTACTCCGGCACTTTGTGTCCTTCTAAACCTTTTCTGTCCATGTTCCTTTCCAAATATCTTTTATGTGTTGTGATTGTTCTACAATCAATTACATCATCTGTGGATTGTTGATAATCCTTATACATCTGGGACAGTGATTCCACATTTGAAGTCCCACCCCAGAAACCTATATACAAAAATCTAGGCTGGCAATTCAATGCCGCAGCAAGGGAGTACTGAACCATTGAAGATGCCATCCTTTGAATGAGACACTCAGCTGAGACCCTACCTGCTCTTGCAGGCGGATGGAAATAGTGCTCGGGAATCTCCTCCAAATGTCCTCTCTTCCCTGTCAGCAACACTGACAAGGTGAATTACCTGGTCCTTACTTGTGAGAACCTGCCTAGTGCCAAGCAAGCTAGTGATTTAATGGCATATATAAGTCTACAGTGATTTAATGGCGTATATAAGTTTTTATAAGTTTGAGAAGCAAATGTGAAAGGTGCAACAAACATTGGTGAATGTTCTGTTCTTTTTGTACACCTTACACAAGATGTATTCCCTTCTGGAAGTCCATTGGAATAACATTTCTTCTCATCTTCTCAGACACTTCTTCAGAACATTCAGTCAGGTCCATCAGGTATGGACTCGGTGGGCGGCAGGGTCTGTTTCCATGCTGTATCTCTAAGTGAAACTAAACTAAGTGCTGTCTAATTAATTAGAACATTTTGAAGTAATCTGTCATGTATTATGATAGAGTCATGCAGCAGAGAACCAAGCCCCTTGCCCCACTTGTCCATGTCAACCAAGATGCCACAATATAATCCCATTTATCTGCAATTGCCCCATATCCCTCTAAACATTTCCTATTCATGTAACTGTCCAAATATCTTTTAAATGTTGTTATTGTACTGGCTTCAACTATTGTGGAGACAGCAATGGCTGCCTTGCCAGCAGTCTATCTGTACCTTTCTTCTTCGTTCTTTTTTAGTATGTGTTAAATGTATGTTTTTAGTGTTCTTTAATTTGTTTTATATGGGGTAGGGAGTTGGGGAAAACTTTTTATAATCTCTTACCTCGACAGAGATGCAATTTATTTCCCGTATCGTATGTCTGTCCGCACTGCAGCCTAACATCGAGGAGTTGGTGGCCTTTGCTGAAGACCGATTTCGAGTGCTCCATCGCGGGTGCCTACAGGACTTTAACATCATGGAGCCTGTGGTCCCTTTGCCAGGGTTCGACGTCTGAGCCCCACCGCGGGTGCCTGCGGACTTTAACATCGTCTCTGGTCAGATTCGGGAACTCCAAGCCGCAGGAGCTTCGTCTGCCCCAACGCGGGAGCTTCGACCGCCGGCTGCGGGAGCTTCGATCGCCCATGAGGGAAGAAAAATGAGGGAAGATTAGACTTTGACCTTCCATCACTGTGAGGAACGTGGGGAATCCGCTGTGGTGGATGTTTATGTTAACTTTTATGTAGTTGTGTGTCTTGTTGCATTTTTTAGTATGGCTGTATGGGATTTTGCATATCACTGTACTTTAATTGGTACACGTGACAATAAAAGACCTTTGAAACCTTTGAAACATTTTAAATACTTGGAATTTCCTGAGAATATATTTTATGCAAACTGGTTTCACTTGTTCTTTCTTAAAAAACGGAATGAAAAGTGTGGGAATTGACGTACCAACTAGACTAGACCCGATTATATCACTTCCCATTCAAGAAGATAGTGGTGTGGGAGGGAAATTCTCTCCCTTCCTAGGCAGTAATCAGGTCACTTAAATTATAATTGAAAAAGTGGGAACAAGGGCGCATTGTTACACATTTGGGGTCAGTCATTTAAAACCCAGGAGTATAGGAATTTCTTCTCGCAGGAGATGGTGAACCTGTTTGTACCCTGGGAAAAAAGCTCCAGTCTTGCATCGTCTAGAGTGACAGAGCACAGAAACAGGCCATGTGGAAAGGAACTGCAGATGCTGGTTTATAGCGAAGATAGACACAAAGTGCTGGAATAACAGCGGGTCAGGCAGCATCTCTGGAGAAAAAGGATGGGTGACGTTACGGGTCGGGACCCTTCTTCAGACGGGAAACAGGCTCTTCGGTCCAACTTGCTGTGCCAACCAAATTGCCCACTGAGCCAGTCCGCTTTGCCTACATTTGGCCCATATCGCATTGATCGGTGGAGGTATCTAAAGAGGAGGTTTTTGAAAGACCAGGAAATGGAGGGCTAACTAGGGGAACTGTGCAGAAGAGATGAGACTCAGACAGATGAGATATGATCATGTTGATTGGGAAAGTAGGTTTGGGGTCTAGCTAATTCCTTGTTTTCCTGTTCATCAATCCTAAACATTTCAAGTACCTATAGCCGGGGAACAGGTGAATTGAGGGAAGAGAGATCTTTGTTTTATATGTCACAATAATCATTGGAGTGTGTGTGTGTCTGCAGGTGTGCATGTGTCTGTATGTGTGTGCGCATGCGTATGTGTGTGTAGGCACTTGGGTATATTGTGCAAGGTTCAGTTCAACTCGTGAAAATCTATAAACAGCAGTGTAGGGAAGTGAGTTAACGACTGCAAATGCTGGAAACACACAGGTCAGGCAGCATCTGTGGAAGGGGAAAGAGAGTCCACACGAAGATAGACACAAAAAGCTGGAGTAACTCAGCGGGACAGGCAGCATCTCTGGAGAGAAGGAATGGGTGACGTTTCGGGTCGAGACTCTTCTTCACACCCTTGTTCAGACTTGTCAGGGTGATGTTTTGGGTTGAAACGTCACCTATCGATGTTCTCCAGAGATGCTGCCTGATCTGCTCAGTTACTCCAGCACTTGGTGTCCTTTTCTGTATCAACAAGCATCTGCAGTTCCTTATTTCTATCAAATGGCACATTTGACTTGTTCACAGTAATCTAATCGTTATAAATCATCGTTCTTAACTTTAAAGTTTTGTGCTTATTGAAGACCCAAGTAGCTGATGGTCGAAAGGAAATTTGACCCGGGCAACACAAAACTATGGGAACATAATTACCCATTCATTCAAATCACAGCCTTCTTTCAGTGCAGTTCAGGATTAATTTATTCAGAGCATTTCCTCTTCTCTCCCAACCGACTTGTCCATTATATCCCTGGTATATCTCCAGAGATGCTGCCTGACCCGCCGAGTTACTCCAGCATTTTCTGCCTCGTATGCGTCATTTTTATTTGAGACAGGTCATTGTTGATGGCGACGCGGAGATTTATTTTAAAGTCGTTTCCTGGACACGGCTCTGAGTAAAATCTCAATTCTGCTTTTGCAAACTGTGTGAATAAGCGCACTCGTGGCCGAGTTCCCCTTTTGAAAGGGTCACGGGCTATTTTAATCGCAGGGAGGGGGAGTTTGAAGTTTGTTTCGGAAGTTTGGCTTGACGTCAAGACTAACCAGCCAGCACTCTCCGCGGATGCGGCGGCGACTGGACGTCCCGTTTGGGAAGAGGAGCAGCGAGCACTCCGACGCTGCAGTTTGGAGAAGGGTCGCCTCCACAGACGCTGCCTGACCCGCTGAGTTTCCCCAGCAGTTAGCGGTGTACTGTCCGGTGCCCACGCCTGGCTGGCTGCCCTTTATTCGGCAGAGGTGCAGGAAATTCCGCGGGGGCGTGGCGCAGGCTGGGCGCAGCGAGGAGGTTGGGCCAGTCTGAGTTATCAACCAGATCTCCAGAGACTTTGGACTCTTTCCCGAGCTGGGCGGGAGCGGAGCAGCAGACCGGCCGGCCGGCCTCGACATGTTTGAGAAGATCGCCGAGGCGGCGAGTCGCAGCCACGTCCTGGTCGCCACGGTGCTCCCGGGGCGAGATACGCCGAAGTTCCCGGGCGCGGATACGCCGAGAGTATCAGAGGGAGATACGCTGAAGGTCCTGGTGGGGACAGACGCGTCGACGGCCCTGGGCGCAGATACGGCGAAGGTCCAGAGGGCAGATACGGCGAAGGTCCAGAGGGCAGATCCGCCGACGGTCCCGGGCGCAGATACGCCGGTCCCGGGGGCAGATACGCCGGTCCCGGGGGCAGATACGCCGACGGTCCCGGGGGCAGATACGCCGAGAGGCCTGAGCGAAGTTACGCCGGTGCCGGGCACGGATACGCCGAAGGTTGCGGCGCCAGATGCGCCGAGAGTCCTGGAGGGAGACACGGCCAGAGTCCTGAGCGCAGTTACGCTGAAGGTCCTGTGGACAGATACGCCGATGGCAGCGGCTTGCGACGGGCCGCTCTGTCCGAGCAGCGGCAACAACAGCAGTGGCAACATCAACAACAGCAGCAGCAGCAGCGGCAGCGACCGCCACCCCCCGAGCTACGGGCAGGTGCTGGACGGCATGAACCGCCTGTCACACCTGCTGGGCCGCTTCCTGCAGGCGTCCGACACCAAGACGCTGTGCCCGGCCCAGGGGAGAGGGGGGCCGGCGGCTCGCCGCAGTTTGCGGCTGGAGAGGCGAGACTCGGGCGCAAGTACGGCGGTGCGGGCGCGGGGCAGGAGGAAACTCGGGCCGGGCGAGAGGGAAGGGGAGGGGTTGGAGAGGGAGAGGGAGGGTGAGGGGGAGGAGGAGAGGGAGAGAGTGGGTGAGGGAGTAGGAGAGAGGGAGAGGGTGGGGGAGAGGGAGAGAGTGAGGGTGGGCGGTGGAGATGGGGAGGAGGTGGGCGAGGGGGCAGGGGAGAGGGAAGGAGAGGTCGAGGGGTTGGCGGAACACGAGTGGGCGCTGGCGGCGGCGGGGGGTGAGGTGGGGAGGATGGCCGAGCTGCTGGAGCGGGATCCCGGGCTGCTGAACCGGCGGGACCCGGTGAGCGGGCTGACTGCGGCTCACTGGCTGGCGAAGCGGGGCGATGCGGAGGCGCTGCTGGAGCTGTGGCGCCTGGCGGGGAGAGCCGGCTTGCGGCTGGACGTGGACGGGCGGGCGGGCGGGGCGGGTTACACGCCCCTACACCTGGCCGCCATGCAGGGCCACCACATGGTCATCAAGCTGCTGGTCGGCGCCTACAACGCCAACGTGGACGCCCGCGACTACGCCGGCAGGAAAGCCTGGCAGTACCTGGGCAGCGGGACGCCCGGGAAACTGCTGGAGCTGGTGGGGGCGCAGGGAGAGGAGTGCCCGCCCCGGACTGTAGCCCGACCCCAGCGGGCGGAGCAAGCCCACGGGCCGCTGAAAAAGTCCCAGTCCTTTACAATCGCCTCTGTGCAGAGATTCTTCCAACTCAACTATTGGCGTCAGAGGTCGCAGCGCAGCGCAGACTGAGAGCCAGCGGCGGCTGCTAACACACAAACACTGGCATTTCCATAGCGCCAGCCGCGTCCCTGGCTATGGGACGTCCCAAAGCACGTTGGCAACCGTTGTGTCGTGTTGTAGTGAAGGCCCCAGGGCAGTCAATGTACTACCAGCAAGACCCCACAAACAATGTGTGTAGGAAGGAACTGCCAATGCCGGTTTGCACCGGATAGACAAAAAATGTCAGATTTGTTGAGAAGGTTCACCCGTTCCTTCTCTCCAGTGATGCTGCCTGCCTGCCTGCCCCACTGAGTTGCTCCACTATTCTGTCTACCCAGAAACAACAGATGACCACACGAACATTTACGTTTGATGCTGACATTTAACTTATTGTTTATTCTTATAAATTGTGGGCAAAAGTTCTCAACGTTTTTTTCTCGAGAGTTTGGTGTTTGGTTTCAAATTCCAATTGTAATTCTAGTTTCCATTTACCAAATGGTAAATGTATTCATGGGAGCTTTTTAACTTTAAGAATCTTTGCACAATGAGACGCCACGTCCATTATTGACATCACTACATTTACCATGAATAATTTTGGGAATCGTACCTTTGTTTTTTATGTGAAATTGATAATTGGTGAATGTGTAACAAATCGCTGAACAGGTCAGAGCGATTATTACGCCTTGTCTTTATTATCTGTTTGTTTTTAAAATCTGTTTAAATTTCACTTTTATACCATAAATCTGTACTTTGCATTTTTTCTTCCATGTGGGATATTACTGTGTAAAAACCACCCGGGTCGTTAATCCTGTTTTGGGGATTAAATTGTAATTACAAAGATCATCATTAACAACAGAGATAATAAAAATTACTGTTAAAGTAAGAGTTTTTAGTGAAATGCTTTATTTAAGGCAGGTTGCAAACTCGAAAAAGACACAGAGTGCTTGTTAACTCAGTGGTTCGGGCAGCATCTCTGGAGAACATGGATTGGTGACGTTTTGGGTCGGGACCAGACCTTTCTGCAAACTTGAATGTGTGTTAGTGGGGTCATTTATAACATAGATCTCGCGGGGCAATGTAGAACTAGTGTGAATGGGTGATCAATGATCGGCGTGGACTTGGTGGGCCGAAGGACCCGCTTCCACGCTGTATCTTTCAATCAATCCATTTATTTGCTATATTTACAATAATACTTACAATATTGTTGTATTTTCAGAATTCTATGAACTGTGGGGGGAAAATGTAGTTTTGCCTGTATTTCAAATATGGACTATATTTAGAAACAATTTTGAAAGTTTGGTTTTTAGTTTGGAGATACAGCGCGGAAACAGGCCCCTCGGCCCTCCGAGTCCACCGACCAGCAATCCCCGCACATTAACATCAGCCCACAAACTAGGGACAATTTACACGTATACCAAATATTCAAACCAAGCCAAATAACCCTACAAACCTGTACGTCTTTGGAGTGTAGGAGGAAATCGAAGATCTCGGAGAAAACCCACGCGGTCACGGGGTGAACGTACAGACAGCACCCGTAATCGGGATCGAACCCATGTCTCTGAGTCGGGTTCAGTCTGAAGAAGGGGTTCGACCCGCAACATCACTCGTTCCTTCTCTCCAGAGATGCAGTCTTTCCCGCTGAGTTACGCCAGTATTTTGTGTCTATCTGCTGGTTTAACTGGTTTAATCGAGGATGTGTTCATACATTATTAACCAGTTGTTGCTCCATTTACATGTTGAAAGGTCTGCTTTGTATTAAATTCCATCTTCCGTTTTAAATTCTAGATCGACCAGTTCTGTTCCATTCTTCACAAGATAGTTTGGAGTATGGATAATACTCTGCCCTGTGTTCAATGATTCAACAAAAATCATAAACATAGCGCAACGTATTTGATGGCTCTCCAGATATCAAGTGTCAAAAAATGATAGACACTAATTGCATTCATCATCTTTGTATGAGAGCATGCAGTGGGTTTATTTTACAATCTAGTATATATCAGTTGCCATTCATGCTGAAAATGTTGTGCTGCACAAGTACTTCATTCAAATATAGGATGTGGACATCGTTGGCATTGGCTGTAAATTCCATGGTGCCCTTGAGAATGTATGTGGTGGAGAGCCACACACATTTTTGAAGCGTGGCAGTGAAGTTGGATCGAGAGCTAGTTTTAAAAAATCGTATTCTATGAAGGATGATGGATTATAGAATTGCAATTCAAGATAGGGACTAAGGAAATATGGAGGTGGTGATGTTATCAAAGAGGTTTAAAATTGGTGGGAAATGTTATTGAAGAATGCTATAAATATGAAAATAATTCAGTCAGTATATTTACGTTGCAGCTACTCCTGTGAGATTCCAGTCACACTTAAATTCTACCCTAAATTCACTTTCTTGTGCCTGTGCTTCTCCAGAGAGCTCTGTCCACTGTGCAGTACATTTGGCCAATGGTAACAACATTAACTGATTTTTAGCGGTGAGAATCCTTTTAAATCTATAAAGATTTAAACTGAGGTTATATTAACATAAGGTTTGATACTGCACTGGAAGTGGACACATTGTGGCATGATACTAAGTTAGTGTGATCACCGATCATCACTCTGTACCAGGGACTCTAAATTTTATTCACAAATATAGCAGTGGGCAAAGGAAATAGTTTTGCATCAGAGACAGATTTGGAATGCCAATACAGCGATATCTGTAGTTTGAACCCACGCTTAGTTTGGATTGTCCAACACAATAGGACTGAGCTGACTACAATATTGGTCCTCTGTTAACATTTAAGATGTGTTGACTTTCTTGGCTCGTTCATCGTGTAACTAAATATGTAGGAAGGAACTGCAGATGCTGGTTTAAACCAAAGGTAGACACAAAATGCTGGAGCAACTCAGCGGGACAGGCAATATCTCTGGAGCGAAGGAATGGGTGACGTTTTGGGTCGAGACCCTTCTTCAGGCTGATGTCAGGGGAGAGGGAGATACATAGATAAGGAAGAGTAAGGTGTGAAAACATGACAAAGGGAATGGAGATCAAGGACCATGTAGAATAGATCATTGTTAGCTGGGAGAAGGTAACAACAAAGCAAACAGAGATAAAATGTAGTCGGAGACAGTGAGACTGGTCAGAGAACTGTTAAGTGGGAGGAATGGAGGGAGAGGGAAAGCAAGAGTTACTAGAAGTTAGAGAAGTCAATGTTCATACCGTTAGGGTGTAAGCTACCCAAGCGAAATATGAGGTGCTGTTCTTCCAATTTGCACTGGGCCTCACTCTCAATGGAGGAGGCCTAGGACAGAAAGGTCAGTGTGGGAATGGGAGGGGGGGGGGGGTAAAGTGTTTAGCAACCGGGAGATCAGGTAGGTTTAGGTGGACTGAGCAAAGGTGTTCAGCGAAACGATCGCCGAGCATGATATATAGGAGTCCACACCTGGAACAGCGGATACAGTAGATGAGGTTGGAGGAGGTGCAAGTGAACCTCTGCCTCATCTGAAAAGACTGTTGAGGTCCTTGGACGGAGTCGGAGGGGGGGGGGGGTATAGGGACAGGTATTGCATCTCCTGCGGTTGCTGGGGAAAGTACCTGGGAGGGGGTGGTTTGGGTGGGAAGGGACAAGTTGACCAGGGAGTTGCAGAGGGAACGGTCTCTGCAGAAAGCAGAAAGGGGTGGAGATGGGAAGATGTGGCTAGTGGTGGGATCCCGTTGGAGGTGGCAAAAATGTTTGAGGATTATGTGCTGTATGCGACGACTGATAAGGTGGGAGGTGAGGTCTCGGGGAACTCTGTCCCTGTGGCGAAAATGTCACCAATTCCTTTTCTCCAGAGATGCTGCCTAACCCGTTGAGTTGCCCCAGCATTGTGTGTCTATCTTCAGTGTAAACCCGCACCTGTAGTTCCTTCCTACACAATCCCATTGTGATGGCCGGGGTGATTCAAACAAGTATAGGACCAAACTACAAATATTATTTAAACTTGTGTTAATATATCAAATCTGGCACTTCATATACTTCTGGTGATCCAGTTTCTACTTCGGTCTGGGGCTCAGAATTTCAAGGATTTGTCACCTCCTGAAAGAAGGAGAGAGGTTACATGACTGGACAAAGGATCTGGCAACTAGAGTATATGGTGCTAAACTGTGAAAGTGTCCATTTTGCCAGGAAGAACAAGAAAGCATATTATTTAAATGGTGAGAGATTTTGGAACTGTGAGACTCGGAGGGACCCAGGTGTCATAGTGCATGATTCACAACTATGGGAAGATTAACAATGCTATTATTGATATTGTTTGGGAAATGCTTACAATAGTAAGGAGGTTGTGTTTCAGTTACACAAGGTATTGGTGAGACCAAGAAAGAAGGATGTTAATTTGTTGGCTGCAATTCAGAGCAGGGATACTAGCGTAATGTGTGAAATGCATGAGTTGTCTTGCACACAAAAGGTTGGACAGTCTAGGCTTGGCTTCACTGGATTTTAGAAGTGTGAGAGGGGACTGGATTGGAACAAATAATATCTTATGGGAGCTTTTCAGGGTGGATGTGGTATAAGCAGCAACTAAGGGGTTGGGGTTTATTTATGAAAGAAATGTCATTTTTTGATACAAGGTAACATTTTTCACTCAAGTGGATCATGAGCTCGCAGCCCTTTGCCTCAAGGAGTGGTGGGAACAGGTCTTTGATATTTTTAAGCTAGAAATAGAAAAATTCATAAGCTAGGATGTGAATGGTTACCGAGTAATCAGGAATGCAAAATTGAGGTTGAAAACAAATTAGGCATGATCTTACCGAATGGCAAAGCAGGTTAATTCCGGCTTCTCATTCGTACGTTTATGTGGAATAAACAGGTCCCTCTGATGTTCGTAGATTGTGACCAGTGGAGCACTGCAGGAAAGTGGCATTGGTCCAAACAACTGGCCATCTATGTTGATCTACATTTCAGGGGACCAAAGATGTAACGTTACTAAGTTTCCTGATGCCACAAAACTAATGTGAGAGGTGGAGAGGATGTGAAAAGACTTCAACGGGATACAGTCAAGTTAAATGAATGGATGACAATGAGGAAAATGTGACGGTATCCACGTTGGTAGAAAAGGCTCCTGCTGCATACTTTGTAAATGGTGAGAGATTAGGAAATACTGAAGTTCAGGAAGTGTCCTTGTACAATGTTCACATAGGACCTCTGTAAGGCTGCACCTGAATTATTGTGCACATATTTGGTTTCCTTGTACAGGGTGAAAGTCTGCGTTCTGGTGTTCTGTAGTCTGGTAACACACATGGTCTGGCATGTTTTGGATCTGGCATCACTAGTCTGCAGAGCAGCCACAAGGGTGGCTTGATTGGCATTTTTGTATTCACTGTTTTTTTTCCACATCAGCAAAATTTGAGATTCAGACTTTAGATACTGCGAGGAAACAGGCTCTTCGGTCCACTGAGTCTGCACCGACCAGTGATCACCCGTACTCTAGCACTATCCTACACACTAGGAACAAGTCACAATTTTGCCAAAGCCAAATTAACCTACAAACCTGTACGTCTTTGGTGTGTGGGAGGAAACTGGAGCACCCGGAGGAAACCGACTCGGTCACAGGGAGAACGTACAAACTCCATATAGAAAGCACCTGTAGTCAGGATCGAATGCGGGTTTCTGGCGCTGTGAGGCAGCAACTCTACTGCTGCGCCTTGTGCCGCGCCAAATGCAGAATAAAATGTCACTGTTTGAATTTGAAAATGAAATGAAAACACAAAATACAGAGAACTCAATTAGTTCACCAAGGACAACAATCTGCAAGGGGCTGGTTCACAGCAGAAGGCCACTGAAGGGATTTGTTTCAGAAACTGATAAGGCATTTTCTTTTATTGATACTTGTCCAAGCTCCCTCTTCAGCCGGTCAACGCTGCAGGGGCTGACATTGAGAGGGTGCAGACATATAAATACCTTGGAGTGCACCTTAATAACAAACTGGACTGGTCTGTCAACTCTGACACCCTCTACAAAAAAGGCCAGAGCAGACTCTTTTTCCTCAGAAGGCTCAAATCCTTCAATGTGCGTAATGATACGCTGCACATGTTTTACAACACTGGTTGCAAGTGTCATTTTTTACGCTGTTGTCTGCTGGGGCAACAGCATCAGTGCGAAATACAGCAAGAAGCTGGACAAACTGGTAAAACGGGCTAGCTCAGTGCTGGAGGGGAGAGTGGACTCTGGGATGGATGTGCTTGAGAGGCGTATGAGGCGCAAGGTGCAGGTCATCCTGGAAAACCCCGGGCATCCCCTCCATGTAATTCTGGAAAGTCAAAAGAGCACTCGGAACAACAACCGGCTCCTCTCCCTGCGCTGTAGAACGGAGCGGTTCAGGAGATCCTTCACCCCTGCAGCCATTAGATTTTATAATACTAGGCTGTAGGGGGGTGCATTTTTGCATTTTTTAATTGTTAATTATTGGTCTTTTTAAGTATTTATTGCTCTCAGGTATTGTTCACATTGTATTGTATGCATTTTCTGTCTGCTTTCGTTTGGAATGTGTGGGTTTGTTGGTTGGGGGCTTTTGGACATCTGAATTTCCCTGAGGGGATCAATAAAGTATTTATTATTATTATTATTGTTGCAGTGGCCGGTTCTCAGTAGGGAGTCGCGTATGGGGGGGGGGGGGGGGCAGAGTGAACTGACAACCCTCGGCAAATGTTTATGTGTGGTTAGGTTCTCAGGGCAACTTCTTTGGTCCAGCTCAGTCAGATTTCAGGGGTGCCAGATCAGAGAGTTTGCCCGTACTTGCCTTCGAGCAAGTGCAGTGAAGACACATCAGATTTCTTCCAATGAGGAAGATCTGTCATGAGGAGATACCTTGGCCTCTATTTGCCAGAAAAAATAAATATACAAAATATTGAAGAGGTGCAATGAAAAACGTTGTTTTGCAGACTATCCTTTCAAATCACTTAACATTAAACAATCAAGCTCGACTCAAGTACAATAGGTAGGGAAAAGGGGATGATACAGAGTGCAGAATATAATTTTCAGCATTGTAGCGCACCAGTTCCAGAGACAAAGTCCAATGACTGCAATGGGACAGAGGTGAATTAGACAGTACCCTAGCTTATGGAAGGATCTTTCAGAAGCCTGATAACTGAAGGGAAGAAGAGTTAATGAGCCTTGAACCTCAAATGATTTAGCAGACTTAGTGGACCATGAGGGTTAACTTTGCACCAGCTCCCAAGTCATCTCTTACATTCATTTAAGAGGAAATCCTGTATGAATTTTCTTTAGGAAGAGGTGTGTTTTCATTTTGCCTTTAGATCTTTCCTCAAATGTTCTAAATCAATGACCACAGGAAGTAGCTGCTCCCATTTCTCTAGTTTGTACATAAGCCCTTTCATCTTCCCCGCCTTGCTTCAGGAAGAAACCTAGTTTCTCAAATCCTTCCACAAAACTAAACTCCCTCATTTCCGGTCATCCCAGTAAATCTGAGGCTTGTTCAGTGATTTGTTAGTGATTGGGAACAATAAGCATTTTTTAATTGCTTTGATAAATATTTTTACATCAGAAAATATCTGCCACATAGAAGGACATGAGAGAGACCACATGAACAGTATAGATGATCAGCAAGGGAGCCTTGTGTGCTGTCTGTGCGGAGATTGTATGTTCTCCTTGGGTTTCCTCCCACATCCCAAAGACGAGTAGATTTGTAAGGGCGGCACATAGTGCGATCCAGACCTCAGGTACTGCCTGCGTGGCGTGTGCATGTTCTCCTTGTAACCACATGGGTTTGCTCCTAATGCTCTGATTTCCTCCCACGTCCCAAAGACGTACGGGTTCTTTGCGGTTCCGTATAAACTTCAAGATCCTCCTCCATGTCTACAAAGCCCTCAATGGGCTTGCCCCCACCTACATAAAAAGTCTTCTCACCCACCACTCCACCAGGCCCCTCAGATCGGCCGACTTGGGGTTGCTGAATATCCCACGGTCTAGGCATAAACTCAGGGGCGACCGCGCCTTTGCGGTTGCAGCCCCTAGACTGTGGAACAGCATCCCCTTTCCCATCAGAACTGCCCCCTCCATCGACTCTTTTAAGTCAAGACTAAAGACTTATCTATACTTTCCTGACGTCCTCTGAGTGAGGGCTACATGTATATATGTACGTAGTTTGTTTTGTTTTGTGCTATTCTTATAACAAATGTAAAGCACTTTGGCCAACCAGAGTTGTTTTTTAAATGTGCTATATAAATAAATGTGACTTGACTTGACTTTGGCGATGTGGCCTCTGCAAATTGCCCCTCGTGTGTAGCGAATGGATGCGAAAGTGGGATATCAAACTAATATGAACACGTGATGAATGGGCGGCATGGACTTGGTGGGCCTGTTTCATGTTGTATCTCTAACAAAAGATATATGTCATTACAATAATATCAAAGAGATAATTGATATACTGTATTTTCCTTTGTGGGCGATTAAACAGTCCACTAGTTTGCTTTAGGGTCATGGCTGCACCACTCCACAATCTGCAAGTAATGCCATTTCCTCCAAGTACAGTCAGTTTCAAATGGACAACCTTAAACCCTTCAGATGAATGCATAGTTGTACAGCTAACATTATTGTTATTTCAAATCATTTCTTGGCTTTGTCTCTTCACATTGGAGGTGATTAAAAATTGCTTCCATTTTGGGACGTATGGTTTTGATTTCAAGAACCACAACATCTGCAATATGTCAAACATAGCACCAGGAAGTGTGTTGTGGCTTGTACTTTTAAAAACAAGTACTTTTGTTACTTTTGGTACTTTTAAAAACAAGCCCGTGACAGGAACAGGAGGTCACTGGCATTATCACAGAGGTTTAGGGGCGAGACACAGGTAG
Organism: Malacoraja senta; assembly: GCA_038087875.1. NCBI lineage: Eukaryota > Metazoa > Chordata > Chondrichthyes > Rajiformes > Rajidae > Malacoraja > Malacoraja senta. The sequence goes on from CM075983.1 coordinate 48,575,647, forward strand.
GTAGAGTTGCTGCCTTACAGCACCGGAGACCCAGGTTTGATCCTGACTATACGTGCTATCTGTACTAAGTTTGTAAGTTCTCCGTGACCGCATGGGCTTTCTCTGGGATCTCCAGTTTCCTCCCACACTCCAAAGATATGCAGGTTGGTAAGTTAAGTGTCTTCGGTAAAATTTTAAGTTGTCCCTAGTGTGCAGATAGTGTTAGTGTAGGGGGATCACTGGCTCAGTGGGCCGAAGGGCCTATTTCCTAAAATCTAAAGTCCTGTATCGTTAAAGTCTAAATAGAGAACAATTATAGTCAACCACACTGGTTGGTCTATGACCTTTTGGAAGGACATTAGGTGGGATTTTAAATGACTTTTAATTGTTTCATTGTTGTCAATAACGGGTCCTTTTCAGAATGGCAGGCAGTGACTAGTGGGGTGCCACAAGGCTCGGTGCAGGGACCCCAGTTATTTACAATATATATTAACGATTTAGGCGAGGGAATTAAATGTGACATCTCCAAGTTTGCGGATGACACAAAGCTGGGTGGCAGTGTGAGTTGCGACAAGGATGCCATGAGGCTGCAGGGTGACCTGATAGGTTGGGTGAGTGGGCAGATGCATGCCAGATGCAGTAGAATGTGGATATATGTGAGGTTATCCATTTTGGTGGCAAGAACGGGAAGGCAGATTATTATCTAAATAGTGTCAGATTAGGAAAAGGGGAGGTTCAACGAGACCTGGGTGTGCTTGTACATCAGTCACTGAAAGTAAACAGGCAGTGAAGAAAGCTAATGGCATGTTGGCCTTCATTGCTAGAGGATTTGAGTTTAGGAGCAAGGAGGTCCTACAGCAGTTGTACAGCGCCTTAGTGAGACCACGCCAGGAGTATTGTGTGCAATTTGTCTCCTAACTTGAGGAAGGGCATTATTGCTATTGAGGGAGTGCAGCGTAGGTTCATCAGGTTAATTCCCGGGACGGCAGGACTGACATGTGATGAAAGAATGGGTCGACTGGGCTTGTATTCACTGGAATTTAAAAGGATGAGACGGGATATAATAGAAATATATAAAATTCTTGAAGGATTGGACAGGCTGGATGCAGCAAACATGTTCCCGATGTTGCGGGAGTACAGAACCAGAAGTCACAGTTTAAGAATAAGAGGTAGACCATTTAGGACTGAGATGAGGAAAAACTTCTTCACCCAGAGAGTTGTGAATCTGTGGGATTCTCTGGGTCAATTCACTGGATGTTTTCAAGAGAGGCCAATTCACTGGATGTTTTCAAGAGAGAGTTAGATTTAGCTCTTAGGTCTGAAGGAATCAAGGGATATGGGGAAAAAGCAGGAACAAGGTACCAATTTTAGATGATCAGCCATGATCATATTGAATGGCGGTGCTGGCTCAAAGGGCCGAATGGCTGCCTCCTGCACCTATTTTTCTTTGTTTCCAATATCAATATAACTGCACGGGACAGGCAGCATCTCTGTAGAGAAGGAATGGGTGACATTTTGGGTCGAGACTCTCCTTCAGACTGATGTCAGGGCGATACAGAGATAAAATGTAGTCGGAGACAGTAAGACTGGTGGGAGAACTGGAAAGGGGGAGGGGATGGAAAGAGAGAGGGAAAGCAAGGGCTACTTGAAGTTAGAGAAGTCAGAGTGAGGCCCAGCGCAAATTGGAGGAACACCACCTCATATTTCACTTGGGTAGTTTTCTTTTTAAATTCCATATTCATTTAACCGCTGAACTTCCTATAAGTGTGATGTTTTGTCTTTTGGGTGTAGATTTCTTTTTTCACCCAGGGAGTTGTTAATTTGTGGAATTCTCTGCCTCAGAAGGCAGTGGAGGCCGATTCACTGGATGCATAATTCCATAACAACCACTATGTTACTAAACTTCCCTGCCCAGTGTGATCTATTATATTCATGTATATTGTTGATGTGTTTATTACTATGGGGTATACACATGATGTAAATTAACAGGTCCTTTACAATGTTCTATTTAAGATTTTAATGTCAAGCTGGAGATATTCTGATATTAAACCGGTAGTATTCACAGTGTCATCGTCATTCGGCAGCAGGGAAACATGCCCTTTGGCCCAACTTGCCTATGTTACCGAGATACCGCATCTACGCTAGTCCTACATACCCACTTTTGGCCCATATCCCCCTTAACATTTCCTATCTGTGTACCTGTGCAAACCTTTTTTTTACTAGCTACTCAGGAAGAATAAGTTTTGGAATCAATTTAGTAACTCTCAAGTATGCATGTTTAGGTGTAACATAGAAAATAGGTGCAGGAGTAGGCCATTCAGCCCTTTGAGCCAGCACCGCCATTCAATGTGATCATGGCTGATCATCCACATTCAGTAACCCGTTCCTGCCTTCCCTTATAACCATATAACCATTACAGCACGGAAACAGGCCATCTCGGCCCTTCAAGTCCGTGCCGAACACTTTTTTTTAAATTTTATTTTTTTACTTCCCCCTAGTCCCATCTACCTGCACTCAGACCATAACCCTCCATTCCTTTCCCGTCCATATACCCATCCAATCTATTTTTAAAGGATAAAATCGAACCTGCCTCCACCACTTCCACTGGAAGCTCATTCCACACAGCTACCACTCTCTGAGTAACGAAGTTCCCCCTAATGTTCCCCCTAAACTTCTGTCCCTTAATTCTCAAGTCATGTCCCCTTGTTTAAATCTTCCCTACTCGCAATGGGAAAAGCTTATCCACGTCAACTCTGTCTAACCCGCTCATAATTTTAAAGACCTCTATCAAGTCCCCTCTTAACCTTCTGCGCTCCAAAGAATAAAGACCTAACTTGTTCAACCTTTCTCTGTAACTTAGTTGCAGAAACCCAGGCAACATTCTAGTAAATCTCCTCTGTACTCTCTCCATTTTGTTGACATCCTTCCTATAATTAGGCGACCAAAATTGTACTCCATACTCCAGAATTGGCCTCACCAATACCTTGATTCCACTAGCCCCAAGAGCTCTATCTAACTTTCTTTTGAATGCATCCAGTGAATCGGCCTCCACTGCCTTCTGAGGCAGAGTATTCCACAAATTCACAACTCCCTGGGTGAAAAAGGAAATCTACACCAAAAAGACAAAACATCACACTTTGATCATCAGTAGACAAAAGTGCTGGAGAAACTCAGCGGGTCACCCGCTGAGTTTCTCCAGCACTTTTGTCTACCTTCGATTTTCCAGCATCTGCAGTTCCTTCTTAAACACTTTGATGATATGTATTTTGTATAAAATTACTTTAAATAATAATATTAAGTATTTATATTTGATTTTTTCTGGCTTGGTTGCTTTATATTTCTTAGAATTGACTGCTGAGAGTATTGGCAGATGAACACAATGGTTGTGTACCACAAAAAGGTTGAAGCCACGCCTTCAGTCAGGCACTTATGTCCTTAACCAAACTAGCTCAGCACAAAACCTATTCCTGTTTCAAAGTCAGTGAAGCCAATTAAAAGATCAAGCTGTGCCAAAACAAACAGTGGTAGTTGTACAAAAGCAGTTTTGAAGCCTTCTGAATTAGCTTGAAGAATGTTGCTGGGTTACTAACCCGCAGAAATTCACCCTCTACAGTCAGAGGGTGGTGAATCTGTGGCATTCAATGGAGGCCAAGTCAATGGATATTTTTAACGTGGAGATTGACAGATTCTCGATTAGTATGGGTGTCAGGGGTTATGGGGAGAAGAATGGGTTTGAGAGAGAAAGATAGATTAATCATGATTGAATGGCAGAGTAGATTTGATGAGCCAAATGGACAATTTTGCTCCAATAACCCGAGAATGCAGCCCTATGCCTTGAATTTGAAATCTTATGCAGCAAAACTGCTTGAGTTTTATTAAGTATACCCACAGTTCTATTAGTTTTACCACTGGGCAGAAATTCTAGAGCTGGCAGACAGCCTCTGTGCTGAGATCTCAACTAGTGCACCGTGCACTTTTTCACTTGAGAGCTGATCTCACCAGGCAAAAAGGCAGTATAAAATGGTGCAATGGATTCTTTATTGTCATTGTCGCAGGTACAGTGAAATACAATTTTTGCATACCGCTCAGCAAGACTATCCCATGCATAAGCACAATCACCCCCGGCCAGTTCAGAATGTAAAGAACAGCCCACTGAGTCTGTATGAAGGAGGTGGCATTTTAAAGTCCAAGCTGCAGCCGTTGCCTTCATTTCGGACGTCTCATGAACCGTCGTCCCTCTCCACCCCAGCAATCTTCAGCCCTTCAACACAAAATCCACATTAGTGCAAGAGGTGGTCCGTAAGGATTAGAATTATGCAGGATTAGAATTATGCAAGACAGTTGAAAAACCTGATGGTTGTAGGAAAGTAGCTGTTCCTGAACGTGGTGGTCTTGGATATCAGGCTTCTGTACATCTTGCCCGACAAAAATACACTACAGACATTTTTGCATGGTAAGCCCTCAATAACATGGGGAAAATCTGGACGTCTCGGATGTCAAACTGAGATTCTTCCATGCAACTGGAAAGACCATATTATTGTACGGGTGTGAGGCATGGACTCTCACTCGAGCACTGTCCAAGTCTCTCGATGGTACCTAGACCCGAATGCTCAGAAAAGTTCAAAATGTCAGTTGGAGGGACCACATCACCAACGCCCAGCTCTATGTGGAGAATCCACCTCTGACCGAGGAGGTCAGGTGGAGAAGGAGGAGGCTCGCTGGTCACTGCCACCACCACCCAGAAATGACCAGCGAACAAGCATGTGCTGTGGAAACCCACCCATGGAAGACGTGACCCGGGACAGCCAATGCTGAAGACGTTGATGGAAGATACATGTGTGGAGACAAAATAGGAGCATGCCAGCTGCATGGAGGACCGAGATGTGGTGCGTCCGTTACCGCGCCCGTGGAAACCTGCACCACCACGTCGCTAATTTTTCAACAATGATGATTATGATATTTATCAGTGTAATTTTTTCCCCAAAACACCAATGTCCATCATCTCCATATTTTACATCATCCTGACTTGGGAATATATCACATTCGCACATTATCGCCGGATCAATACCCTGGAATTTCCTCGCCAATAGTTGGAGATGGGTTATGTGCAGGTAGATAAGTGATGTTCTTGGCATCATGTTTGGTACAGACATTGGGGGCCGAAGGGCCTGTTCTTGTTCTATGTACTAACAATGCTGCAAGAGTAACTGTACTGGGACTGAAAATTTCAGGGAAATCGCTACCCACAAATTCCTCAAGAAGAATTAGCAATGGACGATAAATGCATTGCTGACAAGATGAACACATTCAAAGATTTAGACTTCAGAGATAGAGAGGAAACAAGCCCTTTGGCCCACTGAGTCCGCACCGACCAGCGACTCCCATACACTATCCCTATCCCGCACATTGGGGACAATTTACAATTTTACCAAAGCCAATTACCCAACAAACCTGCAAATCTTGAGTGCGGCAGGAAACCAGAGCACTCGGAGAAAACCCACGCGGCCATAGGGAGAACATACAAACTCCGTCCAGACAGCACCCGTAGTCAGGATCAAACCCATGTCTCTGGTGCTGTAGGGCAGCAACTCTACTGCTGTGCCACCCCTAAACCCCTTTTATAATACCGGTGACCTCCTGCTCCTGTCACTGGATTTTAAAAAAAAATGCCAGAGTGTACAAGCCACAACACACTTCATGGTGCAACGCTTGACATGTTGCAGATGTCGTGCTTCTTGGAATCAAAACCATACTTCTCAAAATGTAAGCAATTTAAATCACCTGCTATGTGAAGAGAAGAAATTATTTGAAATTAAAATGTCAGACCAGTGTTTCCATCTGAAGGATTTAAGGTTGTCCATTTGAAACTGATTGATAGGTTCTTGATTAGGAAGGGCGTCAAAGGTTGCAGGGAGACGGCAAGAGAATGGGGTTGAAAGGGAAAATATGATCAGCTGTGAACAAATGGCAGAGTAGACTCAATGGGCTGAATGGCCTAATTTTGCTTTTAGGCCTTGTATCCCAGAGATTAATAAAAACTGTCTCACACTTCAACATAGTCCCATGGGATCTTTTGCATCAGTTGGGAATACAAGCAGAACCTATTTTTACACCCCAACTGAAAAGCAACAAAGTTTGCAAGCCCCCCCAGGAGTACATTGGAGTGTCCCTCTAGATTGTTGTGCTCACTTCCGGCAGATGAACTGCCATTCAACTTTGACTGACATTCACATACTTAGTGGAAACCAGACTGAACAAAAGTCTGGGCAACATCACAGCCTATTACTGATCAAAATTCAAAACAGTTAGCAGTATATTTTTGCATTGGCTTGGAAATTACATGTTGATCAATGCATTTGTCAGAACCACATTAAATAAATTACTGGAAGCTATGTTTCACCTTCAACTTGCATCAAGAGTAAATTTGTATGGAGGAGTTGAATTTTAGTAATGGTTATTATTTTCTATTTTCTACTTGACTACTTTCTTCCTCATTTCCTGCATCAGGAGCGGGTTTTAGTTTAGATTATAAATACAAGCCCTTCCGCCCTTCGGTACCGACTAACAATCCTCACACACTAATACTATCCTGCACACGCTAGGGACAATTTACAATTACAATTATACCAAGCCAGTTAACCTGCAAACCTGTACATCTTTGGAGTGTGGGAGGACACCGGAGATTCCAGAGAAAATCCTGCGCAGGTCACAGGGAGAACATGCAAGATCTGTACAGACAGCACCCAGTCAGGATTGAGCTCGGGTCCTTGGGCTGTAAGGCAGCAACTCTACCACTGGGGTTAAAGGGTATTCAAGTCCTTTGATTAGGGAAAAGACTTAATGCCCTAAGGAACAGAGAACTCTAAACTACCCTGGTCCAACATCTACATGAGTCCAATTCACTTCTGGAAATAAACAGATGATGCGTATAGAAGGCAGCTGGTTATAATAATCACAGGTTAAATGAATGACTGATGAACTTGGGGAATTTCTAGCCATCATGATAGAGCTTAGCACACTTGCTTTAGTTCTCAATAATGTTATCTTGAACCTGGCATATGAAGCAGTGGGTTAACTAACCAAGATCGGCTGCCACACACCAGTGAACGTGAAAGACGTGCCAAGTACAATTAAAGATTGTAGACACAAAATGCTGGAGTAACTCAGCGGGACAGGCAGCGACTCTGGAGAGAAGGAATGGGTGACCTTTCGGGTCGAGACCCTTCTTCAGACTGAACTGAACTCTCGTCAGTGAGAGTACCTGTGATTGGCTGAAGAAGGGTCTCGACCCGAAACGTCACCCATTCCTTCTCTCCAGAGTCACTGCCTGTCCTGCTGTTACTCCAGCATTTAACTCTTCAATTCCAGAGTTAAATAAAAAACAGAGTGCTGGAGGAACTCAGCGGGCTAGGCTGTAGCTGTGGAGGGAATGGATTAGGAGTTGTTTCGGGCCAGGGTTCTTCTTCAATAGGAAGGAACTGCAGATGCAGTTGTCTTTGCAAAACGCCAAATGATTCCGGGAATGCCGAGGGGAGAGAGGGAGGGGGGAGAGGGAGGGGTGGAGAGAGGGGAGGGGTGGAGAGAGAAGAGGGGGGGGAGAGAGGGGTGGGGGGGGGGAGAAGAGGGGAGAGAGTGTGAGGGAGGGAGAGAGAGAGCGAGAGAGAGATTCCAGCCTCTTAACCCCAAGCACCGTGGTAGATCAACGCTTACCAAAATAATTAGCCAGATCTTGAAATTTAAAATACTAATAGTTTTAATCTGCTATGATTTGTAGAGGTACAGTATGACTTTTAATATCCTTGCATTTTTTAAGCAGCAAGATCTTGGTCATTTTCACCGGGTTATTACTTTTCCATTGGCGAGTGGAATGTTAATGAAACAGAAAGTCGAGCCGAACTCAGTTGTTCCCACCCCCTTGCTGCACCTCAGCCGGTACAGCGGTGACTCGTTGTTACGATTATCTATGTAGGTTTTTTTTTTTTAATCCGCATTTAACAACGCAAAATCGTATATCAGTATTGTTATCGCATTTCCCTACAAAATACAGAAAATCCGTACTACTTGGCAGCTCTGGTGATGGCTTGACAACACATTTGGCTTATATGTTTTTGAAACAGCAAGCGTGGAGGAACTATTTCTGCTGACAAATAGCTAGAACCAAGAGATGACAGATTTTAAAATAAGTGTCTTTGCACAGTAGAACTTTGCACTAGTTCCGTGTGTGCACGTAGAAAAGTTATTTGCACGTAGGACTACACCACAGAAGAAACAGACTCCCTAGTCAGTTTAAGGAGGCATGTAATGGGATGAGGACTAATTTAAAAGGCTATATGTATAAAGACTGTATATGAAGAGGGCTTTCAAAGACCTGCTACAGGAATAAAAGTTCAAATGCTGTGTTCTTTGCTGCAAGATTGTATCATTATTTAGAATTATACACCAGTTTAAAAAAACATTAAACTGGTGACCTTTGGTTAAATTAAGACTGTACACACCTTGTCATGAGTATTTATTGATCGCAAGTGTTCAACACCATTGAAAAATACAAACAATGCACAAGAAACAATAAGGAAATAATACATTGCCTTGAGAATTAACAAAGTAAAAGTTTCAACTTTCTCGGGGTTCTTACAACGGCTCTGATCTTGGAATGTACAAACAGCTTTGCAACATTTGATCTGAAGAAAAGCAAACCAAAATTGTATGTTGATGCAGATTTAGCATTGGTTTTAGTTTTCACCAATTCCGCCGATCCTGAAGATGAGAACAACATCGACAAGATGTTAAACTTGGAATGACGGAACTGGCAATGTTGCAAATCGGGGATCAAGAAACAGGCTCCATATTTTCTTTCTTACTTTACCACACATGATCCAGAAATATGTGCTCTCTTAGTAAATGACCAACATTCTCACGAGATTAGTCACTGTACAGGTTTCTATTTCCGTTTTCTGTAAGCCATTCAGCTCCCCAAGAAAACAACTCAGCATCAACTGTTCTTCCATCGTATGGAGATTGCCATTCAACTGTTTAAAAAGCATGTGCACGCACACACTCACACACCAACAAGTTTCTGCATACCTAAACAGACTCCTGGTTACCAAGTAACTGGGCGCCCTCTATTGGGCTGAACAGGGAGCAATGTTATAGGGACTTCAAGGCACATGGAAGGCAGGGGGGAATTAGGGAATTGAGCAAAGAGCAGACTTATCACTTCACACTTGTTCCTTAATGAATCACATTTCCAACTAGTGTCAGATATGATCTTGTGTTCTTCATGAAGTAAAACTCAAGTCAAATGCACTGGTGCAGCATAGCAATAGGAAAGAACAATTAGATTTTAAGCAAAAACAAATCACTAGAAACAGTATTAGATCAAGAACTGAAGCAATACATCATTGCCACAGTCAGTTCAATGCAAACTGCAACAGATATGTTTTCCTGTTCTAGGCTTGGACACATTTAATGCTAAAAATGCAGCACCTATGACAAGTATGAAAGAACAATTATTTGTTTTTACTCACTTGGGCCTTTTTATTGATCTTTCTACCACGGAATCCAAGACCACTAAGAATTTGGTCTCTCATGCTCTAACCTGCAATGCCGAACTAAATTTATATTAACATAGCCCAGGTAAGTTATTAGCATCTTCCAGTATAAATTCTGCTGTAGCTAACAGAAACACACCATTTTGACTTGCCTCTTGCCTACCCTGAAGTAAATAAAGGGTTTTCATTTGGTATCACTAGCTTGTGTCAAAGCTGTTGGCTAGCACATATTCAGAGCTACTGGCATCTGTCTAGTAAGCACAACATTTAATTTACATCCCAGTTAATCTCCAACAGTTACAATCTTGCACGTCGGTGCTCTGCCACAACTGTGATGATAAAAGAAACCTTCATTCTTAACATTGGGAAATTACCCAGTTCAAACATTTTATCTGACAAGCAAACTGCACCATTCTCATTCTCATTCTCCAAGCTCATCACCAATAAGGACACTTTTGGACTTCCCCCATACGCTTGTCATACTGCGACTGCGCGATCACTGAACGAACAGCAGGCTTTTCATTCCTCGCTCTCCTTTTCGGCAATGTTTCCAGAAGCCTCGGATTCCTTCTTCTCCTCGCTGTCCTCGCCTGATTTCACGCTGCTCTCGCTAGACTTTGGGAACGCCACCAGCCGGCTGCGGCTCCGTGCGCCCGGTTGGTACAGCTGCATCGTGGGCCTGTCCTGCAGACAACATGAAAACACATTGACCACTTCCCTTTTTACAGCTGCTGTCTGACTTGCTGAATGTTTTCACTGTTTCCACCATTATCCCTGATATTCACTAGGGATGTGGCCTGGACAAGTGGGCTGGCTAGGCTGGGGCTATTTTCCCTGGAGTGAAAGAGGACAGGGGGTGTCCATAGAGATGTGAAAATCAAAAGAGGGAAAAGATAAAGGTGAATGGTCAGTCTTTTCCCCAGGTAAGTCTAAAACCAGAGGGACACAGAGTTCTGGAGTAACACTGCAAGTCACAGAACATGGATTGGTGATGTTTAGGGTCGGGCCTTTCTTCAGGTCTAAACCAAAGAGAATAGATTTGGAGCAAGGGGAAAAAAGATTTAAAGGGGATTCGATGGTGGTGGACATATGGACCGAGCTGCCAGAGAAAGTTTTAGAGAGAGGTACAATTACAATGTTTAAATGACATTTGGACAGGTGGGCATGGAAGGAATGGTTTTGAGGGATGTGGGACAAAAATAGTCAAAGGGCCAAGCTCAGCAGAAAACTTAATCAGTATGGACAAGTTGAGCCAAAGGGCTTGTTTCCACGCGTTATAACAGCATTGTAGATTTTTCTAAGAATTACTTGGTTAGTTTATAAATTGTTCACTATGTACATCATTCTGCAAAACAATAAACAATGTATTTTTCTTTTAACATGGTTATTAATTCCCTCCAAAAATGCTGGTAGTGTATTAATAATTGGGAACAGCAACAGGACCCTCTGGGTCCAGACAAAATTTAAATGTATTACAGGGCAGCGGGAAGCTGGTTTGCTGAGTTAGTTAAATAACAGCAATTTAATAATAACTGGATGGCTCAAGGTTAAAACCACACAATAATCCATTAAAAAACGCCATTAAATACATTAGAAAACGTTTAGTGCATTTAGAGATACAGCATGGAAACGTGCAAAATCAATGAAATCTCAGAAGTTTAGAAATAAATGAAGAACAAGAGGTTAATAAAATATAACCAAATAAGAACAAAGGAAAAGTTTAATTATGAGAATGTGAATAGGAGGCAAGAAAAAAGTTTACTTTCTTTAAAAGTAGAAAAACTACCAGCACCAGACAAAATGCATCCCTGACTGTCAGATCTTTCCACCATTTTCCAGCTACAGTTATGATGCCAAAGGATGGTGTGGTAACTATATTAAAAATGGGGTTAGGGTTGGAGAGTGGGATTGATCAAACTATTGGAGACAAGGAATCAAACCATTGCGGCAAAATTATAAAATGACATTTTGAAGGACAGTTCAAATAATTATTCAGAAAGACAGATCAACGGGTATCAATGTAGATTTGTCGAGGGATCGTCACAATTGACTAAATTGATGTAACAAGACTGACTGTTGAAGATTACACATTTAATCTTGTTTAATTAGATTTTGGCAAAGTACTTGTCCAAGTGTCACATTGCAAGTAGATCAGAAAAGTAAAATTCATGGGATCCAAGTAAAAACAGCAAGTTAAATCCAAAACTATCTCAGAAGTATAAAGCAGAATTGTATTAGTTGATGGTGTTTTAGTGAAAACAAAAGTATTTGCAGTGGCATTCTACAAGGTGCCAGGAATTCAGTCCAGTGAAGTGCTAATTAATAGATTTGGTAGAGCAAACAAGACAGGGGAATGCACAATAATTGGTAGGACACCAAGAAACAGAAGGACCCAGGGTTGCAAAGCAGGTGGATGAGGTGGCATATGGGATACTTTCCTTTATTTGTTTAGATATAGAATATAACAGTAGGAATGTCTTTCTGGGACTGTATGAAAAACAAGTTGGCTGTAGCGAGAGTAATACAAACAAGTACTGCCAGAAGGATGCTATATCAGCAGACGAGGCTGAGGATATTTATAAAGATGTTACAAGGGATGTTGAAGTTCAGCTTTGCCGATGCTAGTTGATTTCTTTAGAATAAAAAGCCCAATGAGATATAGTTGAAAAGCACAAAACTATGAAACTTACATAGGATGTGTCAAGAACACATTTCCCTTGGTAGGGAAGTCAATAACTTGGAATACAGTTCTAAGGTAATCAGGAAAAGGGTTAGAGGAAATAAAATTCAGAGTGATTAGGGTTGGAAGGCTGGCATAATGGTGCAATGATAGAGTTACTGCCTTATAATGCCAGAGACCCGGGTTCCATCCTGACTACGGGTGCTGTCTGTACAGTTTGTATGTTCTCCCTGTGGCAACGCGAGTTTTCTCCAGATGTTGCAGTTTCCTCCCACACTCCAAAGGCTTACAGGTTTGTAGTTTAATTGGCCTCTGTAAATTGTCTCTAGTGTGTAGGGTAATGCTAGTGCAAGGGGTGATCGCTAGTCGGCACAGACTCAGTGAGCCGAGGGGCCTGTTTCCACACTGTATCTCTAAAGTCTAAAGGAAGGTACTCCCTGACAAGGTGATAAGTGCCTGGATGACCATTGGGTTCTCATAACCAAAAGACAAGCGGGATTAATCAATTGCCCTTTTTCAGCAGCATGGACATAGGACAACAGCTTCCTTTATGCCAGCAATTCACATGTTCATAAATTTGCAATCTTTGTTTACAGTACTAGTGTCTCTTTTGACTGTTTATAAGTGAAGCAATCGTGTACCTTATTTCTAATTCGTTCTTTTCTTAATGAACTTTCGTCCTTCTTATCTTCTTTTCCCCTTTCCAATTTGTCGTAACTAGGTGTGATCTCCAAGCTTTCCTTTCTCCGAGTTTTTTCATTGGATTGATCTTTTTCCTTCTTAATCTCTTCGTCTTTTTTTCTGAAAGATCTGTCAACCTCACACCGCTCCCTCGGCTTCCGTCGCTCTTCCTCTTGCCGTTTCTGCCTCTTTCTCCTTCAGCCTTCTTTCGCGCTCCTTTCCTCTTTCTCCCGGTAATCTCTTCCACCATCGTCTTCAAATCTGTTATGTCCACACAAAGTTAAACTCGTTTAAGGCTCCAGAACAGAAATGCCTAATTAGGAGGACATTTAGTTTGCTTCAAAAAGGCAGCCAGCAAAGACCAACAAAACCCTGGCCACACTCTCATTTCACCCCTGCCATTAGAAAGGTTAGGAAACCATGACCACCAGGTTCAAGAAAGGCTTCTTCCCGACTCTAAAAAGCACAACACCTCCGCACTTCCATAATGTTTGGACAAAGACCCACCATTTATTTATTTGCCTCTGTACTCCACAATTTGGGATTTGTAATAGAAAAAAAAAAATCACATGTTGTCAGATTTTATTAAAGGCCATTTTTATACATTTTGGTTTCACCATGTAGAAATTAGTTGTGTTGGTACATAATCCCCCTATTTCAGGGCACCATAATGTTTGGGATACATGGCTTCACAGGAGTTTGTAATTACTCAAGTGTGTTTAATAGCCTCCTTATTGCTGGTATAAGAGAGCTCTCAGGACCTAGTCTTTCCTCCAGTCTTTCCATCAGCTTTGGAAACTTTTATTGCTGTTTATCAACATGAGGACCAAAGTTGTGCCAATGAAGCCATTATGAGACTGAGAATAAAAACTGTTAGAGATATCAGCCAAACCTTAGGCCTACCAAAATCAACTGTTTGGAACATCATTATGAAGAAAGAGAGCACTGGTGAGCTTACTGTTTAAGAAAGAACTGCAGATGCTGGGAAAAATCAAAGGTGGACAAAAATGCTGGAGAAACTCAGCGGGTGAGGCAGCCATCTATGGAGTGAAGAAATAGGTGACGTTTTGGATCGAGACCCTTCTTCAGATTAATGTGGAGGTGGTGGGGGGGGGGGGGGGGGTGGGAAGAAGAAAGGAAGAGGCAGAGACAGTAGGCTGTGGGAGAGCTGGGAGGGGAGGGGAAGGAGGGAGAAAGCAAGGACTCCCTGAAATTGGAGGTCAATGTTCATACCGCTGGGGTGTAAACTGCCCAAGCAAAATATGAGGTGCTGCTCCTCCAATTTGCAGTGGGACTCTGGCCATGGAGGAGGCCCAGGACAGAAAGATCGGATTTGGAATGGGAGGGGAGTTGAAGTGCTGGGCCACCGGGAGATCAGGTTGGTTAGTGCAAACCGTGCGGAGGTGTTGTGCGAAGCGATCCCCAAACCTACGCTTGGTATCACCGATATAGAGCAGCAGACACCTAGAGGAGCACCTCATATTTCGCTTGGGCAGTTTACACCCCAGCAGTATGAACATTGACTTCTCCAATTCCATGTAGTCCTTGCTTTCTCCCTCTTTCCTCTCCCCTTCCCAGCTCTCCCACAGCCTACTGTCTCCACCTCCTTCCTTCCTTCTTCCCACCCCTCCCCCCACCTCCACATCAGCCTGAAGAAGGCTCTCGACCCGAAACACCACTATTCCTTCGCTCCACAGATGCTGCCTCACCCGCTGAGTTCCTCCAGCATTTTTGTCTACCTGGTGAGCTTACTAAGTGCAAAGGGACTGGCAGGCCAAGAAAGACCTTTACAGCTGATGTCAGAATTCTCTCTATAATAAAGAAAAATCCCCAAACCCCTGCCCAACTGATCACAAACACTATTCAGGATCAGGCGTGGATTTGTCAATGACCACTGTCCGGAGAAGACTTCATGATCAGAAATACAGAGGCTACACTGCAAGATGTAAACCACTGGTTAGCCGCAAAAATAGGATGGCCAGGTTACAGTTTCGCCAAGAAGTACTTAGAGCAACCACAGTTCTGGAAAAAGATGGACAGATGAGACGAAGATTAACTTATATTAGAGTGATGGCAAGAACAAAGTATGGAGGAGAGAAGGAACTGCCCAAGATCCAAAGCACACCACCTCATCTGTGAAACAGTGATGGAGGTGTTATGGCCTGGGCATGTATGGCTGCTAAAGGTACTGGCTCACTTATTTTCATTGATCATACAACTGCTGATGGTAGTAGCATAATGAATTCTGAAGTGTATAGACACATCCTATCTGCTCAAGTTCAAACAAATGCCTCAAAACTCATTGGCTGTCGGTTCATTGACAATGATCCCAAACATACTGCTAAAGCAACAAATGAGTTTTTCAAAGATAGAAAATAGTAAATTCTTGAGTGGCCAAGTCAATCACCCGATTTGAACCCAATTGAGCATGCCTTTTATATGCTGAAGATAAAACTGAAGGGACTAGCCCCCAAAACAAACATAAGCTAAAGATGGCTGCAATACAGACCTCACAGAGCATCACCAGAGAAGTTCAAGCTGTCATTGCATGCAAAGGATATGCAACAAAATACTAAACATAACTACTTTCATTTACTTGACACTGCTGTTGCCCTGAATGGTGCCCTGAAATGTGGGGGGCCATGTATAAATACTGCTGTAATTTCTACATGGTGCAACCAAAATGTATAAAAATGGCCTTTATTAAAATCTGACAATGTGCACTTTAACCACATATATTTTTTTCTATTACAAATCTCAAATTGTGGAGTACAGAGACATAAATAAATCATGGGTCTGTCGCAAACATTATGGAGGGCACTGTATGAACTATGGGAAATCTATGGTTGCACTCAGGACTTCAGGCTTGTTTCTTATTAGTATTAGGGTTATTAATTTATTGAATTTGTTTATTAGGTTATGTATGAGTATTGTGTTTACAGGACTGTTATGATGCTGCAAGTAAGGATTTTGTTGTTCCAATTTCAATACAATTAAACACTCTTGATTCTTGTCTTGACTCGTGATGCAAAGTGGAGGTGGCCGATAAAGGTGTACTTGTTATCGGTTTTCTGTTGCCCTGCAAGGATGGTATACAGACTCAGCAAAGCTTTTAAACAGAGTTCCATGCCAGGAAATCAGTGCATCTGAAAGGCTACCAATCATTGTCCATGTCTAAATAATCTAGAACCAGGGGACTGAGTCAACTGCAATACTGTCGGCTAGAGACAAAGGCCAGATCAGGTAGAAACAAATTACCTTTTAGCAAATGAATAGTAACGAACAGATGGGTTTTGACAAATATGGTAACTTGTTATTGACCCGAGTTTTGTATTGGAATTTTGGAATTCTGGATTTAACCACATGTAAATTCTGCTGGATTTCTTGGTTGCTAATTATTCTAACTGCCCATCCCATACTGATCTTCGTCTTTAGCCGCCTCCATTACCAGAATGAGGTCACCCACAAGCTGGAGGGACAGCACCTCATATTCCGCTTGGGAAGTTTACAACCCAACGGTATGAACACAACATTCTTTAACTTCACGTAATAACACCCCTCTTTCTTTCCCATGCCCACTTTTCTCCCATCTCCCCATGTCATCGCACCTCCTTCCCTTCCTTCCTACACTCCCCTCCCCAAGTCCTTAATTCCACCCCCACCGCCCCCCCCCCAAACCAATCCCATTCCACCCACATCCCTCCCTTGGCTTTACATGTCACTCTTCTTATCTGGCACCCTTTTGACTTCTTTTCAGCTCAAGCCTTTGTCACTTACTCCACCCATTTCCCTAAACCCCTTCATCTGTATCCTCCTATCACTTGCTGGGCTTTGTCCTGCCTCCAGCTCTCTTTTCCAGCTTTCTCCCCCCCAACTCCAATCAGTCTGAAGAAGGGTCCCAATATGACACATTGCCTATCCATTCCCTGGCCAGGTGCTGCTTGACCCACCGAATTACTCCAGCAATGTGTTTTGCCAGATTAACAGATTCCCAAAGTGCACAGGAAAGTTCTCGCCAGCTCTTCAAAGCAGTTATTTGGGCTACTGTGAATCTAATGGTGTTACTCTCATCCGATCCTGAAACCATGGGTTAAAAGTACACTGAAGAATTTTTTTGCATTAAAAGCCAAAGTACTGCTGCATCATTTATCCGCGTCGGTAAATGCAAATAATCAAGTGACACTATTTTGATCATTTATTCACTGGGGTAAAGGTGAGAGCAATTTCTAAATATCTGGCCCCTTTTCCCTGCCCTACTGTAGTGATCCCACCATGGACAGTTCCGTCAATAGTCACGTTAAATAGGTACATACATTACTCCACCGTGCAGTCTGTTACATCTTCAGAGAAGCGAGATACAAAACCTTGTCCCAATATTTCAGTAAACAAATACAGACCCATCATTGATTTTCCAGCACTCCACCAGAGCCTTGATGGATTACCCGTTTAGCCGGACCAACAGAAGACACGGTCTTGGCTCGCAGTGCTGTCCATGGAACAGTCCTGCCAGCTCCAACTAGAGCCCTGGTCGCAGGATGCAAATTCGACCCGCCGATCATTGCAGAAGTCCCGATGAAATAGAGATCGGCCGCCTCATTTACAGCGGAGCAACAAGTTGCTGGGAAAATTGGTGGTGGACCTGCACTTTCAAAGCAGGGATTGAGAGATGATAGAAGTCCTCCTTCTCAAGCAATTCCTAATAAAGCAGGTTTGGGTGGCTAGTTACTGTAGGTCAGATCATGCAACCCATAGAAGCAAATAGCTCTCACTTTGGTCCCATTGGTGACTCAATGGCCTCAATTACAACTCTGAGCTAGAAGGCTGTGAAGTAATGTTACACTCAAAATAAGGCCACTTTTCATTTGTCTCATCAGCCAGGAACTAATGATGAACACATTTATATATCAAGGTATCATCTTCAAAAAAAGGTCTAGGGAATGTCACAGGTTAGACTGAATGAAAGACTAAATGACATTCATTGAACGTTGACACAGAATAGCACTCAAACTTTTACAGAAAAGATCATAGTACGTAGTTCAAGGTAGCACAAGCTCAGAAAGTACAGAGAGACCAAAAACTGCAGATGCTGGAATCTTGAGCAAAATACAAAGTGCTAGAAGAAAGCAGGCTACATTTAGTTTAGAGATACAGTGTGGAAACAGGCTCTTCGGCCCACCAAGTCTGCACTGACCAGAGATTCCGTACTCTCGCACTATCCTATATAGCAGGGACACTTAAAAAAATAATTCTGAAGCCAATTACCCAACAAACCAGCATAGTTGGAGTTTGGGAGGAAACCCAAGCACCCAGAAAAAACCATGTGTCGCAGGGAGAACGTACAAACTCCGTGCCGACAGCAACCGTAGTTAGGATTGAACCAGGGTCTCTGGTGCTGTAAGCCGACAACTCTACCGCTGCAGCACCATGGAGGGAATTGGAGACAACATTTGGGTAGGGACTCCAACGCTGCCCAACCCACCAAGTTCCTCCAGCACTTTGTGTCATGCTCAGAAAATAGTTCTGATTTGTTCCTCCATGTTTGCCCACTATATGTAAACTACTCAGCACTAATTTATAATCACAGGCAAAAGACTGCACATGTTTAACATGACAACAGGATTCAATTAAATTGCTTTATTCCCACATACTTCTTTCCTTTATCTTCCTTGATTGAACTCTCCAGGCGTTTTCCTTGGCCAATGAAAGGCCTGTCCTCTTTAACCCTCTCTCTTTCCAGTTTCTTTATTTTGTCCTTCGTTTTTTCCAAGCCAGCATCATCCCCTTTTTCTGGCTTCTTCAGGAGCTACAAATCCATTGAGATATATTTCTGTTAGATATTTTGAAATTAATATCACACTTGTAGGAACTATGATGGTATTCTGTACCTTAATCTTTGGTTCATCCTTTGATCGGTCCTTATCTTTATCAAATCCTTTATCTACCATCTTCTTTTGCTTCTCTGCTTCTCTTCTTTTTCGCCTCTCATCCTCTCTCCATTTTCTTCTTTCTTCTTCTCGGAGCCTCCTCTTTTCCAGCTCTCGTCTCCTCCTTTCTTCTCTTTTTTCCTCTCTTATTCTCTGGTAAGGGATATGAGTAGCAAATTATGAACACATTTAGAAAACAAACACAAAACTGATTTTTCAAAATTAAAGGAGCAAGTCTTTACCTGCTTAGTTTTTACATAGTCCAGAAGAGGAGTTGTTTTCTTAGCTGTTAATTAAGGAAAGGTATCCATTTACATTAGTACAAAAACAGCTGATTTCTATAAAATTGCAATGTAATACAGGGAAAAACCTGCAAATTGACACAACATTGGGGCCAAATTACTGCTAAGATCACGAATGCAACAGGTCATGAGTCAAGAGCATCATTGTAAATACTCCAAGATGCACAAAAAGCTGCCATCTCCACTGCTGTTCATCTTATGTTTAGTTCAATGAAACAGAGGAAACAGGCCCTCCACATTGACCTACGATCACCCATACATAAGTTCTATGTTATCTTAGTTTTGCATCCCACACACTAGAGGGAATTTACAGAAGACAATTAACCTACAAACCTGCACGTCTTTGGAATGTGGGAGGAAACCAGAGCATCGGGAGTAAACCCATGCGGGTCACAGGAGAACGTGCAAACTCTGTACAGACAGCACCCATAGTCAGGATCGAACCCAGATCTCCGACGCTGTAAGGCAGCAACTCTTTGCCACAGTGCCAGCGTATATTTCTTAAACACAATGAGGACGAGCTTGGAGAGGGTTGGGTGCTGATGATAGACTGCGGCATGTAATCCTCTTACAATCATTCATTGCATTGCATTATGTGTTTGTTATGCGCTTCTCCAAAAATGATAACATTTAAACCCTTACATCCCTGCGGAGTGGGACTGCTGTGGAATAAATAAGTTTATTACCACAAACACATCTATCATATGTAATACATCTGGGTGTGGTGGTGGCAGAGTGTTTAAATTACTTGGATTAGAAAAACAGAGGCCTGCACCAACAACCCAGATGTGCAGATTTAAATCCTGCTACGGCAGCTGTTATTTAATTTTGGATAATAATCTGGATACTAAAGATACTAAAAGCATCCCAAATTTTTTTGAACATTACAGCACGGGAAAAGCCCCTTGTGCCCACAATGTCCGTGTCAAACATGATGGGAAATTAAACTCTGCCTGCACCTGGTCCATATTCCCTGCAAATCCACATGCCTATCTAAAAGCTCCCTTAAATGCCACTGTTCCAAAATTATAGGGGCAGCATTAGGCAATTTGGCCCTATGCCACTGTTGCACCATCCTCCACCACCATCCCTTGCAACAGGCTCCAGGAACCCACCACTAACTAAAAAATCTGCTCACATATCTCCTTCAAATTTTGCTCTTCTCCCTTAAACCCTGCCATTTCACATTTCAACTCTTGTAATTTTATATGCTTCTATCAGCACTCCCCTCCGCCTCCAATAATTTGCAATAATTCACAGAAGTAACATTTTCTGCAACTCTTTTTTTTAGTATAGGATCAAGAAAACATAATTTGGAAACATTTTTAAAACAGTCTCATTTACCTGCTAGCTCTTTTGTTTTAGCTTCAATTTCCTCTAGAAGCGTTTCAGGATTGTTGGCATTTTTCTCATCATCCATGTTATTATAACTCTCCAAAAACTTTTTATATTCGGGATCTAGGAAATGGACACACGTAAATGCGTAAACTTCAATAAATTCCCAAACATACTCAATCAAGAATCAATACGGAAAGACTGGAGGTTAGTACATTCAATTAAACTTCTTCCCTTTCAAATAAAATTATCTGCCCATTCTACCCTAATCTCTAAAGCATGTTGCTAAAATACATAATTGAAGTTACCTGGCTGAAAGAAAACAGAACTAAACAACTGTAATTAATAACTGCATGGTAAGATGTCACTAAGTTCCAGGGTTAGAACCAGCAAACCGCACTTGCCACCTAGATAGTTTGTTTCAAAGGTAGATTAAAGAGCAACAAATACATCATTAGCCAAATTGAAAGAACACCAAAAATACCCAAATTAAATTGCAGATGGTGGAAATCTGAAGTAAAATGTTGGAATAATTAAAGGGCCAAGTTACATCTCTGGAGATAGACAGAATTAACATGTCTATGTTTCTTAATCTGTTGAAAATATGTCATAGTTTCATCAGAAATAAACAGCATTGATCTGGAACATTTCTTATCTCTCCCCCCCCCCCCCTTCATAACTTCCCCCGACTTCACAGCTTCCATCTATATCTCACACCACTTGTCTTTTCATCTTTGGCCTTTGCCCAATCATGTGTTAAGAAAACCGGCCCCCCTCCCCCAAACCTATATCCATCACTTTCCAGGCTTGGTCCTTCTCCACCCCCCCCTCCCCCCACATTTCCAACTTTCTTCACTCACCACCAGCACAATAAGTCTGAAGAAGCACCCCGACCCAAAACTTGACCTATGCATGTTGTCGAGAGATGCTGCCCAGCCGCTAAGTTACTCCAGACTTGGTGTCTTTTTTTGTAAACCAGCATCTGCAGTTTCATGTTTTTATATTCCCCTGGATGCTACCTGGATGTTTCCAATGCTTGTTACTAAAAATATTTCCCTCATTTCTCCAACTAGAAAGCCAAAATTGGTTTTTTTTCTACATTGCTCCTTATCTAAATTACTAACAATTCCTTTAAGTAATGAAAGTAGAATTGTTTTAGTAGGAAACAAGTCTTGCGATGGATTGAAAGCACAAGCATTATTTTCAGTTTTTCTTTAAACTCCACAAACCACTTGATAAAACATCTTCCCACTCAGAACTCCCAAAGCCCATCTTCTAGCTAGCAAGGAAACACATGCATTTCTACAGAGCCTTTTAGAATGACTTTCAGCACTCTGGAAACAGTCACATTTTTGACATGTACTCACTTCTATAATGCAAGAAATGGAGCAACTTCATCCACACATCACTATTAAATTGCTGTTTGTGCTCAGATAATCAGTTTTAGACTATATCTGGTGTAATCTGGGTGGTTTAGTTTTAGCTTAATTTGGAAATGCAGCACGTAAATAGGCCCTTCAGCCCGCTCCAACCATTGATTACCCATTCACACTAGTTATATGTACTTCCACTTTCTCATTCACTCCTACATACTAGGGGGAATTCTGAATCAGCAATTGTGGTCACAAAATATTTGATTGGGTTAAAACCAGATGGGTTTAGCATTAATGTCCTCACTTGTCATGGGCTGCTTTAAATTTCAGACCTACATGGGTGGTCGACTCTTAATTGCTGTCATTATCAAGGGCAACAAGGGATGGTCAATAAATGTTGGTCCAGCTAGCAATGCCCAAAGTTTGCAAATTATTGTATCGTTTGGCAATGTGAAGAAATATCAGCTAAGACAGTAGGGGCTGTTCACATTGGCTCCAAGGAACACCTTGAGACTGCCAGCGACAGCAGACAAGTCTATTCCAAAGATTTCACTTTAGTACTGCAATGGAGCTTCATGTAGTATATCAACTTATAACTGGAGTGGGTACAACAGGAATAACCAAGGCTGATTTACACTCAACCACACAGTGCTGCAGTAATTCAGTGGATTAGGCAGCACCTCTGGACATGGATAGGCAACTTCAGATAAGACTTTTTCATAGTCTGAAGAAGGGCCCCAACCCAAAGCATCGCCTATCCAAGTCCTCCAGAGATGCTGCCTGACCCGCTGAGTTACTGCAGCATTCTATGCAAGATTACAGCATATGCAGTTCTTGTATCTCTACAATTTACACCCTATACATCAACCAGAAAGTTGTAAAAGCCCAAGCAAAACAGAAGACAAAATTTGTTTATAACAAATATTGACACTATGGAAATAAAGCAGGTGTTCCGTACCATCACTAAAGTGCGTACTGTCTGCATTTTCTTCAATAGTTCCTGCTTTTGCATCTTTTTTCTTGCTTTTCTTTTTTGGAATTTTCTGAAATGGAGCAAATTCTACAATAGCAGGGTATTCCTGACCTATTTGCAGGAAAAAGAGAAAAAGAAAACACATGTAAGATACCTGTAAAAGGTTCAACTATAAGATATTCAATTTAATATTACATTTTCATCAAAAAAATAAATTGAATATGGGTGAAGCATAACAATTAGGATGGAACTGGAGCAACTTGTTCAGAAATCAATTTTTGATTTAGATCAATGAAACATTCTTGACAGCTGTTTTAACTAAAATATAAGCATAGCTTGTGTACCCCAACCCCCCCCCCCCCCCCCCATTCCATTAATTTGGAATATTTTGAAGTGTTCCCTATTCACAGCCAGGAAATATATCAAAAGATTATTATATTTAACATTTCCCCATGTTTATTTCCAAAAGACCAATTATTTCAATGAAATACGACTTTTCTTAAGGGAGTCTTACAAAGAGAAGCTTTCCAAAGTGAAATAATTCTTTCAAAAGTACATTATTATACGATTACATCCCAGGAGTGGGAGGTAAAAATGATATTTACCATATTAACATTGAAAGAGAAATAACCATTCAATAATTTTGAGAATGCACAATGGCAAATGATTTAATGGGTGCTTTCCACAAAAGCTTTTCACTGTACCTCACTACACGTGACAATAAACTAAACAGAAACTGGATGCAAGTTGCAGAAAACAAATGAGGTGTTATCAAGAATAGTTAAAAGTACTGTACCTTTGCTATCAATGAAAACATAGCCATCAAATTGATCCCTGAAGAGAACAATATCTTCTTGGTTTTTGAAATTGATGTATGCTCTGGAAAATATGTGAGGAAACAAACTGTAGAGGGAAAAAGAGAAATTTAATGCAAGAAATAATTTGAAAAGGTGAATTAGTTCTGAATTGTTTTTGCAGCTTTAACAGTTAATATCTTAATCTGAGTGAGTTCAATTGTAACTCATCCAAAATTGCTAATAATACAAAGCCAAGGAACAGTGTGGGTTGTGAGGAAGAGACACAGAGGCATCATGAGGTTATAGATAAATTAAGTGAACGAAGTGGGATATATGGTGGGGAAGAAGCAAAATCATGCATTTCTTCAAAAAGGCTGGAGTATTATTTTAAATTACAAGTGAATTAAAAGTGCTGATGTTTAGAGGGCTCTGGGCATTCTTGTACACAAATCACTGAAAGCAAGCAATTATGACGACAACTGATACGCTGGCCTTTATTGCAAGTGGATGTGTGTGCAAGTGTAGTGATTCCCTGCTCCAATTATGTAGGGCCTGATAGGAACACATCCGCAGTGTTGTGCACTCGTCACCCTACCCAAATATATACCTACAATAGAGGAACAGCAGCAGAGCTGCTGCCTCATGGCACCAGAGACCCAGGTTTGATCTTGACTATGTGTGTTGCCTGTGTGGAGTTTGTACATTCGCCTTGAGCAATTCAGCTCTGACTCAAGCAGAAATAAGCATTTCAAGATCAAACATAAAAGGCAGAGATTCAGATTGCTACTTTGCCATCTAAATAAAATTGCTGGAATGTCCAAAACAGGCCAGTCAAATGATTCATATTACACTCCATAGAATAAGTATTTATGTTAACCCCAATCATGGAGACAATCAAAAAGACAACCCTGTAATGGCTATTCATAAATCAAGTTGATTATTGTCAAAGTTCTGTATTTCTGTTCAAAGCACTATCCTAATTTAGAAATGCGTGTGCTGTCCACTGAAAGCATAGAAAATAGCGATCAGTTTTGGTCAGTACGTGATTCAATTATCAGCATGTTTTACTTTCAGATATATTTACATATGATTGCAGTTGGGATCAGTCTGAGATGGATACAGGAATCTGAAATATTTCATTCTAGAGTTAAATGCAGATTTAACATCAAACTCATGATGTTAGTTCTAAGACACCTAAGCTGCTCTGCAGTCTGCCAGGCTTACAATTAATGCAAATTTTAACTGTTCCGTTGCATAGTTAAATTCTCAATGTCTCAAGATTTTACCACAGGTCGTCAGGAAGAAAAAAAACCTGCAGGTGCTAATAGTCTAAAATAAGAAAAGGAAATATGGAAGATGCTCAGTAGGTCAGGATAGATGTATGGAAATTGAAAGAGAGTTTGTTGAATGAAAGGCGAGCATTTCTAGTTCTTATTACTCTAGCAGGTGAAGCCCATCAACACATAATATTTTAATGAAAAATAAAGAGCAATGCCAGTGCTAAGGCAGTCTATTTTTTGTAAAGTTTGATACAATTCTGCTATACCAAATACTCACCTTGAATTAGTAGAAAAAAACTCAAAGTAATCATGTTCAGGTAATGGGGAAAGTTGTTCCTCCAATTGGTCTTTCGTCAAACTAGGAGGTAGACGGCGGATCACCACCTAAATAAAGTTAAGAATTAAAATCAGTTATTAACTCGCATTAACGTTTGTTAGAACAATTTGTAATAGGTTTGAATTGTGGAATAGGCCACAAATCAGATATCCATTGTGCCGATCAATTTTTAAGCAACAGTATCTGTCGATCACAAAACCAAGCATTCCAACTGCGGGTTTTACAACGGATGATCTGAAGGCCTTGCTTCAATAGGGGATAGTCAGTGGATCACTCAAATACAATTTTTTGGTGACAGAAAAGTTATTCAGAGTTACCAGTTAAAAATGTAACAACTCCCTTAAAAAGTATGTTTTTAGTTTAAACATCAAATACTAACAATATTGTGAGATTACTATAGGTCAGATCTAAAGCAGGTAGATTTCATGATGACTCAACAAGTAAAGATTAATTCAATTTTAGGAGGCTCTTGTTGACATACAAAATATGTTTCACATATTAATGATGAGTTAAAATGAATCCAGGCTTCTTGAAATCAGAGTGTAGAAACAAGGAACTGCAGATACTGGTTAATACACAGAAGGACACAATGTGCTGGAGTAACTCAGCAGGTCAGGTTTAGGCAGCATATCTGGAGAACGTGGATCTGGAGAACACATATCAGTGCTCTCCAGAGATGATGCCTGAGCTACCGAATTACTCCAGCACTTTGCGTCCTTCCTGAAAGCTGAAATTGTACAATGACAGCAGCATAACCTCAGTGTTGATAATAGTTTTAATTTACAAAGCTCAATGTGCAATTAATGAATAGTGGGACATTTTACTTTTTACTTACATTTTACTGCATGGGATAAATTCCCAGCCATATAATTATACAATTCAGCGTAACCATGGCTAACAAATGGCTACAAGGGCCCAGGGAGCAGTGCCGGTCCCCAGCTGTTTACAAGATATGTCAATGATTTGGATGAGGGAACTAAAGTAACATCTTTAAATTTGCAGACGGCACAAAGCTGGGGTGTTTGGGGAAGGGATAAATGAGTTGAGTGGAGGATGCAAAGAGATTCCAATCTGATTTAGCCAAGTTGGGCAGGTGGACAAATGCATGGCAGGTACAGTTTACAGTGGGTATATCAGAGAACATCCAGTTTTGTTCAAGAAACAGAAAGACAATTTTTCTGATGTGATAATTTGGGAAAATGGAAGATTTCATGAGAACAGGATGTCCTCATATACCAGTCGCTAAGAACAAGTATAGTGATAGACACAAAAAGCTGGAGTAATTCAGCGGAACAAACAGCATCTCTGGAGAGAAGGAATAGGTGACATTGCAGGTCGAGATGCAGTGAACAGTTAGGGTGGCAAATAGGGAGCTAAATTTCATTGTAAGAGGATTGAGTAAAAGAGGAAGAATGTTTTGCTGCATCTGTACAGGGACTTGGTGAGACCTAATCTGCAGATGTACATGCATTTTAGGTCATCTCATCTGAGGAAGCAACAAATCTTTACATGACTGATTCCTCAGATGGCAGTGCTGAACTGGGTAAGTTAGATGTATATTCACTGGAGTGGAGAATAAAAGATAGAGGTTCTCACAGACCTAAAATTTCTAATAGACACTATAGGGAGAACAAGGGGACACAACCTCAGGATACAGGGTATGCCAACAGAATCAAGATTAGGAGAAATTTTTTCACTCAAGATGTGAATCAGTGGAATTCTGCATCCAGGAGTTAAAATCAAGTTATTAAATACAAACGTGATGGAGATAAATATATTTCTTAACACAAAGAGATCAAGAGATATGGTAAGAAAGCAGAAGAGTACTGCAGTGGAAGTTTAATCTTGATCATGTTGAATGGCAGAGCAGCATAAAGTGCTGAAAGGCCTCATCCTGCCCGTTATTTACAAAATATATTAACGATTTAGATGAGGGAATTAAATGTGACATCTCCATGTTTGCAGATGACACAAAACTGGGTGGTGTGAGCTGCAATGAAGATGCTTTGAGACTGCAGGGTGACTTGGATAGGTTGGGCGAGTGGGCAGATGCAGTATAATGATGCTGTCAGATTAGGAAAAGGGGAGGTGCAACGAGACCTTGGTGTGCTTATACATATTTAACTGAAAGTTAGGCATGCAGGTGCAGCAGGCAGTGAAGAAAGCCAATGGCACATTGGCCTTCATTGCTGAGGATTTGAGTTTAGGGGCAAAAGCTCCTACTGCAGTTGTACAGGGCCTTGGTGAAACCACACCTGGAGTACTGTGTGCAGTTTTGGTCTTCTAATTTGCAGAAGGACATTCTTGCTATTGCAGCATAGGTTCATCAGGTTAATTCCCAGGATGGTGGGACTGGCATATGATGAAAGAATGGATCAACTGGGCTGGCATTCACTGGAATTTAGAAGGATGAGATGGGGTCTTATAGAAACATAAAATTCTTAAAGGACTGAAGAGGCTAGATGCAGCAAAAAAAATGTCAATGCTGGGGGAGACCAGAACCAGGGGTCACAGTTTAAGAACAAGGGGTAGGCCATTTAGGACTGAGATGAGGAAAAACATCTTCACCCAGAGTTGTGAATCTGTGGTATTCTCTGCCACAGAAGGCAGTGGAGGACAATTCACTGGATGTTAGATTTAGCTCTTCAGACTAAAGGAATCAAGGGATATGGGGAAAAGCAGGAACAGGGTACTGATTTTAGACGATCAGCAATGATCATATTGAATGGCTCAAAGGGCCGAATGGCCTACTCCAGCGCCTATTTTTCTATGTTTCTGTCTTGTTTTCTACAGTTAAACCCACAACCAGAAAAGGGAATACGGGTGAGACAGTGTGTGAGCAAACACAAACCATAACATGGACAGGAGTGGGACTGTGAACTGTGAACAAACACTCAGCCGCAAAGTAGACGGCATTGTGTAACAGGGTTCGTACACCCACCCAAGTACGGCACAGACAGAAGTGAAACTTTACACAAAAACCCAGGCACAACACAGAAGCGAGTGTGAACACATGCTCAGCAACAACAGACAATACAGTGTACGTGTGTGAGCAAATGCCCAGCCACAACTGGGACAAGAATGAGACACTGTGCAAACACCCAGCCACAACCCTGTGTAACTGTGTATGTGTGTGGGGGTCTGTGAAAGTAGCCCTCGGGACCTGAGTAGACTTGCAACCTGAACCCGTCTGTGGCACCGAGGCCTGTTGCTTCACAAACCTTGGTCAAAGCCTCTCTCTTTTCCTTCTTCTCGGCTCTCTCTGCCCGCTCCTCGTACTTGACCTCGGCTTTCTTCTCTCTGGGTTTGGTGTTCTCCTTATCCTCCTTCATGTTGAGTGGTGACGACGCCACCTGCCGCAGGCCTCTGCCCGACTCTGTGCCCGCGGGGCTGGGGCTGGGCCTCCCGCACGTCGCTCAGCGCTGCCCGCTGCTCTTACGGTGGGCCCGGGGGCGGGACAGGGCAAATGGCCGTGAGGTGACACCTGAGGTGAGATGATGGCGCTCACACCCAGCGGCAACTTTCTGTCCGCTTCTAACAGCTCTGTCGCTTCTATCACTGCGCATGGGCAGCGGGCCGTCTCTGGGAGGCTCCCTACTGCGCATGCTCCGAAAGGGCTGCCGTTGGGGGCGCTCGCGCGTCCACTACACCGAGCCTGCGCATGCTCAGTGCGTAGTGGGACCGCGACTGCTGGTGGCGTCCGCGCATGCTCAAGAGTGCAGAGGGCGAGTGCAGAGGGACGGCCGCTGATCTGGACGTCTGCGCATGCTCAGAACGTAGGCCGTTGGGACGGCCGCGGGCCAGGGCGACCGCGCATGCTCAGTGTGGAGGGCGAGTGGGACGAGGGCAGGTCGCGGCGCCCGCGCATGCTCAGTGTGTAGGTGAGCGGGTCCGGCCGCGGAGCTCGAACAGCGATGTGGTACGAGATCCTCCCCGGCCTCAGCCTCATGGCCGTGTGCCTGACCATCCCCGGCCTCGCCACCCTCTACATCCATAGGTGGACGAACGGCGGCAAGGTGAGTGTGGTCGTGGCAGTGTGTGGGCTCACGGACCCCGCTGCAATATAGTGTTGTGCCTCTTGCCCTTTATTCAACACCTGTCGTCTGCCTCTGATGATCCTCCTGGAGGCGACGGTGGGCCGCTGCAGCTCTGTGTGGTGAGGTGGTCCCCAACAGTCTCGGAATATGGGCAGTTTAACTATGATAGACCGAGGTTACGTTTCCAAGAGACGATATTGTGCGACTGGGGGTGGAAGCTGCACATTTTCCCACGTAAATGCTGCCCTTGCCTTTCCTGGATGGAGAGGTCAAGGATGGAGCTTGGTGAGTAACTGCAAATAAGGGCGCAGAAGAGTTTTACTACAATGCTGTCTGGATTAGAGGGTATTAGCTACAGGAAGCGATCAATTTGCCACACTGTCCGGTGGATGTAAGTGTACCTTTACTGGAAGGAGCAGCTGGTTCTGAGGCAGAAGGTCAGTGCTGCAAAGAGGAGATACCGCGCTTTACCAATTATATCCAGCGCTCCCTGTTCGTGGATTAAATTTAAATGTTTATATAAATAGACTTTTAAGTTATTGGCTGCAATATTTCTTTGCTGAAGCTATTGTAATGTATGGCAGATGCAGTATAATGTGGATAAATGTGACGTTATCCTTTGGTGGCAAGAACAGGAAGGCAGATTATCATCTGAATGGTGAAGAAAGCTAATGGCATGTTGGCCTTCATAACGAGAGGAGTTGAGTATTGGAGTAAAGAGGCCTTTCTGCAGTTGTACAGGGCCCTGGTGATACAAGATACAAGATACATGTATTTGTCACATGTGCCAGATGGCACAATGAAATGTGATTAGCATACAGCCATACAATAAAAATAAAGAACACACAATAGAGTTCAACATAAAAACATCCCCACACAGCAGAATCAAAGTTTCCCACTGTGAGGGAAGGCACCAAAGTCAGTCATCTTCCTCTAATGTTCCCCAATGTTCACCCGTGGTCGGGGCCTCCCCGAGCCCTCCGCAGTCGCCGGCCGCTATGGGCGGCCCGATGTTCAGGCCAGCTCGCCGGGGTGATGTAAGTCCGACGTCGGGGCTGGGGGACCTCCTCAGCAGCCTGGACATCAGAGTCGGCCACCTCCTACCGGAGTTCGCGGCTCCCAAAGTCCGCAGGTCGCGCTGGGCGGAGATACAACGCTGGCGGCCCTCGGCAAAGGGCCCCAGGGCTCCGCAATGACGGTCAGCGCCGCCCGCGTTGGAAGCTCTCCCAAACCGCAGCTCCACGATGTTGGAGCAGCGGCCCAACGCTCCGGAGCTCCAAACGGCGATCCAGGTAGGCATCGCCCGCTCTGCAGTGAATTCAGCACTGCGCCGCCGCTGTTGTTGCTCTGGTCCGGTTCCCGGTCCCCGGCAGGAAAGGCCGCTCCGATCCAGGTGGTAGGCCGCGAGGAGGGGGGCGAGGACGCGACTCGGAGAAATAGTCGTGTCCCCGCCAGGAAGCGACTGGGAAACAGTTTCCCCCTTACCCTGCCCCCCTCCCCACATAGAAAAGTGAGACCACACCTGGAGTATTGTGTGCATTTTTGGTGTCCTAATTTGAGGAAGGACATTCTTGCTATTGAGGGAGTGCAGTGTAGGTTCACGAGGTTAATTCCCGGGATAGCAGGACTGTCATAATATGAAACAGTGGAGTGACTGGGCTTGTATTCATTGGAATTTAGAAGGATGAGAGGGGATCTTATAGAAACATAATATTATTAAGGGATTGGACACACTAGATGCAGGAGACATGTTCCTGATGTTGGGGGAGTCCAGAGGCAGGGGCCACAGTTTAAGAATAAGGGGTAGGCCATTTAGAACTGAGGTGAGGAAAAACGTTTTCACACAGAGAGTTGTGAATTTGTGGAATCCTCTGCCTCAGAAGGCAGTGGTGGCCGATTCACTGGATGCATTTAAAAGAGAGTTAGATAGAACTCTTAGGGTTAGCGGAATCAAGGGATATGGGGAGAAGGCAGGAACGGGGAACTGATTGTGGATGATCAGCCATGATCACATTGAATGGCTGGCTCGAAGGACAGAATGGCCTATTCCTGCACCTATTGTCTGTGCATCTATGTATGTATCTGCAAAGCAAAAGGCAGTCAAGGAGAAAATATCAAGATTACATTGATTTCTTAAGAAGGTATCATTTCTAACGACATTACAACATGCCGTCAAAGCAAAGAGATAAACACAAGGAGAATAAATAAAATAGATTAGATACATGTATCTTGCATGAATAAAGCAATAAAGACTTGAATTGTTATGGACTAGGTTTTCTTCAGGCTGTGTGCATTCATGTGTTGAGTTAAGAGGATGACTACGATAAAGCAAACTGTTAAATGAGTGAGTAAGGAAATGATTAGGAGGACTGTGAATATTGATGGGTGAACTGGATGTATTTTCTCTGGCCAATCCATCTTTCTTGCATCAGCTTCTGAAGAGTAATCCATCTGGGCTCAGCCCCTGCCTTGAAGTTGATGTTGGTTTTCCTTCTTGAAAGCTATTCATAGATAGCTTTCAAGAAGTCCACCACCACCACCACCCCCCACACCCTCCTCTATCTTTCAGTCTGAAGAAGGGTTCTGACTCAAAATGTCACTTATTCCTTTTCTCCAGAGATACTGCCTGACCTGCTGAGTTACTCCAGCATTTTGTGTCTGTCTTCGGTGTACACTTTGGTATTTCCTTCCCACTACATAAGATGAAGATGAAACATTAGTTTTCATGAATAACACATCGCTACTCCCTTTCTCTCTGTGGTAAAACTTTAGCACAATATCTTTCCATGAGTAAACTGGGATTGGGAATGTCACATTTGGTTAGTCTTGAATTAAATCCTTAGAATGAGTGCTATATGAAGTGCAACTTTTATTTATTTTTTAAATCATAAGAAATAGGATTAAAGCACATGATTCCCTGAGCAAGTTTTATCATTCAGAAGTACCATGGTTTATTTTCCTACTTGACCCCCCAATTCCTTTCCAAAAAATAGTAGTTGTCCATTTTGAATATACTAATGACTGGATGTCCACAGCCCTCTGGGTTAGAGTAATTATTCCTAATTTGCATGCTGATTTGCTGGTCTCTTATTGGGTCATTTTTGACCCCCAAATAAAAAATACTACTGGTTACTATTATTTGTGAAATAAAAGCCTTTTAAATCATAGAAAGACAATATGCTGGAGTAACTCAGCAGGTCAAGCAACATCTCTGGAGAACATGGATATGTGATGTTTCAGCAAGGAATCATTTTTCAGACTGATTGCCGGAGAGCGGGAAAGAAAGCTTGATAAGAGGGGAAAAGTGATCGCTGAGTCTATGCGATGTAACACCATTTCCCTTTACCTTCTCCATCCAGGAACCCCAGTAGTCCTTCCAGGCGAAACAGAGCTTCACATGTACCTCCTCTAACCTCATATAATGCATCTGGTGTTCTCAATGTGGCCTCCTACATAAGCGCAACCAAACGTAGACTCGGCGACTGCTTTGCCGAACACTTGCACTCAGTCTTCTAAAGCCTACTGGATCTCCTGGT
Organism: Malacoraja senta; assembly: GCA_038087875.1. Classification (NCBI taxonomy): domain Eukaryota; kingdom Metazoa; phylum Chordata; class Chondrichthyes; order Rajiformes; family Rajidae; genus Malacoraja; species Malacoraja senta. The sequence goes on from CM075983.1 coordinate 48,608,429, forward strand.
TGCTAATTCCATTTCCATACTGACCTTTCTGTCCTGGGCCTCTTCTATTGTCAGAGTGAGGCCAGCACCTCATATTGGGTCACAACTCAATGATATGAATATTTAATTCTCCAATTTGAGATAATGACCCCATGGACAGCCCCCTTCCCCTCCCCTTTCCCCCCACAAGAACCCTCTCCCTTTCTTCCCCCCCACTCTCCTCCCTTGAACCCTGGCTGAGCTTGCACTGGTTTCTCCTCCTCACCCCCCCCCCCCTATCCCTGACTTTAAAACCTTGCCTGTGTTCATCTATTACTGGCCATACCTTGTACTGCCCCCCTCTTTTCCAGCTCCCCCCCTCCTTTCCCCCATCCACATGCCATTGGGCTGAAGAAGGGTCCGAACCTGTTGAGTTCCTCCAGCACTTAGTGTCTTTCTTTGATATAAACCAGCATCTGCAGTTCATTGTTAATGCCTTTTAAATCAGATTTACCAAAGCATAAATGTATATCATGAAAACTATATGTTGCTTTGTAAGAAAATCAGATGCTGTTAACAGATTTCAATGATTGTTCATACTCAGGAAAAACGGACTGCACGTTTACCTTATCACTGGAGTCTGTTGGAAAGAGACAGGAGAGTGTCTGACTGCAAAACCTATTACAAATCAAAGGTAAATTCTTAAAGTGAATACTGAAATATTTTATTTTGATCTCTGGTTGGATCCACTTAACATTAATCTTGCAATGCAATTAAAAAGTAAAGAGCAGTCAGTTAATTTAGATGTAAGATTTCAATTATAATTTATTTATTGTGATTATGTAACGTGATTATCCTGTTTTCTTTCATTTTAACAGGGATTAGAAAACATCGACTGATGGGCTTTTCATCTTGAACATCCAGTTTGTGATCCTAAAGGAGAAGCATTACTAAAATATGAAATTTAATCCATGTTTCATAATGTAAACTACATAGTTGAATATAAAATGGAAGATACAATCTCCTTGTATGTAGCTTGTGTTGTCTATTACAGATAAATTTGGGAAGGCAATAGAAAGTAGGGAGAAAGAAATTAGTGAGTTTGGACCCAAGAAATGCTGATTCTGGGCTATCAATATATTAATTGAAAAGGTTTCTGTGTTGTATCTCTCGTACCTATCTTGTCCTTTTTAATTCTTTTGGAGCTTGCAAATTCTATTAGCACATAGCCAAATAAAATTAAACAAGCACAATAAGAGTAAGCACAGGGTGGTGAACCCCTGTATGTTTCTGTAGTGGAGAAATTTCAGCAATAAATTTCAAACCATGCAATGATATCAACAATGTCCATAATGCAATGACTGTAATCCTCATTTGTATGATCATGGTTTAGTAAACCAATGAAACTAGTTTGTCCTCTTGCTGGTATCTATATTGATGTCTTCAGAAGTTGGGAAATAAATATGTTGAAGAGTTTCGAGAGAAAGTTCTGCTTGGATGCTAGCTTTTGCACTGGGTAAAGTAGTAAGATGTTGAAATGAAAGAAGGCATCCTGGCCATTGTTTTGATCAGGTATTCTGCAGGTGTAAACAGGGAAGTAAACAAGCCTTTGGAAAGGAATAGAGGGAGCTGCTTCATATGGATTGTGACAATTATTGTGTTCCAGTACAGTATTCAAGTATAAATATACGGCACTTACACGCTACAAGCTCTGATTGTTTTTCGGTCTTAAATGGAATGCTGGACGCTTCTCTTCAAAGCAGGTGCAAGACTTTTCCAGTATTCTTTTTATACAGTAGAGTTGCAGATATCCTTCCTGCCATTAATTAATATCCTTTTTTTTTTTTTTACTTGCCCATGCACATAGGGCAAACAACCAGACAGACTTACCAGGCCACCGATGAGCTATAAAGGCATGCTTTGTAGTCTGTACTGCAGCTTTGTTCCTATTTATATGGTTATAGGTTCGGTGTTTAGCCGTGGCCTCCAAGTAATGCCCTGCGCAGTTTCCCTGCTAACGCAGCTTGCGCTTTAAGTGTGTGTGTGTTTAATTCCTTCATCTATTATTGAACAAGGTCAAACATGCCAATTGCTCATTTCTAGTCAAGGTTGCAGAGGAATTATCTATAATTCCATATTTAAATCCTAAATAAGAATTGGTAAGATGAAAAGTAATCTACTTCTTCATGGGAGAATAAGCAAGTGAAGTAGGAGTGCACCATTTTGTGCCATTCAATTATATGGCCAGTTCTATTGTAAATCTATCTTCCTGGCTGAACCCTGTATGCCTTGAATTCCTTAGTATTCGTGTACTGGTTACTTTCAGTCTTCAATAAACTCAAAAACTGAGCATGCACAACACTTTGGGTTTAGAATTCCAAAAGTTGACAACCCTCAGAACAAAGGGGCTTCGCATCTCAGTCTTGTAACCAGCCCTCACCCTTGGATTCTGCTCCTATGGAATATTCAACAAAACACAGTGCTGGAGGAACTCATCAGGTCAGGCAGCATCTGTAGAGGGCATGGACAGACAAGATTTCTGGGTTATGACCCTTCTTCAGACTTACATGCAAGATCATCTACAAGTTGATGCACAATCCGCAGACCAGTAGGTGAGCACAATTTAATGGGTTTTTTAAAGGAAAATACGTAGGACACAAAAGATAAAATACCATGTCAAATCAGCAAGGCATATTTTTATTATTTCTTAAACTATTACTTTCCCATTATTAGAGTAAACCATTAGGGCACATCTTCTCATGAATCCTGTTAAAGAAGGAACTGCAGATGCTGGAAAATCGAAGGTATACAAAAATGCTGGAGAAACTCAGCGGGTGCAGCAGCATCTATGGAGCGAAGGAAATAGGTAACGTTTCGGGCCGAAACCCTTCTTCAGACTGATAGGGGGTGGGGAGAAGAAAGGAAAAAAGGAAAAAGGCGGAGGAGGAGCCCGAGGGCTGGGGGAGGGGAGGAGACAACCAGATGGCTGATGAAGGGGAGGGGACAGCAAGGGCTAGCAGAATTGGGAGAATTCAATGTTCAAGCCCCCAGGATGTAGACTGCCCAAGCGGAATACGAGGTGCATTTCCTCCAATTTATGGTGTTGCTCGCTGTGGCCATGGAGGAGACCCAGGACAGAGAGGTCAGATACGGAATGGGAGGGGGAGTTGAAGTGCTGAGGCACCGGGAGTTCAGGTTGGTTATTGCGGACTGACCGGAGGTGTTCGGCGAAACGATCACCAAGCCTCCGCTTGGTCTCACCGATGTAGATCAGCTGGCATCTAGAGCAGCGAATGCAATAGATGAGGTTGGAGGAGATGCAGGTGAACCTCTGTCGCACCTGGAACAACTGCTTGGGTCCTTGAATGGAGTAGAGGGGGGAGGTGAAGGGACAAGTGTTGCATCTCTTGCGGTTGCAAGGGAAAGTACCAGGGGAGGGGGTGGTATGGGAGGGAAGGGAAGAATTGACAAGGGAGTTACGGAGGGAGCGGTCTTTGCGGAAGGCAGACATGGGGGGAGATGGGAAGATGTGGCGAGTGGTGGGGTCACGTTGGAGGTGGCGAAACTGACGGAGGATCACTTGTTGTATGTGACGGCTGGTGGGGTGAAAGGTGAGGACTAGGGGGACTCTGCCCTTGTGAGTGGGGGGATGGGGAGAGAGAGCAGTGTTGCGGGGTATGGCAGAGACCCTGGTGCGAGCCTCATCTATGGTGGAGGAGGGGAACCCCCGTTCCCTGAAGAATGAGGACATTTCAGATGCCCTGGTGTGGAACGCCTCATCCTGGGAGCAGATGCGGCGTAGATGGAGGAATTGGGAGTGGGGGATGGAGTCCTTACAGGAAGCAGGGTGGGAAGAAGTGTAGTCCAGATAGCCATGGGAGTCGGTAGGTTTGTAGTGGATGTCGGTAAGGAGTCTATCACCTGCGATGGAGATAGTGAGGTCAAGGAATGGTAGGGAAGTGTCGGAAATGGTCCAGGTGTATTTGAGTCATCCGCTTCACCACCAACTTCCATCCGGCACTCAAATACACCTGGACCATTTCCGACACTTCCCTACCATTCCTTGACCTCACTATCTCCATCGCAGGTGATAGACTCCTTACCGACCCACTACAAACCTACCGACTCCCATGGCTATCTGGACTACACTTCTTCCCACCCTGCTTCCTGTAAGGACTCCATCCCCCACTCCCAATTCCTCCGTCTACGCCGCATCTGCTCCCAGGATGAGGCGTTCCACACCAGGGCATCTGAAATGTCCTCATTCTTCAGGGAACGGGGGTTCCCCTCCTCCACCATAGATGAGGCTCGCACCAGGGTCTCTGCCATACCCCGCAACACTGCTCTCTCTCCCCATCCCCCCACTCACAACATGGGCAGAGTCCCCCTAGTCCTCACCTTTCACCCCACCAGCCGTCACATACAACAAGTGATCCTCCGTCAGTTTCGCCACCTCCAACGTGACCCCACCACTCGCCACATCTTCCCATCTCCCCCCATGTCTGCCTTCCGCAAAGACCGCTCCCTCCGTAACTCCCTTGTCAATTCTTCCCTTCCCTCCCATACCACCCCCTCCCCTGGTACTTTCCCTTGCAACCGCAAGAGATGCAACACTTGTCCCTTCACCTCCCCCCTCTACTCCATTCAAGGACCCAAGCAGTCGTTCCAGGTGCGACAGAGGTTCACCTGCATCTCCTCCAACCTCATCTATTGCATTCGCTGCTCTAGATGCCAGCTGATCTACATCGGTGAGACCAAGCGGAGGCTTGGCGATCGTTTCGCCGAACACCTCCGGTCGGTCCGCAATAACCAACCTGAACTCCCGGTGGCTCAGCACTTCAACTCCCCCTCCCATTCTGTATCTGACCTCTCTGTCCTGGGTCTCCTCCATGGCCACAGTGAGCAACACCGTAAATTGGAGGAAATGCACCTCATATTCCGCTTGGGCAGTCTACATCCTGGGGGCTTGAACATTGAATTCTCCCAATTCTGCTAGCCCTTGCTGTCCCCTCCCCTTCATCAGCCATCTGGTTGTCTCCTCCCCTCCCCCAGCCCTCGGGCTCCTCCTCCGCCTTTTTCCTTTTTTCCTTTCTTCTCCCCATCCCCTATCAGTCTGAAGAAGGGTTTCGGCCCGAAACGTTACCTATTTCCTTCGCTCCATAGATGCTGCTGCACCCGCTGAGTTTCTCCAGCATTTTTGTGTACCTTCTCATGAATCCTATAGTGTTACATTTGTTTATTTTCTGCATGCCATTAACTGTTGGATCCAATAATTAGGAAGGAAAATAAGAACAGTGCAGCAACGATGCCAATTGTAGAGAAGAACTTCACCCCACAGCATGTGATTCCTGGAGCTGGAAAATAATTATATAATTAATATTTTCATACTTTACGTTGTTGGTTATGAGATTCAGCGTGCCCACCAATGTGTCATGTGGTGTCAAGAGTGTTTTATTGTCATATGTCCCGGATGGGACAATGAAAGTCTTGCTGCAGCACAACAGAATATGTAATCATAGTACATAATGGGGGAAGAGAAAAAAAAGAAAAAGTTCAACAAATCACAAATATAGTGCAATAATAATATCGTCTTTTGCAGTTCAGGGCTTATTCATTGTTGTGTTTAATAGCCTGATGGCTGTAGGGAAGAAGCTGTTCCTGAACCTGGATGTTACAATTTTAAGGCTCTTGTACCTTCTTCCTGATGACAATGGTGAGATGGGTGTGTGGCCAGGATGGTGTGGGTCCTTGATGATTTTGGCTGCCTTTTTGAGGCATGGACTATGATATGTACTGTAGGCCACTGGACAGATTTCCTGATGGGTGTGCAGATTCTTTAAGGAACACTGCGCACAGTTGCCTCTGGTAGCCAGTTTAATTAGATTATAGTTTAATATTTTAATTCAAATAAATAAGTCAAATGTTGTCCAAAATCTATATACTATTAAAAGTCTCGACTTCTTTGTCTGTCTGTCTGACTGTCTGTCTGATCTCAAGGAGCTATCCCAAAACGGTACACAATAGCGCGAAAAATTTTGCAGAATCTTACTCGGCTTTTTCCAGTCGTCGGTCTAATCAAGTTTCCTTCAGATTTGATGTTATATTTCACATTATTGATATTTCAAGCTTTAAAAAAGCCAACTTTAACAAGATTTTTACTGTTAAAATCCTTGCTGCACCAGCTTCCAACAGACTTCGATACAAAGGTGCAATACAGGAACACTGCTTCCACCAAGCTTTCATCTGAATGGAATATCACAGTCCTCCACCCGACATTGCAACAATGTTGCCATATCATACAACACTTCCAGCTCCTGGCAGGACAGGAGGGGGAGCGGGAATTGGTATTGCAATTGGGGAAGTGCAATTGCAATTTTTTTTAAATCCAGTGTTGGGGGAGGCGGGGGAGTTCCAGGCGGCTGGAATCTTTCGTTCGGCAATGTGTTGAGTTGGGGGACCACGTCTCCCGTGGGGGTTCCGGGTTAGTGGTGCAATATTGCGTTGGGGAACGGGTTGCGTTGGGGGACCAGGCCTCCTCCCGTGTGACAGTTGGTCTAGTATATTAAATTTGTATAGTGTCTTTAATACCAATAGTGAGATTGGTGCAACACTACGATTCCGTTTTTGGTCCTGCTCCAGCCAGAGTGAGGGAAGCTTGAGGTAGTGAAATTAGCTCAGATCAGGTGTGAATCTTTATGTTGGGAGGAAACTCCTGTCTCACCGAAGGTTGGTCTTAGTTCCACCAATGAGGAGAACCTAGATCAAAGAGTGTTATACTCCCCAATATTTTATTTTTGCCTCCAACAAGAAGACATGGCAAATAGATTGGATACTAAAGCTCTCAGTTGATAAAAACATGCATTTTAATTACTCAATTAGAAATTAATTTTAAAAACCACAATGTCCCCAAATAATCCTAATGATACTATTTAAAAACATTCAAAGTTGCATTATTGCTTACCTTTAGTTAAAGGATGTGATTGTACATTAAGCCAATAGATTTGAAAGGATTGTGCTACAGTTGCGCTGCAATGGGACATAGAATGCAGTATATCATTTTAATATCAGAAGCTATTGATTTATAAGAGACTTGTAAACGCACTCCCCACCATCTTGTTTTACTTGCTCCACCTGCCACTGAAGGCCTATTTATGAAAACTAACAACAGCTCAAACTATTCAATTGAGAGACCAACTGTGAATGATCAGCTAGCATAGGAGCATAATCTAAGGATAAGTTTTGCCACATAAGACTGAGATGCAAAGCTCCTTTATTCTGAGGGTTGTCGCTCTTTAGAATTCTAAACCTAGAGGGCTCTGCTTGCTCAGTTTTTGAGTTTAAGACCGGGAGTGATCAATGCTTAAATACTAAGGAATTCAAGGCATGTTTGGTTCAGCCATGAATATAGATAACAACCCAGCGGTATAAATATTGACTTCTCTAATTTCAAGTTTCACAGAAACTTGCTTTCCCCCTCTCCCCATCCCTCCCCCTTCCTGGTTCTGTCTGACTGTCCCCCTGATTAAATTTTATCTCTGTATGCTTTGTTTTCACCTTATAACTAACAATGATCTATTCTACATTTTCCTTGAACTGCATCTCCTTTGATATCTCGTTTTCATACCTTTCTTATCTCTGTGTCTCTCCCTCCTCGACTCTCAGTCTGAAGAAGGATCTTGACCTGAAATGTCACCCATTCCTTCTATCCAGAGATGCTGCTGCTCCAGCTGAGTTACTCCAGTGTTTTGTGTCTACAATATAGATTTAATGAAGAACTGGCCATATAATTGACTGACAAGGCAGCATAAGTAAAGGGTTTAAATAGCCAACTCCTACTTAATTTCTTTGTTCTCCTAAGTAGAGCACATGAAGAGGTAGGTTCCGTGACACAGCATGAATACATCCAGTCATGCATAACTAAACCTGATTAATGAGGGTAGTGCCAAATTTTAACCAGTGTTCAAAGGAAACTATTAATACATAGTACATTTGAATATAAAAAATAAAACCAACAAATAATTGTTATTGAATTACCAGTTTTAAATGAGTGATTTTGGAAGGTTGTAATCATTAGATTTTACTGGGCGGCACAATTGCACACCTGGTGTAGCTGCTGTCTCACAGAGCCAGTGACCCAGCTTTGATCCTGACCTTGACTGCTGTCTGTGTGGAGTTTGCACATTCTTTCTGTGACCACGTAGGTTTCCTCTGGGTGATCAAACATCCTCCCACATCCCGAACATGTGCGGGTTTGTAGGTTAATTGGCCTCTAGTGTGTAGGGAGTGGATGCCACTAGTGTGTAGAGAGTGGGTGCAAAATTGGGATACAATTTGCAGAACTAGTGTAAACAGGTGATAAATGGTCGGCGTAGGCCGAAAGACTTGTTTCCACGCTGTATCTTTAAAACTAAGCTAGTGATGGCCCTTTTTAAACATTTTGATATTTATCTTGTATATGCACGTTTATAGGAGCGGAATTAGACCATTTTTCTGATCAAGTCTACTCAATTTAATCATGGGTGATCTATCTTTCACTCTTAACCCCGTTCTCCTGTCTTTGCCTCATAACCCCTGACACCCTTACTAATCAAGAATCTGTCAATCTCCGCCTTAAAAATATCAATTGACGGCCTCCACAGCTGTTTTTGGCAATTAATTCCACGGATTCACCACCCTCTGACTAAACAAATTCCTTCTCACCTCCTTTCTAAATGTACGTCCTTTACTTCTGAGCCTATGACCTCTGGTCCTAGACGGTCCCACTAGTGGAAACATCCTCTCCATAGTCACTCGATTCAGGCCTTTGACTATTCAGTAAGTTTCAATGAAGTCCTCCCTCATTTCTAAATTCCAGCGAGTACAGGCCCAGTGCCTTCAAACGCTCATCGTATGTTAACCCAATCATTCCAGGGATCATTTCCGTAAACCTTCTGTGGACCATCTACAGAGCCAGCAAATCCTTCTTCAGATATGGGGCCCAAAACTGCTCACAACACTCAAAATGCGGTCTGACCAGCGCCTTATAGAGCCTCGGTATTACATCCCTGTTTTTGTATTCTAGACCTCTCAAAATAAATGCTAGCATTGCATTTGCCTTCCTCGCTATGGATTCGACTCACAAATTAACTTTTTGGGAGTCCTGCACCAGCACTCCCATGTCCCTTTGCACCTACGATTTCTGAATTATCTCCCCATTTAGAAAATAGTCTGCACCTTTATTCCTTCTACTAAAAATGCATGACTCCTGTATTCCATTTGCTACTTCTCAGTCCGCTCTCCCAACCTGTCCAAGTCCTTCTGCAGAGTCCCTGCTTTCTACTCTACATGCCCCTCCACCTATCTTCGTATCATCTGCAAACATGGCCACAAAGTCTTCAATTCCCTCATCCAAATCATTGATATACACCGTGAAGAGTAACGACCCCTGCACTGATCCCTGTGGAATATTCCCACCCCTTTTCGTTAAAATGGTTTCACATCTTTGTCAGAATGTCCTCCATTGGCTAATTGATTGTGGTAGCAAGCGCAAAATTCATTTCATTTGATATGGACCCAAACAAAAACTATACTTCTCTGTCAGGTTTCCTGCTGCTGCAATGTAAGTTTGTTACTAAACATGAAATAAGAATGCTCAGCACCAACAAGCAGTAATGGAGTTGAAGACTGATATTTAACCACAGACATATTCTGCATTGTTTTTCTGACTCTTGTCGCACATAATACTTACACAAATTTAACAGCAGTGGGACTGGCAGATTCAGGAGGGACCCATGCAAAGGTGACAGAATTGTTCCGGGGCGATGTGTCCAGATGGGTAACGGCAGACCTTGCGATTCCAAAGCACTGAATTAAAAAAGAGATATCAAACACTGGAATAGATTTGTGGATGACAAATTAAAGATTGTATGAACTGAACAGTTAGTTTTGAGTTTGCAGTTTCAGACTCTACCTGCAGTAGCTGGGTGTTTTCAGGTGGGATTTGCCATGTTCCTAGTGGAGTGGTGCTTCCATCTCTTCGGGCTTCCAGCAAGAAACCATTGTATTGTGGCCCCAGTATTTGAACTGAAGTTAAGAGTCAAGAGTGTTTTATTGTCATATGGCCCAGATAGAACAATGAAATTCTTACTTGCTGCAGCACAACAGAATATGTAAAGATAATACACTGTAAACAATATGATAAACGAGAGAGGAAAAAAAGTTCAGTGTGTATGTATATGTATATACACACACACACACATACTCACATGTACACACACACACACACTCAAAAAACAAACAATAGTAGTGCAATAATAATAGTCTATTGTAGTTCAGAGCTTAGTTAACAGCAATAACATGAGATTACACTTTCATAATTCAATTGATTATTGATTGATATAATTGATATACAGAGCTGTGCATAAACCTGTGTCCTAACCGGTTTCCATATTTTTCTACCAATGCACAGATGCCATTTGGCCCGTTGAGCTCACAGTAATCCCATCTCTCTACTATTTGTACCAGCTATGCTCGGCTGAAGAAAGGTTGATTTTTGGACTGGAGGACTGTGATAAGTGGTGTGCCTCAGGGATTGGTGCTGGGCCCATGGCTATTTGTGGTTTATGTCAGCGATTTGAACGAGAATATACAAGGCATGTCTTTCGATGACCTAGGTGATATTGTAGACAGCATAGATGGTTGTCAACAATTGCAGCAGGATCTTGATTAGCTGGACAAGTGACATGAGGTATGGCTAATAAAGTTTAATGGAGTTCAACCGCTTTGATGCTGTCTTGCGGTGAAAATGTAAAACATTAAGAACACCTGCTGCCTTGTGGAGATAGAAACATAGAAAGCAGGTGCAGGAATAGACCATTCGGCCCTTTGAGCCAGCACCGCCATTCAATATGATCATGGCTGATCATCCAGAATCGGTACCCTGTTCCTGCTTTTCCCCCAAATCCCTTGATTCCGTTAGTCCTAAGAGCTATATCTAACTCTCTCTTGAATACATCCAGTGAATTGGCCTCCAATGCCCTGTGCGGCAGAGAATTCCACATATTCACAACTTTCTGGGTGAAAAGGTTTTTCCTCATCTCAGTCCTAAATGGCCTAACCCTTATTCTTAAACTGTGACCCCTGGTTCTGGACTCCCCCAACATGGGGGGGGGGGGGATTCCTGCATCTAGCCTGTCCAATCCCTTAATAATAGTATATGTTTCTATAAGATGCCCTCTCATCCTTCTAAATTCCAGGGAATATAAGCCCAGTCGATCCATTCTTTCGTCATATGTCAATCCCGCCATGGTGAATTTGGTGAACCTACGCTGCACTCCCTCAATAGCAAGAATGTCCTTCCTCAAATAAGGAGATGTAAAAAAATTAATCCAGTGAAATATTGGACGGCAGGATCTATCCTTAATCAACATCATTAAAAATGCAAAATGTTGTTGTCACATTACTTCCTGAGTGCACTTGTCGCTGCTCCTGTTCCTACATTGCAACTGTTGTAACTTTGAAACCAATTGTAAAGAAGTTTGGGATATTGTGAAATAGAGTGCTGGGCTACATATATGCACGTTTTCCTTGTTTAAAGGAAGCAACAAAGATCTACTGTAAATCCTAGGAATGTGAACTGGAGGATTACGACCCCTTCTCCACAACACTTCACCACTGCCGGGGGACATGGAGACGTGAGAAGAGGAGCACAATTCTTGTAATTTCTTTCTCTGATTGCTTTATATTTAGAATGGTGAGAGTGAGATTGTATGGTGGGGATCTGAGAACTGAGTGGTTGGGTCATGGGGAATAAACAAATCTCACGTCTAAACAGTAAATAAGGAGAACTTGTTTCCTTTACAGGTGCAGCCCCAGAAGTTATGGGTTTAAAATACGTGACTAAAGAGCCAAAAGTCACGTGAAAAAAATTGTCCAAGCAGCATATAGTTATGATCTGGATTACACTGCATGTCAAAGAGTTTGTTCATTGGTCTGAAAGAAAATCGAATAAATAATTGCAGGAAAAAAGCACAAAGAACATGAAATGTAACAAAGATAGACACAAAAAGGTGGAGTAACTCAGTGGGACAGGCAGCGTCGCTAGAGAAAACGAATAGGTTACGTTTCGGGTCAAGACCCCTAGACCAAGTTTGAAGATGGGTCTCGACCCGAAATGTCACCCATTCCTTCTTTCCAGAGACGCTGCCTGTCCTGCTGAGTTTTTTTACTCCAACATTTTGTGTCTATGGTTTAAAACAACATCTGCAGTTCCTTCCTACACATGAAATGTAACAAATTGGATCACCTAAAAACACAGGCATGAGCTTCATGGACTGATTACGTTTTTCTATACTGGACAGTAGGTCTAAAACTTGAAGTAAATTATGGTTCACTGAGTTTCAATCATTGGACAGCTTCCCAACATACATTATTTTAATTTAATGATGTACTTGTCCATGTATTGTAAATGCTCATTACACAAGCAAACTCAGTCTGAAGAAGGGTTTCGGCCTGAAACTTTGCCTATTTCCTTCGCTCCATAGATGCTGCCTCACCCGCTGAGTTTCTCCAGCATTTTTGTCTACCAGTAAACTATATTTGTCTTAACAGGAAAGGCATTAACTGTAGCACGAGGAGATCTCAGTGCAGAGTATTTTTTACCAGGCATTACACAGAAACTGCGCTACACAGAAACTTACCTCGTACTGGCTTGCCAGGGTGAAAAACGCTTGCTTCGGGTTCGACCGTATAGGGAGCCGCGTTAGACTGCGGCACAACTCCAGCATGCCTGGGCATCATGCTTTCACACGCTGATAAGGGAGCACCGTTAGGGAAGCATCTGCTCAGGCTGGAAAATTTCAGAAACAAAACACAATACACGACAAAATTTCTGTCGAACATTTCTGATGCTCTCTGCCTAATGTTTCCATGAGCAAGACCAAGAACCATCTGTGAAATATGCTGGCTACGTTTTTTAATTGGATACGAAAAGCAGTATTTTGCTGACTCATTCATAGTAAAAAAAAACGTTTTGAGTTTTCATCTCAATAGTTCCAAGCAGAGCTGCAATTATTCTCAGTCAGGTATTTCTTGAGTTACACCTGTGAAAACATTCTAACCGTTGGCTAGGTTTTCACAAAGGACCTTATTTTCTAACAAACAGCCGTATTTGATGTCCTTTTATAATCCATGACATTACTTCAAAGGAGAGAGGAATTCCTGCTTGAGTACCTCAGAATGAAATGAATGGCGGCATTTACTAAAAAGGGAACCTCACGAGAGGGAGGTGGATTCATGTCATCGCTTTGCTTTCAATACTGACAAAGAAATGGAGATACTATTGCCTCTCATCTTTGTGCCATAACATTGTGGGATCAAGTCCAACTAACGACACTCAAGCATTTAAGGACAGGCAGCTTCTTCAATACAGTACTGTGTTTAATGCCATCAGAGGGCCAGCTCTCTGATGAGATACTAAATGAAGTCCTTCACTGCCTTCTTGATGAGTTTATGACCTTGTGCATTATTTTGAAGGGCATGTGTTTGGTTCTGTGTCTTGGCCAATATTTCTCCCTCAATGTCAATGTAACAGTTTTGTTTTGTTATTTCTCATTTGTGGGGACCACCATGCTCCTTTCATAACTACGTGAACTACACATCCAAGGTACGTTGTAAAGGGGTTTTAGAAGATTCCTTTTAGAACGCCTTTATTGCGCTGGTTCCCAACCTCCAGCCCTGTCCCAAAATTGGGCCGCAAAGGATTGAAACTGGAACGTGAAGGGGAACTACTAAATCTTTATTTCATATAGCAGTCTGAGAAGGGTCCCGACCCGAAACAACACCCATCTTTTTTCTCCAGACATGCTGCCTGACCCGCTGAGTTACACCAGCACTTTGTGTCTATCTTTGGTATAAACCAACATCTGCAGTTCCTTTCTACAGATTTTTATTTCATGGTTTAATTTTGTTTTCAATTATTTAATTTGATTTTTATTGAATGTTTTTAATTTTGCGATCAATAAGCTGTAAAGCCAAAATAAAATATTTTGAATATTGGAATAATTTTGACAGAATTATGAATGGATTTACCGTGCTATTGTCAGATAATTTACACGAGACATAAGGGACAGTTAACTACTTTGTTCACAATAACTTGTCAGACAAGGAGATGAGTCAAGCAAGACTCAAAGCATGCAGCTTTGAGTGAAAAAACACGTTCATGCAGCAGTGGAGTGGGTCACGTACGTTTGTTCACGCAGTTAACCATCATGATCCAGTTTTCTGCCCTTAAAGGGGCTGTCCCACTGCAGCGACCTAATCTGCGAGTTTAGAAGAGTTTGCTCTCGACTCGCAGCATGGTCGACACATGGTCCTAGGAGGTCCTATGAGGTCACTGGAACTCTCCTTCAAAGTTCCCGCATACTCGCAGCCTCAGTTTGGTCGAGTAAAGGGGCTGTCCCATTGCGGCGACCTAATTGAAGAGTTCAGGAGAGTTTGAAAAAATGTCATGTTGAAGACCTCCTTCGACTATGTTGAAGACTAGCTTCGACTAGCTACGACTAACTTCGGGAAAATTGGACACCGAATAGTGGAGAGTGAAGACGACCTCCTTTGGCCTCCTTCGACTATGTTGAAGACTATCTACGACTACCTTCGACTACCCTCGATTACCTACGACTAACATGCCGACCTATTACGACCTACTTCAACTAAACCTACGAGTAAAAAAAGTATCGATTTTTTCCATGGCGACCTTTTTTTACTCGCGGGCATTTTTCAACATGTTGAAAAATACGCCGCGACCTAGCTGAGGCCTCGAGCATGAAGGAGAATTACAAAGACCTCCTAGGACCTCATGTCAACCATGCTGCGAGTTTGAGTCAAGGGCAAACTCGTCAGAACAGGCGGATTAGGTCGCTGCAGCGGGACAGCCCTGAAAAATTTTCAGCATGTTGAAAAATTTTCAGCATGTTGAAAAATTTTCCGCGAGTAAAAATTGGTCGGCATGGTTCTTTTGAACTCGTAGTGCAGTGGAGTGGGTTCGCTATTTAGTTGCAGGCAGTCGAGGGTAGCCGTAGGAAATCTCCTTCGCTGACCGGGCATTTTAATTGGCTCATTGGAGTTTTCAGGACCAAGGAAAACCGACCGGTAATGTAAAATGCCCGCTAAACTTTATTATAAGTTATCTGGCCTCTTAAAAGTGTCTACACTCCTTCTCTCCCCCTTCTCTCCCCCTTCTCTCACCCTCTCTCCCCCCCCACACCGCCCCCCCCCCCCGCGCTCTCTAAAGGACTTACCGTTTATCATGGGTGTGAATTTCAGACAGCGCTCCCCCACTTTCCCTGGCCCCCGCCTTTGCGATGTGTTTGTGTGTGTGTGTGTGGTCGGTCGATCCAGCTCGCGGTTTCATCGCTGACGGTCGATCCAGCTCGAGGTTTTTCAGGCGAGTGCCCTCGAGCTTGAAGGTCGAAGACAGTCGCTGAAAGGTCATGTCAGTGGGACAGGCCCTTAACTATAGCAACATAGGCTTATCACTAAGAACCAATACGTGCAAGGTCAGTGTAACTAGACATATTCAGTCTCGCACTGATGGGAAACTTCACTGGATTAAAGTACACATTCCAACAGTACGATTTGCTGCCCATGTTCAAGATGGAAGAATAGTTCAGTTCCCACAATTCCCACATTCTCTTAAATTATGGGCCCTAAGTCCAAATATTTGACCAAGTTTTGACCTTCGATGAAGATGATTGATTCCAAGCACATCAGTTTAGTTTAGTTGATTGTCACGTGTACCGAGCTACAATGAAAAGCTTTTGTTGCATGCTATCCAGTCAGCAGAAAGATTATTAGATTCAAGCCATTTACAGCATAAAGATACATGATAAGGGAATTACTAAGAAATGTTGCTGTAGGAATAGAGATTTAAGAGTGGACTGATTGTAATATGAGTTTGCAGATCTGCTTCTGTGGCTAGCATGCAAATAGTCGCCTGTGTTGGGCGCCATCTTGGAAGCATCCTATCAAACTGTGGATTGCAGATACTAAACCCTATGAATGTGGGTTTTTTCACGCATGTCCCTCTGCCAAAGACCTTAAATCACTGCTGATTCACATTGAGCCTTCCTCTGTCTGTAAGACTTTTTGCATTTACCTCATTTCGTGATCACCATGTATGGGATACTGGCATGGGAGATATTTCAAACGTCTATTCATCACTTTGCTGCTGCTCTTTCAAGTCTTGGAAACTAGTGACGATGTAAGTCCCAATCACCAAGGGGGAAGAGAGATTGATGAAGGAAGCATGTATCTTGTTGCAGCTGAGAAATCAAACAATAACATCGGCATGTTTCTGGAACATTCAGGTTTTATTAATAACTAGACCAAGTGCAATATTCCACCACTCACGCATAGCCCCCAACTGCGCAGGCGCGACTCATTTCTCCTCATCCCCCAGCACTCCCTCCTCCTCCTCCTCACCCTCCCTCTTCAATCCCTAGGAAGGGAGGGGGGTAGAGAGGGAGGGGAGGTAGAGAGGGAGGGGGAGGGGGTAGAGGGGGAGTGATAGAGTGGGGGGAGGGGTGGAGAGGGAGGGGGTGGAGAAGGTGGGAGTGAGGGTAGAGAGGGAGGGGGTAGAGAGGGGAAGGGAGGGTAGAGAGGGAGGGGGCGAGAGCGGGACTGTAGACTGTAAAACCCTTCCTCTCCATCAATCCCCCCACATCCCTCCTCACCTCCCCAGGATCTTTCCCCTCTCCTCCTCCCCTCCCCCAATCCCTCTTTCACCTCTCTTTCCCTCTCCTTTCCCCTACCGTTGCTGCGGCCCCATCACCACGAGGCCTCACCGCTGCAGTCTCGATGTCTCCTTCACTGCCGCGGTCTCGATGCCTCCTTGATGGCTGCGAAAACCCCCAGCTGGGGCGTCGCGGGTAGAAGCCCGGGTCGGAAAAAGCGGAATGTTAATTTAAATGCGGCCCTACCCCTGACATCACTGGAAGCTGATGGCCGCCCACTCCCCCTTTGTGACGTCACTCGAAGCGGTTAAAAAAGTTGGTTTTCGCTAGTTTTAAAACGCTGTAACTTGTGAAATATAGCATGTAATGTGAAGTGAAGCAGTTTATCTTGTCGACGGGGTTAATGTGATTAATAATGTGTGAAAATTTCTGCGCAAGCGCCTGGCATTTTGACAAAGGTACAAAAGACACAGATGACATACACACGTATACATACATACAAGATGAGACTTTTAATAGTATAGAGATATTCACCTCTTGTCATTAGTTCTTTATAACAGCTGAGAGATGGACTTAGCCATCTTGGCCTGATCTCTCCTAGCGCCATCTCCCACTGCTAACATCAGCGCCACTCCATTTACCAGCAGCAGAGACAGAGGCAGTGCCACATTCAGTTTAGTTTATTGTCACGTGTACCGAGGTACAGTGAAAAGCATTTGTTGCGTGCCAATCAGCCAGTGGACAGATAATACACGTTTACAATTTGGCCATTTGTAGTGTATAGATACCTGATAAGGGAATAACGTTTGGTGCAAGGTAAAGTCAGTAAAGTCCGATCAAAGATATTCCGAGGGTCCCCGATGTGGTAGATAGTAGTTCAGGACTGCTCTCTGGTTGCGGTAGGGTGGTTCAGTTGCCTGATGCCTTATTGTCAGAAATGGCATTTTCCTGATAACATGTTTAAACCAAATGTACAAGTGGATACATACATTTTGTCAATCCCATTTGGGTGACATTGCAGTTAGCTTTACTGCCTCACTAAGAATAAAGGGGAGGCCATTTAAAACTGAGATGAGAAAAAACGTTGTCACCCAGAGAGTTATGAATTTGTGGAATTCAAAGGCTCTTGGGCAGGGCCGGTACACCTGGCATCATGACCAGGTTCTTAAACCCATTACAGAAGCCATCAACATGGGAATGAGCAGCTGCAGACGAGCACGCCCCACCACCCAGATGATCACCTTCGTGAAGGCCGGAGTGCACCTGCTAAGAACCACAGCAGCCAGGAATCCGTCAGGAATACTGGCGACTGCGCAGGACTGCAGCTTTCTGTAGACCTGGTGAAACAGCTGAAGTTCCCACAGCACATTGCCACGACCACCCTGAGGCCAGACATCCTCCTGGTCTCAGAGGCGACCAAAAACATTGTCTTGTTGGGACTGACAGTGCCATGGGAGGACCGTCTGGAGGAGGCCCACGAGAGGAAGAAGACCAAGTACGAAGAGCTGGTCATAGACTGCCGTAAGCAGGGCTGCAAGGCAAGGTGTATGTCCATCAAGGTTGGCTGCAGAGGTTTTGCAGGGCAATCGCTCTACAAAGCCTTGAGTGCACTGGGCATCAACGGAATGGAGAAAAGAAGAGCACCACATAGGCAGCGGAGACGACCTTGAGATGGCTCTGGATCAGGAGAGAAGGTCCATGGGGAGGAGCGAATGCCACCTGAACACATTGCGGTCTGATCAACCATGGCTGGGTCGCCTGGGCGAGGGTGTCTGATGTTGAAAGACCCGAAACACCCAATCACCCCAGGTTACATCACTGATGATGTGTTCAGGAGCATCAATAGATGTATTTTTTATCAATCTGCTGCAGAAGGCAGGAGAGGCCAATTCACTGGATGAATTTAAAAGAGAGTTAGGTAGAACTCTAGTGGCTAGCGGAATCAAGGGATATGGGGAGAAGGCAGGCACGGGTTACTGATTGTGGATGATCAGCCATGATCAGAATGAATGGCGGTGCAGGCTCGAAGGGCCAAATGGCGTTCTCCTGCACCTATTTTATTTCTATGTTTTTCTTTCTATGTTGCACAGCTTCAATCCTGACCTTGGATGTTGTCTATGCAGAGTTTGCACATTCTCTCCATAACAATGTGGATTGTCTGCTCAGTGCTCCCATATCCCAAAGGTGTGGTGGCCTGCCACTTCTATGTTGACCTATTTGACCACTGAGTTTCCTCAGTCGCTCTTGTTTTTTGTTCCAGATTCCAGTGCCTCCAGTCTCTTGTGTCGAAACGAACCCCATTTGCTTGCATTAGGTCCTTGCCCAGTCAAATGCCAGTCCAAGTGTATTTTGAACATAGTGATTGTATCTGACCCTACCACCTCCTCCGCCAACCAGTTCTAGAATCAACCACGACAGAATATACAAGGAGGAAAGAAACAAAATGCTGGAGTAACTCAGTGGGTCAGGCAGCATCTCTGGAGAAAAGGAATAGGTGACTTTCCAGTCGAGACTCTTCAGACTGAGAATCAGGGGGGAGGGAAACTAGAGGTATGAAAAGGTACAGAACAAATCCGAGCTGGCACGGATGGTCAAGGAGCCAATGACTTGGATACTTGTTCCTCCTTTGTATCCAGTACAGACTTTTCACTTAAATCCCCAACAAAACCTTTCCTGCTCACCTTAAGCCATTCAATGGTTCTTTATTGTCACGTCTGCACAGCATAGTGAGATTCTTTTACACAACCCACAAACACGCAGTCGCCATATTTTGGCGCCATTTACAAAGAAAATGAAAAAAGTCCAATGTCCCTCATGTATTTGATACACCCTTTAGCCCTTGCTCTCAAATAAAGGTAACTCAGCTCTTAAGGTGGGGAGATCAGACGACTGCTCAGTTAGCAAAGTTGCCAAACATTTCAACTCTCCTTCCCATTCCCACACTGACCTTTCTGTCCTGGGCCTCCTCCATTGTCAGGGTGAGGCCCAGCACAAATTGGAGGAACAGCACCTCATATTTCACTTGGGCATCTTACACCCCAACGGTATGAACATTGACTTCTCTAACTTCAAGTAACCCTTGCTTTCCTTCTCTCTCCATCCCCCCCCCCATCCTAGTTCTCCAACCAGTCTGACTGTCCCTCTGATTAAATTTTATCTTTGTATACTTCGTTACCTTCCCCAAGCTAACAATGAACTATTTTACATTATCCTTGAAACTTATCCCCTTTGATGTCTCGTTTTCACACCTTACCCATCCTTATCTCTGTGTCTCCCTCTCCCCTGACTCTCAGTCTGAAGAAAGGTCTTGACCCGAAACATCACACATTCCTTAAACGCAGGGAGTTCCGCTCCACAGCTGCACTCCGAAATTAAGCCGGTTCCGATCTCTTAGTAATAATAATAATAATAATAATAATACATTTTATTTATATAGCGCTTTTCAGGACTCAAAGTCGCTTAGTAGGTCCAAGGCTTCGGCATTCCTGGCAATGGCGGCGTTTAGCGGCTAAATCTAGACATTTCCCCGCAAGTTCAAGACCATTTTGCGGGGCAATGGCGGTCTATGGGATATAATGGTGCATAGATTGTGGTTTGTAGATGGGAGCTGCTAATTGCGTTAATCTCAAAAGACATACTTTGGTCCAATGTAGCCGGTAGAGTTATGGAGCCGTACAGTACAGTAACGGGCCCTTCGGCCCACCACATCATGTCAGGCAGAGTTCATTGTGAGATGCACAAGTACAGTGAGGTACAGATACAGGGTGGCACGGTGGCGCAGTGGTAGAGTTGCTGCCTTACAGACCCGGGTTCGATACTGACTACAGGTGCTGTCTGTACGGAGTTTGTATGTTTTCCCCGTGACCTGCGTGGGTTTTCTCCGGGATCTTCAATTTCCTCCCACGCTCCAAAGACGAACAGGTTTGTAGGTTAATTGGCTTGGTATAAAAGTAAATTGCCCTCAGTGTGTAGGATAGTGTTAACGTGCGGGGATTGCTGGTTGGTGCGGACTCGTTGGGCCGAAGGGCCTGTTTCCGCACAGTATCTCTAAACTAAAATTAAGATAAAATTAAAATCTAGCTTGCAGTAGCATCACAGACGCATAAATCCAAACACATAAATTATACATAAGTTACATATATATTCTACGAGACAGTGAGATAAAGACTGCGGCATTGGATCAATTATTTAATAAGTATGGGATATACATTTATTTGTAAGGGTATTATATTTATTTATGCATTGGTGACACACATAATATATTTTGTGTCCTCTTGCAAAGGCACAACCCAAATACAAGGATTCATATCCTTGCTTATACCATATAGTTTAGTTTAGTTTACTATTGTAGTGTGCTATCCAGTTCACAAGAAGTCTATACATGATTGAAAACCTCCACTGCCTTGTGGCTATTACCTTATTCAGGAAAGGTGAAGACTGGATCCGGCGGAATACGCGGAGGAGACCACCATTAGGCGGTCCAACGGACCCAGCAAAGCGTCATGGAGCGCAATTAAGACACAATGTTCACGTAGAACACTGGTGGCCATCCACTGTATCCTGACCTATCGCCAGCCATCTTGACTATGTCTTGCCACTGGATCCAGATAGGCCGGGACGAGAGAGTGAGGCTGGCGATTTTGTGCAACTCTCCCTCACTTTAATCCAAGTCAAGCGCAAGTCATGGGCGAAGCAAGATCACCACAGGAGCGCGTGCAGCTGAGAAGAAGCGCACTGCAGAAGCTCAGAGGAAGCGCGCTGCGTGCAAGGCTCGAGCCACTTCAGCTTCTACTGCAGCGCCCACCCAACTGTGTCCCGTATGCGGCCGAGCCTTCCTGGCCCAGATCAGTCTCACCAGTCACCTCCGGACCCACAAACAAAAACACTGAAGTCATGGTCTTCTTTGACTACAAAGGATGAACAACAACAACATACATGATTACAATCAAGATGTCCACAGTGCACAGATACAGGATAAAGGGTATATTTGTTTAGTGCAAGATAAAGTCTGATTAAAGATAGTTCAAAAGTCTCCAATGAGGTTGATGGTAGGTCAGGACCCCACTATAGCTGGTGAGAGGACAGTTCAGTTGCCTGATCACAGCTGAGAAGAAAGTATTCCTGGATCCGGACGTGTGCCTCTGTACCTCTTGCCTAATGGGAGAAGGGAGAAGTGGGAGTGACCGGGGTGAGACTGGTTCTTCATCTTGCTGGTGACCTTGCTGAGGCAGCGTGAAGTGTAGATGGAGTCCATGGAAGGGAGGTTGGTTTGTTTGATGGTCTGGGCTGTGTCCACAACCCTCTGCAATGTCTTGCAGTCTTGGATGGAGATGTTCCCAAACCATGCTGTGTGCATCCCGATAAAATGCTTTCTATGGCACATCTGTAGAAATAAGTTGTAAAGAGTCCAAACTCACACAGGTTGAAACACAAGCATCTTTATTGATCAGGTCATTACTTTCTAAGCAGGTCATCACACATTCACACTGCTACTCTAACTGGTAGACAGTGGGTAGGATCTTACACTATGAATGTTATAATTAGGCGGGGTTATAATTACTAAGCATTCTAATTGGCTAACATGCTATAGCCAATCTACACCTCTTCTTCTATAAAGGAAAAGTAGATAAAGCGTTATCACTACGATCAGTAAATAAATTGTTACATACAAAATGCCACATCTAATAATAATGGGGTTACACATAATCGCCGTACCTAACAGGTGGCTTACTAACCTGCCCGGTCCTCGTACGGTAAGGAGCTGCCTCATCAACCTTTTCTTCTGAAAAGTTAAGGGCACATTTGGGTGAGCCTAGGGGGCCGTAGGGGAAGACACCGTAGAGGAAGACCGTCGCGGGGATACCGGTGAGCCGGTTACAACGGGGGAAGGGGGAGCAGACTGACGCGGGGAGTGATGGGGTGCGGCAGCAGCAGGCACTGGAACGGCGATCACGTTAAAGTTTAGTGGAGGTGCGTCAGGACCCTGGAGCACCAGACGTCGTTCCTTCACTGGAAGGAGGTGTTGACGGTTGCGTCTGTAGATGGTGCCGCCGACATCGACAAGGTAGGAACGTGATTCCTTTGCGGGGCTGTGTATGAACCCCAGTTTGGTATGTCCTTTGTCTGTCTGCAAGCGAACCACTTGGCCTTGGATTAGTGGCTTAAGTGGTTTGCTGGTTTTATCGTAGGCACGTTTCTGCACGTCTCGATTGGATTGCACG
Organism: Malacoraja senta; assembly: GCA_038087875.1. Lineage (NCBI taxonomy): Eukaryota > Metazoa > Chordata > Chondrichthyes > Rajiformes > Rajidae > Malacoraja > Malacoraja senta. Next base: position 48,631,317 of record CM075983.1, read on the forward strand.
CGCTTTTGAACTACAGCAGGGCAGAAAACCTTTGGTTTTAAATGATCCTGTGTTACTGGCAGTGGAGGCCTCGTTCGGCGGGACATCAGGCGCTGGGCTGGAGAGCCTAAAGCACTGTCTCTGGCAATATTCCTCAAGTTCAACAGGTCCAGGTAGACGTCAGATTTTGCCAGGTAGGAGCGTTCCATGAGTTGTTTAGCGCTGCGAACAGCGCATTCGGCAAGTCCATTGGACTGTGGGTACTCTGGGCTGCTGGTGACATGTTTAAAGTTCCAGTGCTTGGCAAAGTCTTTGAACTTTTGGCTGGAGAATTGTGTCCCGTTGTCAGTCTGAAGGCGGGCTGGAATGCCATGTACGGAGAAATGCTGACGGAGTTTCAGGATATTGAAATTGAAATTGAAATTGAAATTATTTTATTTGTCACATGTGCCAATTGGCACAGTGAAATGTGTGATTGCCATACAGCCATACAATCAAAAATAAGAACACAACACATGATAGAGTTCAACATAAAACATCCCCACACAGCAGAATCAAATTTTCCCACTGTGAGGGAAGGCACTAAAGTCAGTCGTCTTCCTCTAATGTTCCCCGCTGTTCACCCGTGGTCGGGGCCTCCCCGAGCCCACCGCAGTCGCCGCTAAGGGCGGCCCGATGTTCAGGCCTGCTCGCCGGGGTGATGTAAGTCCGATGTCGGGGCTGGGTGACCTCCTCAGCGGCTTGGACATCAGAGTCGGCCACCTCCTACCGAAGTCCACGGCTCCCAAAGTCCGCAGGCTGCGCCGGGCAGAGATGCAGAGATGCAGCGCTGGCGGCGCTCGGCAAAGGGCCCAGGACTCCGTGATGTTATTCAGCGCCGGCCGCGCCGGAAGCTCTCCCAAACCGCAGCTCCACGATATTGGAGCTCTCCCAAATGCTGGAAGCTCTCCAAAACCGCAGCTCCACGAGCTCCAAACTGCGATCCAGGTCGGCATCGCCCGCTCCGCGGTGAATCCAGCGCCGCACCGCCGCTGTTGCAGCTCTGGTCCAGTTCCCGGTCCCCGGCAGGAAAGGCCGCTCCGATCCAGGTGGTAGGCCACGAGGAGGGGGGCGAGGACGCGACTTGGAGAAATAGTCGCGTCCCCGCCAGGAAGCGACTGGGCAACAGTTTCCCCCTTACCCTACTCCCCTCCCCCACATAGAAATGTTAAAGTTTCCCCCCAAAACAAACATTAAACTAACTTAAATTAAAAAAAGATGGAACAAAAAGAACAGGCTGCAGGCAGAGGCTGCCCTCAGTGTAGCGCCCCCAACTTGAGTATGAGTCCACTAGTACGAGATAGTGCTTCCCATGCCAGTCGAAGATATTGGCGGCCACGGACAACGATGGTAGGGAGGGAGCAGGTTGGGACAGCAGCGATTGTTTTTGCTGGTGTGGTGCTTGTCTGTTGCAAATCGCGCATGATTCTGTTTTTTCCCGAATGTACTTGGTCATTCCGGGCCAGTAGATCATTTATTTAGCTCGTTGTTGGGTGGCCTCAACGCCAGGGTGGCCACCGTGGATCTCCGCATAATACTCATTTCGCAGAGAGGGGGGGATGACCGTCTTGTGACCCTTTACTATCACTCCCTCCTGTAGCTCAAGTTCGTCACGTACTAAGAAGTAGGGTCACAGTTCAGAGGGGGTGTTGGATTGTTTGTTTGGCCAGCCGCCTTTGATGATTGAAGTTAGGTTTTGTCCGCGGCAGTGTGTTCGGTGAGGCGGCGCAGGCGGTCAGTTGGAACGAAATAAACTTTCAGGACAGATAATTCTTCTTGTTCGAATGGATGTTGTTCGCTGGTAGCGCGTGGTGCTCAAGATAGAGTGTCAGCGATGTGCATGTCTTTACCTTTTTTGTAGACAATGCGGAAGTCGAACCATTGTAGCTGCATCATCATGCGTTGAAGCCTTGCTGGGGCTGCATGAATAGGCTTGCTGAGGATGGTAACTAACGGTTGGTGATCAGTTTCTACCATAAACATTTTACCGAAAACAAAGTATTTGAATCTGGAGCAGGCAAAAACGACGGCAAGCAGTTCTTTCTCTATCTGTGCCTAGCGCTGTTCGGTATCCATCAGTGTTCTCGAAGCGTAGGACACCGGCATGACATCGCCGTTGAATGAGGTCTGCAGGCATGCAGCGCCTAGTCCATACTGGGATGCGTCGCAGGTAATCGTGACTGGCAGGTTGAGATTGAAGTATGACAGAGTGGGTGCACTGGCGAGCTGTAGTTTCAAGTCTCGAAAGCTCGCTGGTGGTTTGGGTACCAGGACCATGTGATGTCCTTCGCTCCATAGATGCTGCTGCACCCGCTGAGTTTCTCCAGCATTTTTGTGTACCATGTGATGTCCTTGTGGGTTAGTTGACGCAGAGGGGTTGGCAATTCACTGAGATTGGGGATAAATTTTCCCAGGTTGTTGACCATGCCCAGAAATTGTTGTAGGCTGGTGACGTCAGTTGGTACCGGCAGCTCGTTGATTGCTGCAGTCTTCAGCGGGTCTGGTTTTAGCCCATTGCTGGTGAACATGTGACCTACGTAAGTGACTTCTGGAACCCTGAACTTGCACTTCAGATGGTTCAGTTTTAAATTAATGTCTCTGGCACGGTCCAGTACTTTACGTAGGTTGGCATCGTGTTCGGTGACATCACGGCCATAAACTAGAATGTCATCAACTGTGATGGCACAGGGGAATTCTGCAAACAATTGTTCAATTGCACGCTGGAAAACTTCGCTGGCAGAGTTGATGCCAAAGGGCATTCTTATGAATCGGTAACGTCCGAACAGGGTGGCGAATGTTGTTAACGCCGATGAAGCACGGTCTAACGGGATTTGCCAGAACGAGTTTTTGGCATCCAAGACTGAGAAAACCGTTGCATTACCGATCTGTGCCGCTACGTCTTCAGTGGTTTTCATTGGGTAGTGTTGGCGTTTGATTGCTGTGATCAAATCTTTAGGATTGATGCAGATGTGCAACTCCTTTTTGTCTTTCTTTGTGGTGACAACTATGGTGGAGACCCAATCAGAGGGCTCGCTGACTTCGGCTAGAACTCCGATGGAGACGGTACGTTTCAGTTCATCGTGTATTTGCTCACGCAGAGCATGCGGGACGCAGTGAGGGGCACGTACGATCGGGGTGACTGTGTGGCAACAATGATCTTATATATTGTAGGTAGTTTGCCGACTTTGTTGTCAAACAAGTCTTTGTAGTTGGACAGCAACTGTCTGGTTGGTTCCTCTGTCAAACAGAGTTTGTGGACAGCACGCCCGAAATAGACCAAACCCAGGTCATGGCACGCATCAATGCCTAGCAGAGTTTCAGAACTTGGCTGAACGATGTAAAATAGCAAGTCCTTGGTCTGTTCGTTGATGGTACATTTGAAATCGGCTTTGCCCAGTGGGTGAAGAATTTCTCCTCCGTAAGCATGTAGAGTGGAGGAGTCTTTTTTCATGAGCTCAGTGTTTCTTATCTTGTTGAACACTTTGAGTTACATGACATTCACGCGGGCACCGGTATCGACTTCAGCGATCAGTGGTTAGTTACTGATTATCATGGTCACAGCAGGATCAGTCACTTTGCCTGGGGTGCACAGGTTTAGGGAAAGTACGGTAGGCTCAGTGTCTATGTTATCAGAGTCGTTCCCGTGGGAAGATTCGTCTTGTTCATGGGAATCTGAATCTGACGGGTCTTGTTGAATCAGGTGCAGCTTTGACCTTGGGGCTGTACGCCCACTAGATCTACAACAATTAGCAAAATGGTTGCGTTTTTTGCAATTATGACATACTTTCCCATGGGCTGCACAAATTTGGTGCCCCCTGCGGTGGAAATAGTTACAGTTTGTGCACCTCGTGTTAGGCATGTTCTGAGCTTTGCTGGACGCATTGAGAAATCTTTGCGGAGAGTAACAAGCCAAATTCACATTCAACTGTTGATTAGCATTCGCGCTATCAAAATCAGCCAGTGGTGCCACAGTCTCAGCCATCCGGCAAGCATGAACAGCCTGATCTAAAGTCAGTTCTGCATTCCGCAGCAGTTCAGCTCGCAGCTTGCGGTCGCTCATTCCTCCCACAATTTTATCGCGAACAAAATCATTTGTCAACTCACCAAATCTGCATCGAGAGCTGATGTGTCTCAGGTCACTAATGAATCATTCCACAGGCTCGTCAGCCTGTTGCATCTGTGCAAAGAATCTTGTTCTCTCAAGGATTCTGTTGGACGGCAGGTCACACAGTTCTCTAAACTTCCTCAGCAACACCATAGAGTTGTCAATAGATTCAGCTGGCACCAATACCTGTCCATTCCCATCCAGTTGAGCAGGTGCAAATTCAAACAAGTTAGCACGGATCATAGCCTCCGGACCCACTAAGTTCAACAACAGTGAAGCTTTCAAATCATCGGGATCTTTTCGGTGAACGATGCGGATATAATGAGAGTAATCCTTCTCAAACATTCGCCATCGCTCAGCGATATCAGAATCAAACACGAGCGGGCTAGGCTTTCGACAAGAGTTAGCCATGTCCTCAACTCACAAAAAACACGCAAATAAAAACTGGTAAACGAAATAAATCGCGGTAAACAGACGCGGGGTAGACCCGATTTTCTGACACCATGTAAAGAGTCCAAACTCATACAGGTTGAAACACAAGCATCTTTATTGATCAGGTCATTACTTTCTAAGCAGGTCATCACACATTCGCACTGCTACTCTAACTGGTAGACAGTGGGTAGGATCTTACACTATGAATGTTATAATTAGGCGGGGTTATAATTACTAAGCATTCTAATTGGCCAACATGCTATAGCCAATCTACATAAGTGAGGGATATTGGGGACATGACAATCTTCCTAGTTCAGTCTTTCCTTTTGTGATGATTTTTTACTGTTGATGTTTCTAACAACGATGAGAGAGCTTGGATATTTTTTGCTAGATCCTATGCTTTTAGTAATAATATCGCACTTCATGGAGAATTCGTCTGAGTGAAAAAAATGACATATTCTGTGAACTTTGAAAACATGTCATGCAATCTAGTTGCATTTCTCACCTTTACTAGAATGGGTTTGTTGGTTTGGGAGATTTCACATGAAAAACAGCCAATGTTGTGATTCATCTCGATAAAATGCTTTCTACGCCACATCTGTAAAAGTTGTTATGGGTTGTTGGGGACATGCTTCCTAAACCTTCTAAGGAAGTAGAAGCATCGGTGTGCTTTCTTGGCCATTGCATTGATATGAATGGTCCTAAACAAGTAGCTGGTGATATTTACTCCAAGGAACTTGAAGTTTTCAACCATCTAAACTTCAGCGCCATCAATGTATACTGACTGGGGTATGTGTACGGCTTCACTTCCTGAAGTCAATAGTGACCCATTATTCATTTATGAAACAGAATAGCAGAGTGCAAGTATGTCATTTCAGATTTCATCTTTATTTTCCCCAAAAGCTACATAATCTTAGTGACGAGCAGTGTACTAATTCTTTCAGTGCCACGGAAAGACTTCCATAAATGCAATGTGACGCACTTGCCGAGCACAAGCCTCCTGAAAGTCCAAGTGGAAAGCCAGCACTGCAGCAAAGGAAACCCAAAGGACAACGAGTCACCAAGTGATGGGCAGAGTGGTCACTGGTGATCGGGAAGACGAAAGAAATCAAGCTAGCAACGAACTATTGGTAAAAGATTCCAAATTGAATCTGACTTATAGGTAGGAGGATGTGAACAGCTGAAGAGTTGTTCATGAAAGTCATCAGCGTTGTTTTAAAAAGTAAGTTTCTTTGTTAAACTGGAGGCACCATTACAAAATGTTGAGTCACACAGGGAAGATTATGAAACTCAATTGCCGGTTGGTACAAACTCGTGCAGTTAAAATAACTTCAATAATGGAAAATAATCTAGTTTTGTGGTTATTGCGACTAGATGTATCATTCCCGCTTTCTAATAAGCTACAGATGGTAAGCAAAATGCAATATATGAAAAGTCATCTATACATATCCTCCAGAGATGTTGCCCGACCCGTTGAGTTATTCCAGCATTTTGTGTCTATCTTTGGCATAAACCAACATCTGCAGTTCATTTTTATTAGGTGTCCATTGTTTGCAGCATTAACGTTTTGCTCTAAAATCTAACAGTCTGAATCTAAATACTTTTGTGAAATTAAAAACAATTTTGGCCTCAGCAGCAGCACTTGCTGGACTTGCGGTTACTCAAACTCATTTGGGGTTTTACATACAAGTTACTGCCTGACAACCATTCATAACATGGTGCCTTCCACATAATACTGGGATCCGCATGAATGAAGGAATAAAGAGAGAACAAGAGAAAGAAAAGAGAGTTTTCTGTGGTCTGCAATAATAATTAAACACTGAAGAAAAAAAAATCATAATTGTAAAAGTTAATTCAGATAGAGAGATGTAATTTAACTGTAACAGGACAAAAATACTTAAATTCTAACCTTTGTCGATGAAGTTAATTCATATCTATGATATTGATATAAAAATGTATTTTAAAACTGAAATAATCCAAATAATACAGCTTCTGGAGGAGCAGAGCATATTGAACAAGAACGTCCTGATTTTTGTACACAGCCAATTGATGAGAGGTTTCTTCATCACATAGAAAACAAGAAACCACTGAATGGACTGAAAGGCGTAGGATAATTCCAAGATTCATTCATTCATTCATCATCGTTGGAAACATAGGCGACGCAGTGGTGCAGGTTTCCACGGGAACGGTGACGGACGCACCACACATCTCTGTCCTCCAGTTCCTGCGGACGTCCGCCGCTGGAAGTAAAGGATTTTGGTGTGTGTGCTTTATCATTCCTTACAATGCTATGTACGACAGTGATTGCAACTTCTACTGAAGCGTAGATGGCCGTTGGCTCGCTAGGAGCTCATCCGCCCTTTGACAGATCTTGTCTTTGGTCCTGCTGGGGGTCCACAGCCCCCTCCTCACCTGGTAAACCAGGTGGGGGAGGCGGGTTAGTCGCCGACTATCCAACCATGGAGCAGGTAGCATGGGATTACATGGTACCCGTGGCGGGGGGAACTTCCCCCGACCTGACCAAGATCAAACAAGTTTACCCAACAAGAGATTTTAAAGGATCTTTCTGGGTGGATAAATTCAGACAGGATAAATAACTTTCTCACCCCTGATTAGACTAATTTGGGCCTCTCTACAGGGTCAACAAACTGAGCAGATGGGCCGAGTTTCATAGCATTGAGTGCAATTCCCCGCATGTTCAACCCAGACATTATAAACATCAGGGATGTTACCACAGTTATCAAATCATTCTTCCATCTCTCCCTTTGGAAATTGAAAGGGAAAAACATTGAAGCAAAACCTTTTTAATTCTACAGCACCCTTCACAGCCTGAGGGGAACTTTGCAGTAAGTGAAGTACATTTGAAGTGTCGTCGCATTTGAAATGCTAAAAATGCAGCAATCAGTTTGTAGCCAGCACGCTGCCCCACAAGAGTATTGTGATCATTGCTAAGTCATCTGTGATGTTGTCAGAGGGGTAAATATTACCCGGGGAAAATTCCTCTGAGTTCCTTTGAAATATTGCCTGCGGATATATCTACATCCACTTGAGAAAACAGCTCAAGGTCTTGTTTGAAGGGCAGCATCTTCAACAGTGCTGTATTCCCTCAGGACCACGGTGAAGTGTCAGATCAGATCTTTGTGCTCGACGGAGGTCAGACATTCGACCCGAAGACAAGAAAGCTACCAATCTGAGCTACGCTGCATACCGTTAATCAGATGGGTGGGCGATCCTGCCAGAGTATAAAATATAACTCTGATTCCTGTCGACAGTTACACAACTGAGAGATATCTATCATGGTCGAACTTGGAACAACACAGCACAGGAACAGGCCTTTCAGCCCACTTCGCGAGATTTCCGTGAGAATCATTGTTAAAGAACATCACACAAACCAAAGATAGACGCAAAAAGCTGGAGTAACTCAGCGTGACAGGCAGCATCTCTAATTAGAAGGAATGGGTGACGTTTTGGGTCGAGACCCTTCTTCAGAAACAACACAAACCAACCTCCCTTCCATTGACTCCATCTACACTTTACACTGCCTCGATAAGGCCACCAGCATAATCAAGGACCAGTCTCACTCTTCTCCCCTCTCTCATCAGGCAAGAGGTACAGAAGTGTGAAAACGCACACCCCCCAGATTCAGGGACAATTTCTTCCCAGCTCTATCGGGCAACTGAAGCATCCTATCAATAACTAGAAAGCGGTCCTGAACTACTATCTACCTCATAGGAGACCCTCAGACTATAATTAAACTGTATATGAGTATCACTGTACAGCCACCTGCCCATGAGCAAGGAGGGAACTTGAGAAGAATTCACCCCATGCTATTTGTTTACAGAGACGGATTTAGGAAGACAATCATAAAATAAAATATCCCCAGCTCTTGAAGGGAATGGAGATTATGGATAGGGTTAGTGTGGTACTGATTCCATACCTAAAGTCAGAGAGAATTACAGAGAGATATACAGCACAGTAACAAGCCCTTCGGCCCATTGAGTCTACAACTAACATCCATCAACCACTTACACTAATGTTACTTTAAGTCTCCCTACTCCCGAGTCATCAACTCCTCTCCAATTCTCCCACTCCCCTACACACTAGAGGCAATTTACAGTAGCCAGGTGACCTAACATTCACACCATTTGGGAAGTGGGAGGAAACTGGAGCACCTCAAGGAACCCACACAGAGCTGCTGCCTCACAGCACCAGAGACCTGGGCTTGATCCTGAAGAAGGGTTTCTATCCAAAATGTCACTCATTCCTTTCCTCCAGAGATGCTGCATGTCCAGCTGAGTTACTCCAACATTTTGTGTCTATCATCAGCACAAGAGAGGCTGAAGTGTATGATTTTATAGCATATGACTTTGTTCAGTCAGTTGGTTTTGATGACGATCAAACAATGCAAGACTGCTAGATCTTCAATCTCGGGGCAGTAACTACAGAAGCACCAGACAATGTTCTGCCCTGTAGACTAAAGTGCCTTTAATTAAAAATGGAGATGTATTCATTCTTTGCCCTGGACATTCCTTCCACATTTAGCTGGCAGATGCGTAGAGATTTCCCGTTGCTGCGGGAGTTTTGGCCCTGGGAAGGGCCATTTGGACTACGAGTCACTAGCAGCATGGTCAAGTGTGACACCAAAACACTACATCTATTTGTTTGTGCATGTCGGGTTGATTGCATTAGTCGAAGCAGGGTGGACCACGTGAAGGTTGCAATCTCCCATGCAATCATACTGAGGCTTTTCCCTGGGGGCATCATTCCCATCCACCCGGTAACTGATGCTGTCCTGGCCTGGATGTCTACCCTTGATCTATAACTTTAGGCTGTGCACGCCATTCGCAAGAAGAAGAAGATTTAAAATGGATGTTCCCATGCAATGGACTCACAAAAATGTTGTAGATTGAGCATTTACAATTAAAATAACTTCTCATTTTTGACAGGTGGACTTTCTGGATTATTTATATTATGGTTCATGTTGACAGTTTGGATAAATCTACAGATAAGATAGACTATTCAATTTTAAGTCATTTATCCAAAATGACGCCCATTAATTTCTCTTTACAGCGTACAATTGTGATTGAGCGTCAAGAGTTTTTTATTGTCATATGTTCCAGACAGACAGAACAATGACATTCTGTTTGCTTTTATTTCTAGAGAGACCTGATCTATCACTTAGGCATTGTGTAAAAAAGTACATTAATCCAAAAATCCCTTTATTACTTTGAAAATATATTCTCCCACATGACTCTTGCAATTGAGGTTGAAATCTTTCCTCTCTATTTAACCTTTGGATGTCATGTATCCTCTGCCAGTCTAAAACTCACCATCTCTGAGTCAATCTTAAAGCTAAAAAGATAATCCAGTGAAATTTCTTTAATTCAGTCTTTGTGGCAGATTTCAACCATGTGGCTATCTTTCTAAACAATCCCATTGCTTGACTACCAATATTTCAGTGAACAGTGAGGAAGTAGTGATGAAGTCGATGTGATCAGAACAGACTGCACTTTGAGTATGGTATCATCTGATTTGTATTCTGCCTTCTTGCTCACATCATTTAGCATTGTTGATTGTTAATGAGTTTATTTGGACATGCCTTAATTTCTTTTGTAACTTCACGACTCTCGATGGAGTAGGTTTAGGTTTATTATTGCCACATGTACTGGGTAGAGTGAAAAGCTTTTCATTTAGAGATATATTCGATTTTAGACCCACCGAGTCTGCACCAACCAGCGATCCCCGCACGTTAACACCACCCTACACACACTAGGGACAATCTTTTACATTTACACCGGGGCAATTAACTTACCAACCTGTACGTCTTTGGAGTGTGGGAGAAACCAAAGATATCGGAGAAAACCCACGCGGTCACAGGGAGAACATACAAACTCCGTACAGACAAGCACCCATAGTCAGGATCGAACCCGGGTCACTGGCGCTGTAAAGGGCCTGTCCCACTTTCACGACCTAATTCCCGACCTCTGCCGAGTTTGCCCTTGACTCATACTCGCAGCATGGTCATCACGAGGTCGCAGGAGGTCGTAGGTAGGTCGTGATGCTAGCCGTAGGTACTCGTGGCATCAAGTAGTTCGGGGCGTTTTTTCAACATGATGAAAAATGTCCACAAGTAAAAAAGGTGGTGAATTAGGTCGTGAAAGTGGGACAGGCCCTTAAGGCAGTGGCGCACCGTGCCGCCCCTAATCTGTTTGAATAACATGTAAAACAAAGCTTTTCACTGTACCTCAGCACATGTGACAATAATCTTCTTCTTCTTGCGTATGGCATGCACAGCCTAAAGTTGCAGGTCAACTTGTTCTATTTGATCTATTTGTTTGTGCACGTCGGGTTGATTGCATGTCGAAACAGGGTGGACCACGTGAAGGTTGCAATCTCCCACCCCCAATAATGTAACTAAACTTAAAACCTACAACAGGTGGAGTGAAGAGAAGAATGCAAGAGGGCAGAGTATAGTTTCTCAGCATTGTATAAATGTTCGAGAAAAAAAATCCATTGTCTGCAATGAGGTCGTTTGGAAAATCGGTTTGTATCTACCTTGCGGAAGGACCATTCAGCGGTCCGAGAACAGAGGGGTAAGATTCTGTTCCTGAGTTTGTTATGCACTTTCAATCGTTTGAGAGTTGGAATCTGACCCATTAATATAAATGAGCATCTTTTTTAGTCTGTACGTCTGTACGTCTGTACGTCTGTACGTCTGTACGTCCGTACGCCGCCTTGATACCGCCCCGCGCCCGCGCGGCGCGCGGAAACGCCGATATTTTTTACCGTTTCTAAAGAGGTTACGTTTATCTTTACGAATAGACGATCCCGATTAAATTCGGTCGTGTTTATGTACGCTTTTTAAAATAAAATACCTCTCCCCCCCCCAAACCAAACATTTCAAAATGTTTAAAAAAACAGCTCAGCCGTAGAATGTTAGTAAAGATTCTGTTGTGTGATGTCACAATGCACAATGGTCACAGATGTCCAATCGGAATGGATCCATTTACATATGCCTTGGCAGCAGCCCCGGCCCCTCTCTCCCCCAACCCCCGCAGCATTGGGCATTGTGACATCACAAAACGGAACCTTCATTTACATTCTATTGCTGAGAGCTGTTTGTTTAACATTTTGAAATGTCCCCATTCCCTATCACCCCACACACGTGGCGACGCCCTGTGACACATGTGACAAATCGGAATGAATCCATTTACATATGCCTTTGCAGCAGCCCCAGCCCCAGCCCCTCCCCCCACACCCGCAGCCTGTGTCGAAGGGCGTCGTCACGTGTGTGGCAATAGAGAAAGAGGATTGGGGGTGATAGGGAATGGGAAACAGATGGACTGTCCCTACCCCTCCTACTTCAACTCTCCCTCCCACTCTTCCCCCTCTCTCCTCTCCCCCTCCCCCCCTCCCTTCCCCCTTCACCACCCCTATTCACCCCCATCTCCCACCCACCCCCTTCACCTCTCTCTTGCACCACTCCCTGCTACCCCTCTGCCCCTCACTCCCCACTGTTCCCACCTCTCTCCCTCCCCCTCCCTCTCTCCCTCTCTTCCCCCTACTCCTCTCCCCTTCCCCTCATCCCCTCCCCCCTTCCTGCCCTCCCCGCTCTCCTCCCACTCCAAACTCTCCTCCCCCTCCCTCTCACCCACCCTGATCTCCTCTCCCTCCCCAATCTCTCCCCTTTCCTCTGCCCCCTCTCCCCTCCCTCCCCCTGTCCTCTTCTCTCCCCACCCCCGTCTCCCTCTCCCCTCTCTCTCCCCCCTCCCCCCGAGTGTGTTTTGGGGGTGGTTAGTGTGAGTTTGGGGGGTGGTTAGTGTGAGTGTGATGCCGCAGCCCACCCCCCCCTCCCGCAAACGAGCGTTGGGAAAACAGTCCGCCAACAGTCTCTCTGTCTTTAAGACGGAACTGTAGATGCTGGAAAATCGAAGGTACACAAAAAAAACCTATATCATCAGCGGGTGCAGCAGCATCTTTGGATCGAAGGAAATAGGCAATGTTTCATAACAAAACACGTCTGAAGATGGGTTTCGGCCACAAACATTGCCTATTTCCTTCGCTCCATAGATGCTGCTGCACCCGCTGAATTTCACCACCTTTTTTGGGTGTACCAGTCTCTCTGTCTCTCCCCTCTCTCTCTCTCTCTGCCCTTCTCTCTTCACAGCCCGCAGCTTAACTCATGAACACCAGCTCAAAACACCCCCCTTCACCTATCTCCAACATCCTCTCCTTACTCTCTCCACATACTCCTCTCTATCCCCCTTCCTCGCACCCCTTCCTCTCTCCCCCTTCCTCTCCCCCTTCCTCTCCACCCTCCTCCTCCCCCTCCTTCAATTTTTTAAATTCTAACATTAAATTTTCACTCTCTGCCCCCCCCCTCTAGACGCACCTGAGAGGTGAGGGCTATTCGTCAGTGGATAGGGTGGAGATGGGATAAAAGAAGCAAATTAAAAAATTAAGATAATATCAAGGGTTGTTATGAGTGTGTGTGTTCGTGGGTGCCAGATTCCCACCCCGCAACCGTGCTTTGGAGCAAAGGGGGTGGTTACTGTGACGCCACAGCACCCCCCCCCCCACCCGCAAACGCACGTTCGGTGTCCAGACCCAACGGGTCTGCACTTGGTCTAGTATACTTTTAAAACTCTCTGGCTGTCGTCCGTCTGTACGGTCTGTACGTCTGTACGTCTGTACGTCTGTACGTCCAACGTTCTGCTTGACTTGTCCCGCCTTTGATACCGCCCCGCGCCCGCGCAGCGCGCGGAAACGCCGATATTTTTTACCGTTTCTAAAGAGGTTACGTTTATCTTTACGAATAGACGATCCTGATTAAATTTGGTCGTGTTTAGGTACGCTTTTTAAAATAAAATACCTCTCCCCCCCAAACCAAACATTTCAATATGTTTAAAAAAAACAGCTCAGCCGTAGAATGTTAGTAAAGATTCCGTTGTGTGATGTCACAATGCACAATGGTCACAGATGTCCAATCGGAATGGATCCATTTACATATCCCTTTGCAGCGGCCCCCAGCCACGGCCCCTCCCCCCCAACCCCGCAGTATTGGGCATTGTGACATCACAAAACGGAACCTTCATTTACATTCTATTGCTGAGAGCTGTTTGTTTAACATTTTGAAATTTCCCCATTCCCTATCACCCCCACACACGTGGCGACGCCCTGCGACACGTGTGACAAATCGAAATGAATCCGTTTACATATGCCTTGGCAGCACCCACAGCCCCAGCCCCTCCCCCCCACCCGCAGCCTGTGTCGAAGGGCGTCGCCACGTGTGTGGGGGGATAGGGAATGGGGAAATTTCAAAATGTTTTAAAAAAACAGCTCTCAGCAATAGAATGTTAATGAAGGTTCCGTTTTGTGATGTCACAATGCCCAATGCTCAAAGATGTCCAATCGAAATGAACCAATTTACATATGCCTTTGCAGCAGCAACAGCACCAGCCCCTCCCCCCCACCCCCGCAGCCTGTGTCGAAGGGCGTCGTCACGTGTGTGGCAATAGGGAAAGAGGATTGGGGGTGATAGGGAATGGGTAACAGATGGACTGTCCCTACCCCTCCTACTTCAACTCTCCCTCCCCACTCTTCCCCCTCTCTCCTCTCCCCCTCCCTCCCCTCCCACACCCTCTCTTCCCCTCCACCACCCCTCTTCACCCCATCTCCCAACCACCCCCTTCACCTCTC
>CM075983.1:48645770-48728041 GCA_038087875.1 Malacoraja senta
TTCAGGTACGATACAGCTACATCCAGAATAATCGAATGGATTTTTGTTTAATGGCGGTATTGTTCTTTCATCCTTTGAAGTTAATTAATCATGGGTTAATTACTAATAGAATTATTCTCCAGTTTCATTAAACCAATCCAGCATTTGGTGTCGCACTTATGCAACTTTCAGAAACATTTTCTATTAATCTGGAATTTTAAATAGAGTCTACTTGGACTGGACCACGTACTCAATGACAAGCATGATGAAGTAGACAATAGAAATTCAGGAAGATATTTAATGGAGATATTAAATTGGTCTGAATTGTCTCGGCTCCATATTTCACACTCTCTTCTGAATCACCAAGACACAGATGCTCTCTTCTGATTTGCATGTGCCCTTTCATTCAATGGGACCCTGGGCCTCATGATCCACATCACTCATTGGGTCCCAAGCTCCTGTTCCATTCCCCTGGGCTCTGGGTGAGATTTTCCTTTGCAGCTTGCTTGCACCTCAGTTCCACGCTCTGCTTAATCTGACTAGTGTCCTGTTTCCCTTAGTTCACTTGGAAATGTATTAAAATACTGTTTAACTTTGAGAACAAAAGTGGATTAAAGAGTGTAGATACAAGGAACTGCAGATGCTGGTTACACAAAGAAACACAACATTCTGGAGTAACTCAGCAGGTAAGACAACATCTCTGGAGAACAGGTGACATTTAGGGTTGGGACTGAAACGTCACCTATCCATGTTTTGGGTCGGGACCCCTCTTTATCAATCTGAAAAAAGGGCCCGACCGAAAATATCACCTATCCATGTTCTCCAGAGATGCTGCCTGACCCGCTCTGAGTTACTCCAACACATGTGTCTTTTTTATGGATTAAAAAGTGTTTGGGTATTACTATTAAATAACATTCAAAATCTGTGAGTCTATGGTCACCAAAAATCCAGAGCATTCCTTATTAAGGGGTTTTCACAATGGTTGCAATAACAGTGGACGTTAACAAATGTCCGGTTCTTGTTAAGTTTGAATGTTCACGGTTGGTGTTGAGAAATATATAAGATAAGCTATGTTCATGATTATGTTCGGTTATAGAAACACTTTAGTACAGTATGTGATATCTAGTGGAGAAGAAATGAATTGGGTTTATCTGCTTCATGTGTCCATATTAAGGTTACATATTGTATCATGGTTGAGAGATTTGAAAATAAATTGATTTATTAAATTTGTATTGATTGTGTAAACATGCATCTTCCAATAGAACATTTAACAGTACAGACAGGAACTGGCCCTTCAGCCCACATTGTTTGTGCCAAACATGATGCTAGGTTAAACTGATATCATCTGCCTGTACATGATCGATATCCCTCTATTCCCAGCACTTCCACGTGCCTATCTAAAAGCCTCTTCAACACCACTATCATAGCTGCTGCCACCACCACCCCTGGCAAAGCGTTCCCCACCCCTCTCGGTGTAAAATAACTTGTCCTGCATATCTCCATTAATTTTTCCCCCTCTCACCTTATAACCATGCCCTCTAGTGTTGGGCAATTTCACCCTGGGAACAATAATATTATTAGTATTATTTTATGTTTAAATACAGTAGCTTATTAAATGAGTCATTTAATACATGGAAATAATTATTGCAATGATTTTACAACTTTCTTTATAAAGGAAAACCTGCAGTTTGTTAGGTGCTTTGCACAATCTGTCTTGGCCGATGTGATCTCCCGGTTGCCAAACACTTTAACTCCCCCTCCCATTCCCACACTGACCTTTCTGTCCTGGGCCTCCTCCATTGTCAGAGTGAGGCCCAGCACAAATTGGAGGAACAGCACCTCATATTCTGCATTTCACCCGGAGAGTTGTAAATCTGTGGAATTCTCTGCCACAGAAAGGAAGTGGAGACCAATTCACTGGATGTTTTCAAGAGAGAGTTAGATTTAGCTCTTAGGGCTAAAGGAATCAAGGGATATGGGGAAAAAGCAGGAACGGGGTACTGATTTTAGATGATCAGCCATGATCATATTGTCTGGTG
This sequence comes from Malacoraja senta, assembly GCA_038087875.1. Classification (NCBI taxonomy): domain Eukaryota; kingdom Metazoa; phylum Chordata; class Chondrichthyes; order Rajiformes; family Rajidae; genus Malacoraja; species Malacoraja senta. The sequence goes on from CM075983.1 coordinate 48,647,789, forward strand.
GAGCTGGCTCGGAGGGCCAAATGGCCTCCTCCTGTACCTATTTTTCTATGATTGGGCAGTTTACAACGCAGCGGTATGAATATTGATTTATTCAAGTAACGCTTGCTTTCCCTCTCTCCCCATCCCTCCCCCACACTAGTTCTAGTTTTCCTTTCCTCCTGATTAATGTTCCTGTTTGTATGCTGTATTGTCATCTTCCGCTCAGCCAACAATGAACCATTCTACATTGAACATTGTCTGCTTTGATCTGTGCTTTTCACACCTTACATGCTCTATGTACCCTGCCATATCTCTCGTTTCCCTCTCCCCTGACTCAGTCTGAAGAAGGGTCTCGACTCAAAATGTCACCCACTCCTTCACTCCAGAGATGCTGCCTGTCCCACTGAGTTACTCCAGCATTTTGTGTCTATCTTTGTTTGTTAGGTTAAGTTGGGTTTATCTTTAAGAATTGTGTCTCCCGTGTGGCATGACATCTAATACATGGATGTGTCGGCCACCACAATTGGTTGTGTTGTTCCCCATCGGTAAACAATGTGTGTCAAAGCTACACCCGCTGTATATGTTAGACCGCCTATCCATGCAGCAGAAAGACAAAACATTACAATCGATCCATTTACAATGTATAGATAGATACATGATAAGGGAATAACGTTTGGTGCAAGGTAAAGCCAGCCAAGTCCGAACAAGGGGAGTCCAAGGGTCACCAAAGAGGTAGATAGTAGTTCAGGACTGCTCTCTGGTTGCAGTAGGATGATTCAGTTGCATGATAACAAGCTGGGAAGAAACTGTCCCTGAATCTGGAGGTGTGAGTTTTCCCGATGGGAGAGGGGCGAAGAGAGAGTAGCCAGGGTGCAACTCGTCCTTGATTATGCTGCTGGCCTTGCCGAGGCAGCGTGAAGTATAAATTGAGTCAATAGAAGGAAGGTTGGTTTGTGTGATGGTCTGGGCTGCGTCCACAATGCGCTGCAATTTCTTGTGGTCTTGGATGGAGCTGGTGCCATACCAAGCTGTGACGCATTCTGATAAAATGGTTTCTATGATGCATCTGTAGAAGTTGGTGAGAGATGTCGGGGACATGCCGAACTTCCTAAGCTGAGGCTCCCTCCCATTTCACTCCTCTCCTTGTCTGACATCCTTTTGTCTCCTTTTCATGTCTAGCCTCTGTATACCCATCTGCCAATCCACCTATCACTTGCCAGGCTACAATCCCAGTTGCGGATACAAGAAAATGCAGATGCAGGTTTACAAACAAAAGACAAAGTGCAAGAGTAACTCAGCTACAATTCCAGCGTTCTCCGTCAGTCTACATTCAGTCTGAAGAAGGGTCCCAACCCGAAACGTTGCCTGTCCATTCCCTCCACAGATGCTGCCTGACCCTTTGAGTTACTTCAGCACTTTGTGTTTTGCTCAAAATTCCCGCATCTGCAGTTCCTAGTGTCTCTAGATTCATCGACCTACAGTCATACAGTTTACATAATATTAAAGAAAGAACTGCAGATGCTGGAAAAACGTCGCCTATTCCTTCGCTCCATAGATGCTGCCTCACCCGCTGAGTTTCTCCAGCTTTTAAAAAAAAAATCTAGTCTACATAAGTATAATGATTATACTTTATTTTTAAAGATAGTTCGAATTGATTATTTAAACTTGCTAACTCCCCATTGCCTAATCTTATCCGAACACTTACCGGTTGGTCAATGCCATTGGTTCCGATTCAACATTGTTACATTGGAGACGTGTAGACTGGCGTCGCCCTGGTGACTCTTGTGACTCTGTGTAACCGGGATACGCCGGGCCGCTGCAGTAGCCGGGGAATGGAGCGCTAACCGCGGCAGCGCCAACAAGCTAGCAATCGACCGGGCAGCTCCGTGAAGCGGTAATCCAAAAACATTCAGCATATGCTTCCAAATTAGCGTTTGCATTTATTTTTTAAATTAACTTGAATATATGCAACGTGTTGAAGTTTCTGGTTCGAAAATCTGTCATTATAACTGCAGGATCTGATTTATTATAGATAATCGATCTTGACTAATAATACTACTAAATAATAACAAAATAATAATAATAATGATAATAATAATAATCGACTATTTATCTCATCAGCGTTTTATCATTCTGATGCCAAGTATTAGCAGCATGTTGAGCATGTCCAACATTTTTAATATACTTTATAATTTTATATTGGATTTAAAATGTAACTAAAGAGGTGGGATCTCTCGAGCATGACGATTTTCAGCAGCAAAAACAAAACAACCACGAACTCTCGTTTGGTTAAATGTAATCAAGTAAAGGGTTTTCTTTTAGCAGGGCACCATGGACGACGATGAATATTACAACCTAATGTTGAAAAAGCAGGCTAAAGCTATAATTAAACAGGTATTGGAGAATGCCAAGAGATACGTTGAACAACTGTTGATAAAAGAGGGTAAGGAAAAGGCTCTTGCAAGTTCAAATCATTCAGCGGTTGCATTTCCATAGGTCCTTGTCGTATCTTGAGAAACGCCCTAAATTGTCAGACCCGCGCATTTACTGACCTCTAGAAATGCTCACTAACGTTTTGAGGAGTACCAGGGAGGTTTGACGACTGAGTGCATTAATCATTTGCAAAGGCCCTGGGAAGGTTCCACTGCGCAGTGCACGGGTTTGCAAAGTGGAGCAATGCAAAGTGGAACAAGTATCCCCTCCCCTTCCCCTTTGACTGCTCCCTTTTCTCCCTCACCCGACCTCCCTTTGCCCACCCCACCCCCTTCACCGTCTCACCTTCTCTTCTCCCCCTTCCTCCCTCCCCGGCTCAACTTCTACCACCCCACACTCCTCCCCCTTTCCCCCTCACCCCTACCCAAACCTTCGCCCCGTAGTTCCCACCTAATAACTTGGTGACAATACGTACAGGACTGCCTGGTAAAATTCTGTGGAAGTGGCAGGACTGGTAGATCAGGGGATTAAAGCAGCATATTTCTATCATTGTCTGTTATATATGTCTGTTATGGTCTGTCAAAGCTGCCACAGCCAGACATAAAAACAGCTTTTTTCCCCACGAGTAGTAGCTCTACTCAATAACCAAAAATCTGTAGCCTCCTTTTGCTCTGATATTGTATTTAATTCACATGTTTAATCAATAATGTTTTATTATTAATGTTTAATGTTTTATGTATCATTCTTCACTGTCACTGTATGTCATCTTGTCACTTGCGGGCGGAGCACCAAGGCAAATTCCTTGTATGTGAATACTTGGCCAATAAACGTATTCATTCATTCATTCATTATATGTAATACCAGCGCACAGCTGGAATACTGTCACAATTCAGATCACCACAATACAGGAAGTCTGCAGTAGCATTAGAGAGACTGTAAGGGAGATTTAAAGGGGTATTTCTGAGGCTGTAGCATTTCAGTGTTGTGGCGCCCCCTGGCCTGTTGTTGCAGAATAGTTCTCATGTTTGGCATAAACTTATTCCAATTGTACAGTGCCCTCCATAATGTTTGGGACAAAGACCCACAATTTATTTATTTGCCTCTGTACTCCATAATTTGAGATTTATAATAGAAAAAAATCACATTTGGTTAAAGTGCACATTGTCAGATTTTAATAAATGCATTTTTATACATTTTGCTTTCACCATGTAGAAATTACACCAGTGTTTATACAGTCCCCTCCATTTCAAGGCACCATAATGTTTGGGACACATGGCTTCACAGGCATTTGTAATTACTCAGGTGTGTTTAATTGCCTCCTTAATGCAGGTATAAGAGAGCTCTCAGCACCTAGTCTTTCCTCCAGTCTTTCCATCACCTTTGGAAACTTTGTTTGCTGTTTATCAACATGAGGACCAAAGCTGTGCCAATGAAAGTCAAAGCCATTATGAGACTGAGAAACAAGAATGAAACTGTTAGAGACATCAACCAAACCTTAGGGTTACCAGCAGGCCAAGGAAGACCTCCACAGCTGATGACAGAAGAATTATCTTCTATAATAAATAAATAAATAAAAACAACACTCTTCAGGAGTCAGGTGTGGATTCGTCAATGACCACTGTCCGAGGAGGCTTCATGAACCGAAATACAGAGGCTACACTGCAAGATGCAAACCACTGGTTAGCCGCAAAAATAGGATGGCCAGGTTACAGTTTGCCAAGAAGTACTTAAAAGAGTTCTGGAAAAAGGTCTTGTGGACAGATGAGATGAAGATTAACTTATATCAGGGTGATGGCATGAGCAAAGTATGGAGGAGAGAAGGAACTGCCCAAGATCCAATGCATAACACCTCATCTGTGAAACACGGTGGTGGGGGTGTTATGGCTTGGGCATGTATGGCTACTGAAGGTACTGGCTCACTTATCGTCATTGATGATACAACTGCTGATGGTAGTAGCATAATGAATTCTCAAGTGTCTAGCCACATCCTATGTGCTCAAGTTCAAACAAATGCCTCAAAACTCATAGGCATTCTACAGCAAGACAATGATCCCAAACATACTGCTAAAGCAACAAAGGAGTTTTTCAAAGCTAAAAAATTGTCATTTCTTGAGTGGCCAAGTGAATCACTCGATCTGAACCCAATTGAGCATGCCTTTTATATGCTGAAGAGAAAACTGAAGGGGACTAGCCCCCAAAACAAGCATAAGCTAAAGATGGCTGCAATACAGGCCTGACAGAGCATCACCAGAGATGACATCCAGCAACTGGTGATGGCCATGAATCACAGACTTGAAACAGTCATTGCATGCAAAGAATATGCAACAAAATACTAAACATGACTACTTTCATTTACATGACTTTGCTGTGTCCCAAACATTATGGTGCCTTGAAATGGGGGGGGGGGGGGGGGGGGGGACTATATATAAACACTGCTGTAATTTCTATGTGGTGAAACCAAATTATATAAAAATTGCCTTTATTAAAATCTGACAATGTGCATTTTAACCACATGTGATATTTTCAATTACAAATCTCAAATTGTGGAGTACAGAGGCAAATAAATAAATGATGGGAGGTACACAAAAATGCTGGAGAAACTCAGCGGGTGCAGCAGCATCTATGGAGCGAAGGAAATAGGCAACGTTTCGGGCCGAAACCCTTCTTCAGACTGATAGGGGGTGGGGAGACGAAAGGAAAAAAGGAAAAAGGCGGAGGAGGAGCCCGAGGGCTGGGGGAGGGGAGGAGACAACCAGAGGGCTGATGAAGGGGAGGGGACAGCAAGGGCTAGCAGAATTGGGAGAATTCAATTAAATGATGGGTCTTTGTCCCATACATTATGGAGGGCACTGTATCTGTAAAATGGATCAATGTGATAAGCTTTGTATTTAAATGCAACCATTTTAATTTTAATAAATGAGCATTCTGTGTCACTCTTGTCTTCAGGCAATATTATATTATTTTTATTTTTTTTAACAGGGAAAGGCGAATATCAGATCCCTAACATCGAGTGGGTTACAAGCAAGGACTTCACTGTTAACATTGGGGCAAAGCAAATAGAAGAATATGTCTCTGTAAGTTTATTCTATGTAGAGTATGAGTTTCAGGTTTCCTTTGTGCTGTGATTTTCTTTTGGCTTTCATCTTCCAATCACTTTTTATCAGTGGTCCCTTGTCCCAAAAATACTTTGACGGCATTACGATTTCAATGACTTGCATTGCTTTGCCATTCTGTGGTCAGTCTCTCAAAAGTACGCCACTATCGTATCTGCCTCAACCACTACCCTCAGCAGCACGTTCTAGGCACTCGCCATCTTGGTGTAAAAAACACATCTCCTATAAATTTTGCCCCTCTCACCGGAAAGCTACATCCTCTAGTAATTGGTGTCTTTCTATCCTGGGAAAAAGGTTCTGAGTCTCTACCCTATCTATGCCTCTCATAATTTATATACTTTAAGCAGGCCTCCCTGCAACCTCTGACATGTCAGGGAAAACAATCTTAAGTGTCCAGCTTCTCCCCGTAGCTAATAACCCTAATCCAGGCATCATTCTGGTAAAGCTTGCTTTTAAATACTGAGGGGTAGCAGTAGGTAGGTATTAATCACTGCTCTATTGTACATATGACTGAAGTCCAACATAATTAGAAATATTCGAGATAGTACTGTACAGGGAGAGAGCAGCCTGGAGGAATGTGGACAAAATATGTCGGAAGGAACTACGATGCTATTACACCGAAGATAGACACATAAAGCTGGAGTAACTCAGCGGGACAGGCAGCATCTCTTTAGGGAAAGAATGGGTGACATTTAAGATCGAGACCTTTCTTCAGACTGAGAGTCAGGGGAGAGGGAGACATGGAAATATGGAGATGGGTAAGGTGTGAAAATGAGAGCTCAAAAGGGATGCAGTCCAAGGAAAATGTAGAATGGATCATTGTTAGCTGAGGAGAAGGTGACAACAGGGCATACAATCAGTGAAATCTAACCAGGAGGACAGTGAAACCAGTCGGAGAATTAGGGTGGGGGAGGTGTGGATTTGTGTGTAAGTGCTGCCTAACCCTAACTGATGTGCAAGTTAATAGAATAGGAGGCACAAGAAATTTCAAATGCTGGAAACTTGTGCAAAACACAAAATGGGGTCAGGCATCATCTGTGGAAGGTATGGGCTTCTTCCATTGCCAGAGTGAGGCCACGTAAACTGAAGGAACAGAACCTCATATTCCACTTGGGAAGCTTACAACCTCACAGGATGAAAATTGAATTCTCCAATTTTAAATAAGACCCCACCTTCCCTTTCCCTCTTTCCTGTGCATATACTCTGACAAAAAATGTTATTATTTTTGCAATTTCAGTTTATTTAGTGAATGATACTGAAACTCCTAGCTTTGGGATTAATTCAGGAATAGGGACATAGGGTTTATTCTGTACCAATGAAAGAATAAATGAAGAATTCTGAGTGCCCCTCAGCTCGACTGGAAACTGCTCATTGGTGGTTAACATGAGGCACATCAAGGCTTGAATGTAATGCTTGATGCTTTTGGAAACTCCTGTTGGTGGCATAGTGGGTCTGCGATGGGATGAGTTTGGAGGGGCAACATGTTTGCTAATAAGATCATAAGGAGCAGAATTAGGCCATTCGGCCCATCAAGTTTACTCTGCCATTCAATCAAGGCTGATCTGTCTCTCCATCCTAACCACATTCTCCTGCCTTCTCCCCATAACCTCTGACACCTAATCCTGACAATAAATTATATCCTAATGTTAACAATTGCCCCGTATTCAGCAGACCTGGGAATTTAAGGATTGCTGGCTTCACTGTCTGGATTACCTGAGCGAGGAAGAACTGGAATACCAAATCCATCACCATTATCGAGTTCGCTGGAGTATCCCAACACGAAGGAAGCCCATACCACGAGCAACAGCCTCGAGTTATTTTATTATTGAAATCTCTAAAGTGAAACCACCTGTGAGTACAAGCACCTGTGAGAACATCCGCAACCTTGTTGAGATGAGTTCACAGTTAGTTCTTCAGGGTTCGCGTTTAGCAACCTGGAAATGTCGTGGAAGGTTGCCTGTGGGACTGTGAGGGTGAACAGGCTTCAATTCCGTTTGCTGTCCGTTAAAGCAACAGAACTAGAGTTTGTCAGGAAGGGACAGGAGAGGACATGTGCACCCCCCTTCTATTGACTCCATTCATACCTCACGCTGCCTCGGCAAGGCCAGCAGCATAATCAAGGACGAGTCGCACCCTGGCCACTCCCTCTCCCATCAGGCAAAAGGTATAGAAGTGTGAAATCTCACACCTCCAGATTCTGGAACAGTTTCTTCCCAGCTATTATTAGGCAACTGAATCATCCTACCACAACCAGAGATAAGTGCTGAACTATTATCGAACTCTTTGATGACACTCGGACTCTCCTTGATAAAGCCTTTGCTGGCTTTACCTTGCACTGAACATCATTCCCTTATCATTTATCTATACACTGTAAATGGATTGATAGTAATCATGTATTGTCTTTCTGCTGACTGGTTAGCATGCAACAAAAGCTTTTCACTGTACCTCGGTGCACGTGACAATAAACTAAACAAATACTGAAACTGGAAACTGTTGTTGATCTGTGATAGATACAACACCAAGTACAAAGCTACTACGGATTAACCAGAGACTTGGGAACAGTGCCTTGAGTCACAAAACTATCAGATACACATTATAGACCTGGGATCAGTGCATAAACCATTGAGGATTCAGTAGAGAGCTGGAATCAGTGGCAAAACCTTTGGGAATCCAGTACAAGTACGGGATCAGAGTCTCAACTTTTGTGCAGAGATACAGGCTCAGTCAAAATACCTAGGAATCAGCATAGACCTGGGATCAGTGCTTTAACTGTTAAACTGTTTTAATTCTTGCCAAGTACCTTTCCAATGAAGGTAATGTCAGATGTTGAAAGTCTATGTTTGCTGCCTGTGAGATGAAAATGATGTGTCCCTAGATGACTATTCCCGTGATGGGTAAGATGTCTTCATGTCTTGTCAGTGGACCACTGGATGCTATCTGTTGAACATGATTAGGATTGGAGGGGGAGGGGGGGTTACAATTCAGCTGTTCACAAAGATATGACCTTTCAATGCTTAACACTGCAGCTGGTAGAGCCGCAGCCTGTGTCAGAGACCAGGGTTCGATCCTGACCTTGGGTGGTTTGTGTAGATTTAGAACATTTTCCCTGTAACCACGGGTTTCATCCGGGTGCTCCGGTTTCCTCCAACCTCAGAAAGGTTTGTAGGTTAATTGGCCTCTGTAATACTCCCCCAGTGTGTAGGGAGTGGATGGAAAATTGGGATAACATAGAAATAATGTAAATAGGGGATTGAATGTTGGCATGGACTTGGTGGGCCGAAGGGCCCGATTCCATGCTGTATCTTTCAATTAAAAAAAAATCATAACACTCCAGTCAATGTGTGATTGATTGTGTAGTGAGGCCTGCAAGTGGCAATACTCTGAATTACCTGAAAGTCTACATCTCTGCATTAATTTGTGAAGTATAAATATTACCAAAGACCTGAAAGATTACTCTAGAGTAGTAACAAGTACATAAAAAATGTGAACCAGTTAAAAAGTGGTCCTTGTGTATTTAAAATGGATACATCAGTCATTGCACTAATATGGATGTCTGAATATTTTTTTAGACTTTTCCAGTTGAAGTTTACTTCTTTTTTGAATCAAACAGACTTCTGCACAGGTAGATAATTTATTTACAATGTTTCATTAATTTCATTTCCAGAATGTGATTGTTGATGGTAAGCTCAGTATTTATCCTTTGGTGGAGGGCTGCGTTTTGCTTGAAGAGGTTTATCCAAGTTGCTGGTCCATTTGTGGGCTATTTGGTGAACACATGGGGATTGGATATTGTACCTGACCAGGCAACAATTGCAGGTCAGATTCCTTAAAGAACATAGTCAGATAGCTCGGAAACAGGCCCCTTGGCCCAACTCGTGCAATGCCATCCAAGCTAGTCCCACTTGTCCACATTAGGTCCATTTCCCTCCAAACCTTCATGTACCCATCCAAGAGTCTATTAAAGGGTGTTATTGTACCTGCCCCAACCATCCCCTCTGGCAGCTCGTTCCATACACCCAACAACATTCAGTTGCATTTTAATTACAATCAAACAATCTTCATACTGAAGAGTTATTTTGAAACTAATTTTGTGTTCTCCAATTGCTGAGACCGAATTGAATGCACAACTGTCTGAATTCTTGGACTCGTGGTGCAGCTCGCATAGAGGAACCTTTGTTTCAGGTGGTTCATATGTTGCTGGGGACAGTGGTAAGTTAGTCATGGGTATGGGTCATGAAGCAATTTGTTTGCTTTGAGGGGATGAGGTGAAGCTTAGAGCAGCTGCAATATTTGGGATCTGTCACTGTGATGCTCCTGCCATAATTCTATTTATTTCTTCTGTGAGTCACTTCTGTGAGTTTTTATTTATTTATTTCTGAATATCAAATCAGAGTACCAAACCTTTTTTCTTTAGCATCAGCAATAGTAAACCAACGCCATTTAAAATGACGGTGAATTAAACTGTAGATGGAAGATAGACACAAAGTGCTGGGAGATAGACACAAAGTAACTCAGCGGGTCAGGCAGCATCCCCAGAGGAAAGGAATGGGCGACGTTTCGCATGCTATGCAAACATAAAATATATCATACACCAACACAATCAAGTCAAACTCGAGTACAATAGATAGAGCAAAGTGCAAAATACAGAGTGCAGTCAGATGAGGGAAATCTGTTCATATTTTATGCACTGGCTAATGAAGCCAGGTATCCCATTTGTCTTCTTCACCATGTGAAATACCTGCGCTGACACCTTTAGGGATCTTTGGACTAGTACCCTGTTCCTCAATATAGACACAAAAAGCTGGAGTAACTCAACGGGACAGGCAGCATCTCTGGAGAGAAGGAATGGGTGACGTTTTGGGTCGAGACCCTTCTTCAGACATCCCTGTTCCTCAATTCTCTTGGGATGTAGCATTTGTGGTCTTTATGTGCTTCTAATCTGCTGTAAACTCAAAAATAGCCAAGATGTCTTGGAATATTTGAAGTTAAAATCCAGTGGTAATATTGCATACTTGGGGCCAATGGAGAAGAGTGCTTTGATTATGGTTTAAAAAACATCAATCTCTATTAGTACAAAGGTTTCTTCATATCTGCCGATGCACGATATTAAAGGCGGATGAAATTGATTAATTTTTATCCAGAGATATTTTGATTTGTTGGGTATGTCACCCAGGGATGATGCTGAAACAGCTAGATTTTAAAAGCAAATAACTAATCAGTGCATTCTTTTTTTTTTAAAGACCTGGCCAATCAAGATTCAAAGAGAGGTGGCTAAAGGACATCATTGAAAGCAAAATTCTATTGATGGAGGAAGTGAATTTTTAGGTTTAAGTGTATATATTTGGAAGAAGCCAAACTATCCCTAATTGATTTATATTGTGTATCGATTTCAAACCCAGGGTTGGAAAATCTGGGCATCTCTGGTTTTGTACAGTTAAGTAATAACCTGATAGTTTCTCTGATTGAGCCATCACAGACAAGTTAAAAAAAATATACTGCATGATTTGCAAAATTAATGTTGAATAAAATAATTTAAGTTTCCATATCTTTGTTCCATATCATTAAATAAACCAGTTTCATATGAATACAGACTTCAGTACTGTTATTTTAATCCACGATAGTCATAGAAGCACAGAAACAAGCCCTTCGGCTCAACTTGCCTATGTCAATCAAGATGGCCCATCTATGCTAGTCCCACCTGCCTGCTTTTGGCCTTTATGCTTTTCCATCCACATACCTGTCCAAATATCTTGTAAATGTTATAGTACCTGTGTCAACTGTCTCCTCTGACAGCTTGTTCCATATCCCACCACCCTTTGTGTGGAAAAAGGTGCCCTTCAGGTCCCTATTAAATATTTCCCCTCTCACCTTAACCCTATGTCCTCTGGTTCTTGATTCCCCTACTCTGGGTAAAAGACTCTGTGCACTGATCCTATCCATGATGTGACTGATGAAACTAATATCCACAGGAACAAATTAATTTCTAAATGAGCCTTTGCTCAGGAAGTACTTTTGCTTTGGTTCAAACAGGTAGCATTAAATAATTCACTTCTATGTCCTATATAAACCTTGAATACCAGCCATTTCTATATGGTCCTATGAAGAGACGGCAAAATTAATCATCATCCTAAATTTACCTAGTTCTGAGCTGGCTTCCAATCAAAGGTGAACGTGAAGATTGTTTCCAAGTTGCCTAGGTATTTGATCCAGTAGAATCAAGCATTTGAAAATTACTTTTTTCTTTGCTTGACTAATAAATTTGATTGGAATACAAATGAAAAGTAATCCATCACACAGTAAACTATATTGGTAATTTTAATATCACAATTTTACATCAAATTATCACTGAATAGTTTTATATAAAACTAGAAAGGTGATAGGAAATTAAGTTATGCATTCAATATTAACATCTTATTTGACCAACTATAGTGAAAACAAGCTTAGAACATCTAGATTATATTACGATTTTAAACAAAGAAAATTTTAAATGCTGAAAATTAAGATTTTTAAAAGCCTGAGAATGGCCAGCATTATAATTGCCCAGCTGAAAAACAAACTTTTATTTTAGATGATCGACCTCCTGTACATTTCTAGGTCTAGGAAAGAAGCTATTTAAAATAAAATCAGATCTCTATTTTTCCTCCTTGCCCTTGGTCTTCCTTTGCACCATCTCCCTGAAGCCAGACAGAATCTTGTTCTCCCTCTTCAGCCGTTCCTCTCTGTTAAACGAAGCCAGCGCTCGCTTCTCATCTGCACTGTAAATCTGGTTCTCCTTACGCAGACGCACGGCCTCCATGCGTCGGTGTCTGAACAAACACAAAACAGGACTCAAGTCAGAGGCTGGACGGGAACAGTCACAATTATTCACACATCAAAAAATGGAATAATTTATTTAAGAAAGAACTGCAGATGCTGGAAAAATCAAAGGTAGACAAAAATGCTGGAGAAATTCAGCGGGTGAGGCAGCATCTATGGAGCAAAGGAGTAGGTGACATTTCGGGTCGAGACCCTTCTTCAGACTGAAACGTCACCTACTCCTTCGCTCCATAGATGCTGCCTCAAAAAAAGGAATAAAGTCATTACTGTCAATGGCAATCACAGCTGGATGTACATCAGAAACAAACTGGTCATTTGAGGGGAAAAGTTTCTTCATTACTTATCCGAGAAGTTATTTTTATTTAAATTTTCACATTTCTACTCTTGTCTAATGTTTATTTTTATGCTCAGCTGGTATTTTATGACTAAGTTGTTAAACAGACTTATGACAAGTTAATTCAGTGAAATTTTTTATAACCTTGCACTCCACATATTTGTTCTCCCATTTTAGAAAATACAAATAATATACAAAGTTTCGAAAAAGACTACACAGCAGTATTTCTTTATCCAAATTTATTGTCTAGGCTTCAGGAATACAGATGTGCATTTGCAAAGTCCGTCACTTTCATAATGTTTTCTCTTAAAACCGAGACAAACCCGCGCGTGGATGTGATCCTTCAGCCCACCAAATGCATGCAATCATCAACCACCCATTTATGCTAATCCTACACTAATACAATGCAGTTTAACCCTCCCCATATTCTCCTTACCCGCACCCCCTTCCAGGTTTTCCGACACACTAGGGGCAATTAAAGGCCAATTAACGTACAAACCCACTTGTGTTTGGGATGTGGGAAGAAACCGGAGCACCCGGAAGAAACCCACCGCGGCAACAGGGAGAACGTGCAAACTCCACACAATTAGCAGCCAAGGTTACGATTGAATCCAAGGTAGCAGATATACTAGCTGCATCACTGTGACACCCACATGCAGTTTGCATGCATATTTGCAATGCAAGTAGTTGAGTAGTTCTGATTTTATTTAACGAAGGCATTTAAACTTGCAGCTTAATTGAATCAAAGATTACAACTGCTCCAATAAATACAAGCTTGTGGATTGCGTATTTGGCAGGTGGGGTAGTGAGGAAATAAGTCTAAGTTATAGGAGCAGAAGTAGGCCATTCAACCATCAAGTCTACTCTGCCATTTAATCATGGCGGATCTATCTTTCCCACAACCCCATTCTCCTGCTTTCTCCCCGTAATCCTTGACACAATCTCTGCCTTAAAAATACCCAATTGACTTGGCCTCCAAAGCCGTCTGGGGTAATGAATTCCACAGACTCACCACCCACTGACTAAAGAAATTCCTCCTACTCTTTCTATAGGTACATCCTTTTATTCTGAGGCTTGGCCCTCTGCTCCGAGCCGCTCCCACTGGTGGAAACATCCTTTCCACATCCACTCTATTCAGGCCTTTCACTATTCAGTAAATTTCAATGAGAAATCCATAAACAAATTTAAATACATTCAACAGAAAGCTCTCGGCAAAGGAGTTAATCCCCGATGAGATTTACACAAAACCTACAGAAAAGATAACGTTGCATTCTGCCATTCTCTCCTGCACTGCGGTGCAGTTCTCTGGGTAACAGCTGTTCCTGTCTCTTCCAACTGAGCATCAGAGCAGCAGCAAGTCCCTACAGAGGGACCAACCCAATCCCATCGCACCCAACAGTTACCAATGCAAATCTCTCGGTGAATTACAATCAAGAACCCTGGAACAAATTTGCTTTCTGATTGAGGAGGCCATTAGGCATTGGAGCAGAATACAGCCATTCAGCCCATCGAGTCTGCTCCACCATTCAATGGTACACAAAAATGCTGGAGAAACATCACCACCATTCAATCATGGCTGATCTATCTTTCCCTCTCAACCCCATTCTCCTGCCTTCTCCCCATAGCCTTTTTCGCCCCTCCTAATCAAGAACCTATGAATTTCCGCCTTTAAAATACCCAATGCCTTGATCTCCACTGCTGTCTGTGCCAATAAATTCCACAGATGCACTACCGTCTGGCTAAAGAAATTGCTCCTCGTCTCCATTTAAGGTACATATTTTTATTCTGAGGCTGTGCCCTCTAGTTCTACTTTCTCCTATTACTGGAAGCATTCTTCTACTCTATCCAGGGCTTTCTACTCTATCCAGGGCTTTCATTATCTGGTAGGTTTGAATGAGTTCCCCTCTCAGCGAGTAGCAGCCCAGAGCCTTCAAACACAGCAAAGGCAACCAGAGTCCCTCTCCTATCACCATCATGGCCGAGATCTCCTCTCAGAACTGAAGATCCAACACAGGACTTGGCCACGTCAGATGGGGAAGAAAATCTCTTCCACAACTGGCCGTGTCATTGGCTTTCATTTACCAACTTAGTTAACTCCACCGTTGTTACGAAGCACTCTAAACTGATGCCTTAGTTATAGAACAACTTAAGGCCTGTCCCACTTTCTCGACCTCTGCCGAGTTTGCCCTCGACTCATACTCGCAACATGGTCATCACGAGGACGTAGGTAGGTCGTGATGCTAGTCATAGTACTCATGGCATCAAGTAGGTCGGGGCGTTTTTCTAGCATGATGAAAAATGTTCACAGAGTAAAAAAGGTCGTGAATTAGGTCGTGAAAGTGGGGCAGGCCCTTTACATACCAAAGTAGGTCTTAAAGTATATTTATTCTTGCTGTGATTTCATCAAAATATTAAAGCTGAAGTTGACCCTCACCTGGAATACCATCAAGAAGAGTTTTATTCCTATTTTTTTTAATGAAAATACGAAGGGCTTATTGTCATCCTTGCATTAGACACCATGAGACATAGGAATAGAATTAGGCTACTTGGCTCATCGTGTCTGCTCCGCCATTTGATCATGACTGATCTATCTTTCCCTCTCAACCATTCTCCTATATTCGCCCCGTTCCTCCTCATGTCCATTCTAAAGGTACGTATTTTTATTCTGAGGCTCTGCCCTCTGTCTTTTTAATTTAGAGATAACAGGCCCTTCAGCCCATAGAGTCCAGGCCGGCCAACGATCACCTGTTCACACTAGTTCTATCCTACACACTAGGAACAAATTACAGAAGCCAATTAACCGACAAACCTGCACGTCTTTGGATTGTGTGTGGATACTAGAGCACCCGGAAAAAACCCCACGCAGTCACAGGGAGAACGTACAAACTCTGTACAGACAGCATCTTTAGTCAGGATTAAACCTGGGTGTCTGGCGTGCGAGGCAGCAAGTCTACCGCTGGGCCTCTGCATCCCTAGACTCTCCCACTGCTGTCAATGTCCTTTTCAAGTCCACTCTAGGCCTTTCATTATTCGACAAATTTCCTTTTCCTTCCTTTCACCAAGTTTAGAAACAAATGACATAGTTAAAACTCAAGCCACCGTGCGAGTGTAAGGTTCCTACCTGCTTCCACTCATTACGTAACCAGAATGTTCAAAGGAAGCGATCTGGTCGCTGGTCAGACCAATTTCACCTCTCCGTGGAATCCGCTTCCCGGCTTTCACATACTCAGCCATGGCAGCCCCTTCACCAGGAAGCAGAGCGTGACCGTAACTAGAAGACAAACATGGTTAAGTACCAAACATGGACAATGACCTTTATTTATTCACTTTGAGATCTGGGCAACAGCATTGACAAGCCCAGCATTTATCACCCACCCATAACCACTCTTGAAAAAGACACAAAAAGCTGGAGTTAAACCAGCATCTGCAGTTCCTCCATACACACCACTCTTGAGAAGGTGAACAAGGGCGATACCGTGGCACAGCGGTGGAATTGCCACCTTACAGCGCCAGAGACGCAGGTTCTAGTGTGCGGGGATTGCTGATTGGTGGGCTGAAGGCCCTGTTTCTGCACTGTAACTCAAAACTAAACGAAATCTAAACATATGGATTGGCTGGGACCTATTTTTATTGATAACGCATCATGGAAACAGGCCCATGGGCCCACCGAATCTACACTGACCATCACAGTATTGAGTGTTTCAGTTATTGGGTGCCTGTTACCAGTGGTGTTCCTCAGGGATTGGTGCTGGTACACTTATGATATATATTTGTGCACTAGTATTTTTCCCAGTTTCAGAGATACAGCATGGAACTAGGCTCTTTTGCCCATCAGGTTCACGCTGACCATCGATCACCCATTCACACGAGTTCTATGCTATCCCACTTTTGCATTAATTCTCCTTGCACACTCAGGGCAATTTAAAGGCCAATTAACTGCAAACCCGCATGTCTTTGGATCGTGGGAGGAAATCAGAGCACCCGGAGAAAACCCACGTGATCACAGGGAGAACGTGCAAACTCTCCAGACAGCAACTGAGGACAGCGGCAGAACCTGGGTCTCTGGCGCTGTGAGACAGTGGCTTCACCAGTTGCGCCACTGTGCCGACACAAATCTTCCACTGAAACTGCAGAGATCTGGCAATTGGTAAACCAGCGACTAGGCTGTTCCTGGGCTGTTCCACTCAGCAAACTCCAGGATATCTGGTGGATTCCCAATATGAACGTGCAGATTTCCCAGCTCCCGTGTGGGGAAATCTGCCCAGATTCATTAATATAAATTGAAGAAGTTGGTTACAGGGAAAAGTAAAAGAAGCTCATGAGCCTCAGGCTGTGGGTACACAAACTTACTGCTTTGAAGGCTGGTGAGCCTGGGATGTAGAAACATAGACAATAGGTGCAGGATTAGGCCATTTGGCCCTTTGAGCCATTCTATATGATCATGGCTGATCATCCAGAGTCTGTACCCTATTCCTGCTTTCTCCCCATATCCCTTGATTCCGTTACCCCTAAGAGCTAAATCTAACTCTCACTTGAATACATCCAGTGAATTCGCCTCCACTGCCTTCTGTGGCAGAGAATTCCAGAGATTCACAACTCTCTGGCTGAAAAAGTTTTTCCTCATCTCAGTCCTAAATGCCCTACCCCTTATTCTTAAACTGTGACTCCTGGTTCTGAACTCCCCCAACATCGGGAACATTTTTCCTGCATCTAGCCCATCCAATCCCTTAAGAATATGATATCTTTCTATATATGTTTCTATGAGATCCAATAAATCACACTGCCTGTCAAAGGTGTTCAGGGCCACAGGAATAAGCTGGGAGGTAAAATCTCAGAGAAAGACTGCATCTGAATCATGCTGGAAGGTGCAAGGTGACCAGCAATGCAGGAATTGGGAGATGATATGAATTATTAAATACAAAGTGAGGATAAAATTGACCCAGGGAAACTATCAGTATTATATATCACATTTGGAAAAGGAACTATTCCAATACTAGGTACAATTTGAAAAACAGATCACGTGCTGAGAACTTATTTCAACTTTATTCCAAAGGCAATATGATCACTTACTTCAAAGGCTTGTCATCGTCTTGAGCAGACTGCTCCATTGGAGCTTCCGGTCCATATGTGGTGTCATCCTCGCGTGCATCTTTAAAAGGGAAATGTTTACCAGATCCTCAGGGAAGGTATAATTAAACTGCACGTTTAACAACGGCATAATGTTATTGAAACAATCGCGTTAATTCTTCATTCAACTCCCATTGTCCTCAGCGTCCTGCACTACTCCAATGAACCCAAGCCCCTGGAATCACAGATGGGGACGAGTCAGAGTATAGAAGTGAGATCGACCGACTGACCAAATGGTGCCAGCAAAACAACCTGGCTCTCAACATCAGTAAGACCAAGGAACTGATTGTGGACTTTGGTAGGGGAAGGATGAGGACCCACAATCCTGTTCACATCAATGGAGAGGGTCAATAACTTCAAATTCCTGGGCGTGCATATTTCGAAGATCTTTCCTGGACCCAGCACACCGATGTAATTATAAAGAAGGCACATCAGCGACTCTACTTCCTGACAAGATTACCAAGATTTGGCATGTCAACGAGGATTCTCCTAAACTTCTACAGGTGCTCGGTAGAGAGCATTCTGACTGGTTACATCATGGCCTGGTTCATCAACTTGAACGTCCAGGAGCGAAAAAGACTACAAAAAGTTGTGACCACTGCCCAGTCCATCACCGGCTTTAACCGTCCCACCGTCGAATGGATCTATCGTACTCGCTGCCTCAAAAAGGCAGCCAAAATCATCAAAGACCCACACCATCCTGGCCACACACTCATCTCACCACTGCCATCAGGAAGAAGGTACAGGAGCCTGAAAACTGTAACGTCCAGGTTCAGGAACAGCTTCTTCCCTACAGCCATCAGGCTATTAAACTCAACAACAAATAAGCTCTGAGCTGCAAAAGACTATTATTATTGCACTATATTTGTTATTTATTGAACTATTTCTTTTTTTATTTCTCTTCACATGTACAATGTTTACATATTCACATATATTGTTGTGCTACAGCAAGTAAGAATTTAATTGTCCCATCCGGGACGTATGAAAATAAAACACTCGACTTGACTCTTATCTTTCTGAATTCAACAATCTTAGGTAAGCGATTCTGTTATTCCCATTTATAGCTCCTCTAGACTTTATCAAGGAAATTCAGATGCTGGAATCTTGAGCAAAACACAAAAAAACGTTACTGAACTGTATCTAAATAAAGAATTTCACAGTACATTTGCACTTGTGCCAGTAAGGCACTATTGAAGCGCTGGAGGAACTCAGCAGACGTGCAGCATCTGTGGAGAGACGGATAGACAACATTTTGGGTCAGTATCCCACCCAAAATGTGGTCTATCCATTCCCTCCACAGATGCTGCATGACCTGCTGAGCTATTCCAGCGCGTTGACTGGCTGATTGTCATTCCATTCTTCCTTCGACCATTCCATTCTTCCTTCGACCATCTTTCTATCTCCCACCCCGTCCAAGACTTCCCAATTGTATCCCCCTCCTTTTCTCCACACCTCAATTTATTTCGTTCCTTTTTTCAATATACGATGAAACGTCATCAATCCACAACATTTTATGTAAGCAAGCCCCTTTGAAATATCACTCAGCACCGTGAAGACGCGAGGAGAAACATTGATGGTATTTGATTGTGATTATTTTACGCAACCCCTGCATTTTGGGCCATGACTCTTTCCCTAGAAAAGAGAAGGTTTTGCAATTTTCCGTAATAGAGCTGTGTCATTGACACATGTGTCAAGAAATGAGTGTTACAAAAAAACAAACCTTTCTTCGCATAGATTTTTTAAGAGCAACTGTCAATTGTAACTCAGATTTTTTTGGTAATAATTTGTGAATTCTGGAAGGGTGAAGTTCCTGAACTGCTGCAACGCGAGGATTGCCTGTACTTGCTTACCTGTTTTTTCTACCCAGACAGCTTCAAGTGCATTTTCCTCCTCAGACTCTTCACTACTAGATTCAGTCACTTCCTTCTTGTTCTTTTTCATTTTCTTTGCCTTCTTCCTGTTGAATGAGTCCAGAAAAAAGGTTATTCTATAGCATTTAAATACTAATTACAACTTCCATCTAACATCAACGCTAAAGCTTTCAAGCAAACAAGATAGCCTTATCAAGTTATCTGCAGCAATTTAATCAGTACTCTTTTGCCAATTATTTTATTACCTTGTAATTCATACATGTATAATCCATAGGTCTCTTAAAAAATTCAAATTGTCGATATGTCCAAAAATGTGCTGTTAGTTCAGTTTAATGACATGTGCACCGAGGTACAGTGAAAAGCTTTTTTGTTGCGTACGATCTAGTCAGCGGAAAGACTATACATGATTACAATCAAGCCGTCCACAGTGTACAGATAGTCCGAGGGTCTCCAATGTGGTAGATGATAGTGCAGGACTGTTCTCTAGTTGTTGATAAGATGATTCAGTTGCCTGACAACTGCTGGGAAGAAACTAAATCCATTCCAAACTGATAAGAAACACATTCTACTCGTTTTCACTTCTTTCATTTTCAACCGTTTTAAATGACAGCTTTAACGTTCCTCCATGATCGTGCTCCTCCTCGACTGTTACTTCAATCTGTCCAATAACAGAAGTAAAGCACAGTGGGAAATATAAACAAACAGAAAAAATAAGTGGAGATTCAAGAGATGACAGATGCAAGATTCTTGAGCAAAATACAAATTGCTGGAGAAACTCAGAAGGCCAAGCAGCATCTGTGGAGGGAAATAAACATATGCCGTTTCGGGTTGGGATCCTTCGCCAGAGTTCTTCAGTAAAAATAAGTGCCAAAAAAATTATTTGCATTAGATTAAGCAGATTAAGATACTCAGATACAACATGAATGTCTTACTTTTTATGAGATTTCTTTTTCTTCTTTTTCTTTTTATCGTGATCTATAAACATGAAATAAATAAATTCAGTATACAATTAATGTACTGTAAAACTAAAATATTGGCAAACTTGGGACTCTGGTTGTGCTAAAATAACAGGTTTTCAGACTCCTATTAATGCGCAAACACACTTTATGAAAAACATGTTGCTTAGTAGCTAGCACAAGAAATTTCCACTGAACCCGGGTGAGTTTAAAGGGATTAGGATCTATACAAGCACTCTGAACGACCCTCGTAAACTGACCAAGGCCGATACCGGACCCCTGGTGTTTTGGACCCCAACCCAGACTATGGATGTTCACTCAGTGTACGCTCCCGTTCTCCTGCTCCTACCACACTCTCCACTTTTACCCGGAACGCTAGTCCTGCATTCTAGAATGATGAACGAATC
The DNA here is from genome assembly GCA_038087875.1 of Malacoraja senta. NCBI lineage: Eukaryota > Metazoa > Chordata > Chondrichthyes > Rajiformes > Rajidae > Malacoraja > Malacoraja senta. Next base: position 48,668,825 of record CM075983.1, read on the forward strand.
AGGTGTCAAACCATCAGGTTTGTATTTTAGACACAAGGAACTGCAGCTGCAGGTTTACAAAAAAAAAGAAAAATTACCAGAGTAACTCAGCATCTCTGGAGGCCATGAAGTCTTATGGGTCGCGACCCAAAACATCGCCTATCTATGTTCTCCTAACGCACTGAGTTACTCCAGCACTTTAGGTCTATTAAAAAGATTTTATTTTACTGTGTTACTGAATTTTGTGTAATTGGTTGTGTATTTATCCGAGTCGTTGAGCCTGTGATGCTGCTACAAGCAAGATATTCATTGTATCTGCATACGACAATAATCTCGACTTGACTAGATTTCTGAATCTAACACAAAATAACCAGTTTTAAGTAACTACTTGCAAAAATAATGTTTAAGCAGCAGTCTTGCAATGATAACACTTCCCTTACTACAAACAGAATAAGTACGATTAAGTATTTATCCCACTTTGGAGTGCCAGAATTCAAATCCATATCATTATTGAGACCACCTATTTTGAAGATAGACACAAAATGCTGGATTAACTCAGCACGTCAGGGGAAAATCTCTGGAGAAAAGGAATAGGTGACACTTTGGGTCTGCAACCTCTGAAGAAGGGTTCGGTCCCAAAGCATCACATATTCCTTTTCTCCAGAGATGCTGCCTGACCCGCTGTGTTACTCTGACATTTTGTGTCTATTTTCGGTATAAACCAGCATCTGCAGTTGCTTCCCACCTATTTCTAACACAGTTATATCACCTGACCGTACATCAGCCTCAGCTCTTCCCTTGCTGAAATCACAAGTACATTCAAATTCCCTTTAGCGTCGACTGCTCCATCTCATTTCAGGACAACCTCCCAGCTTCTACTTTCTGCAAATTTGAGAGCTTTCAAAATGCTATGGCCTGTATTATAACTCGTATCAAATCCCAGTCACCCAGAAGGGCCCCGACCCAAAATGACATCTGTCCATTCCCTCCACAGATGCTGCCCGACCCACTGAGTTCCTCCAGCACTTCGTATTTTACTCAAGATTCCAGTATCTGCAGTCCCGTGTGTCCTGAGTCTCCCATTAATCTGTATTGGTTGACAAACATTAGCTCCCAGTCAAACTATGCAATTAAAAAAATATATACTTTTTGTTTCCAATTTTCTCCATGGTCTCTCCTCCCTCTAATCCTTGCCACAAGCACTTCTCTGAATTTAATTGCTTGATCATCCGTGGCTGTGTGCACTGCTCACAATGTACATTCCCTCCCTCTCTCCCAGACCAGTCACTCCCTCTCTGCATCCGGTTTCTTTCCTTTCCAATCTGTGTGGCCCAAAGAGCAAGAGTGAGTGGGTGAATGCATGTACATAGGAGGGACCGATTCTTACCTGTTAAGTCACTTTCACTGCCAGAGTCAGATTCACTTTCTTCTGAATGTTTATGCTTTTTCTTTTTTGATTTTTTCTTTTTATTCTTTTTCTTTTTTTTCTTTTTCTTCTTTTTCTCTGTAGGAGAGATCAACAGTAACATTTTGTCAGATAATTAGGGATATAGGTTCAAACGCAGGCTAATGGGACTAGTTTAAATGGACATCTTGGTTGGCTTGGATGAGTTGTGCCAAAGGGCCCTTTTCTGTGATGTACGAGCTTTCGAGATGTTGAAGACCATGCGATATTACAGGGTGCATACTATATGTACACATGTTGAATAAAGCTTTGCTTCATACAAAAAGGTTAAGTAAGTAAGTTTATTGGCCAAGTATTCACATACAAGGAATTTGCCTTGGTGCTCCGCCCACAAGTAACATGACATACGGTGACAGTAACGAATGACTCAGAAAACACTACACATTAATAATAATAAAACATTAATGATAAAACACCATTGATCAAGCATGTGAACCAACAAATACCAGATCAAAGGGAGGCTACAGATTTTTGGCTGTTGAGTAGTGTAACTTACTCGTGGATAAAAAATGTTTTGAACTCCTTCTAAAGATGGTATGCACTGATTGATAATGGTTATGGGTTTACTCTGATCTCCTGAATTTTACTTCAGTGAGTAGATGTACCAAACTGGCCAAAGCTCTCTATTGTCGATTTCAGAGATGCACGTGGTAGCAGCAACACTACTGGTAATTCAGGAGGTCAGAAAACAATGTGCATCCACTCCAGATAGCTGTTCTACTGAATGTATATATTATAGGAGGGCAAAATCAGGCTCATGCAAGCTACGATCACGCAGCTATGATCACACAGATCACACTTTTTACCATCAAAACTCGTAAGTAATGTTGAATTAAACTAAACATTAAAGAACTGTATCCTAGCAAGCAGTTAACACTTCTTGGCTGAGACAATTGCAAGAGGAGCAAGCATGTGACAAATCAATTTTAGATATAGTTGAAAGACTGTACAAACAAAATTTGCATATAAAAACAGATTTGAATATCAAATAATGGACATCTTGGTTGGCTGTACATGTTGAAGCAATCTATTTAATTAAGGAAAGTCAGAGTTTCCGTGACATTTGGATGAATCCAATTTCTCTCCTTGCTACCGCAGAATTAGAACGGATGCGCCCAAACATGTTGATGTATATCTACAGAAACTGAAAATAAACACTAAGAATGGGCCTTAGTAAGCTTGCATTGTGATCCTGGATTTGAATTATTTCTCTTTATTAGTGGCACTAGTTTGCCAACAGCCATGCTTGAAGCTATACAAAAAAGCTTCTGACTGACTGACAATTTCCATTATCCACCACCAGGGCTCCGCTGTAAATTCTTTTTGGAAATATAATTTTATAAATAGTTACCTTCTCCACTGGAATCAGCACTGCTGCTCTTTCCCCCCTTCTCACCCTCCACTGGAGTATGCTCGTCCGAGCTAACAAACAGAAGAAAAGTTTCATGCTAAAATTTCCATGAACATAAGAATTTTAAAACAAGACTTTTAGAATTTAAAATATTAAATCCAGAAATGATGTCCTAATGCTGTGCAGCAATCAGCATGAACATAATTGGGATCCAAGAGCAAAGAACTGCAACTGCTGAAAATTTGCAATAAAAATACTTGATGGCACTGGGCCTGTACTCGGTGACGTTCAGAAGGATGAGGGGGTACCTCATTGAAACATACTGAATAGTGAAAGGCCTGGACAGAGTGGATGTGGAAGTCTGAAGAAGGGTCTCGACCCGAAACTCCCTTGGTCCCTACAGCAACCGCAATCTTCTTCAATGCAAAGACTCCTCTCGATCCGAAACGTCACCAATTCCTTCTCTCCAGAGATGTTGCCTGTCCCACTGAGTTACTCCAGCATTTTGTGTCTACTTTTGATTTAAACCAGCATCTGCAGTACTTTCTTACACACATGGATGTGGAGAGGATGTTTCCACTAATGGGAGAGTCTAGGACTAGAGGGCATGGTCTCAGAATAAAAGGATGTACCTTTAGAAAGAAAATGAGGAGGAATTTCTTTAGCCAGAGGGTGGTGAATCTGTGGAATTCATTGCCACAGGTGGATGTGGAGGCCGTCATTGGGCATTTTTAAAGTGGAGATTGACAGGTTCTTGATTAGCAAGGATGTCAAAGGTTACGGGGAGAAGGCAGGAGAATGGGATTAAGAGGGAAAGATAGAGGGACCATGATTGAATTGCGGAGTAGACGCGATGGGCCGAATGGCCTAATTCTGCTCCTACGATTTATGACCTTATGAAAAACAAAATGGTAGAAATACTCAGTTCAGACAGCATCTCTGGAGATAGAAACAGATTAACATTTCAGATCAATGATTTTTCATCAAATCTGGGTTCAGAGAGGACATTAATCTGAAATGTTAACGCGTTTCTTTCTCCATAGACATTGCCTCACCTGCTTTGGAATTTGTTGATCTGCTCTTCAAAATAGGGTAGAGATATTGCTTAATAAACATCAGTGAGCAAAGTTCACTTTTGAATTAAGTAATATTGGTTAGTGTTGATGAGGTTTCAATAAAAAGCTATACAAGAAAGATTATATCAAAAGGTGATATATAAAGGAAAAGTTAATCTGCAAACTCTAAGCACAACTTTAAACTAGTTATATTGATAAAAAGAACTTACTCTACTTCTGGAAATTTTGGAGACAGTCCCCAAATTTCTGGTGCTCCCAGTTCTCCAATTCTTTCTCGCTCCTTTAAACGCCTGGAAGAAACGTGCATTAATCAATCACTGGTGAAGTTTTGTTGAGTAGATTGCTTCAAGCGAATATTGAGAATTTGAACTCCTTTAGATCCTGTTCTCCAGTAGCCATTGCCAACATCTTGAACATGGCAAGCTATGATTTCAGGCACAACTCTTCATCAGAATGAATGAGTGTGAAATGTTAACTTACCAAAGGTGCTGTTCATAAACAGCACAGCAAGATTTCCCTGCAGGTCTTGGATATTGTTTTAAAGTAGAACATATTTTTGCACTGATAATTTAGGTAATTAGAGAAAGTCATGCAAAATTGTACAGGAGTGTTGTTTGCACAGTAAAACTTTAATAGTCCAGCATACTTGGCACTATGGGTGTGTCAGACTGCCCAATCTCCAGGCTTTTGACCCAAAGTGCTGGAATAAGTCTGCGGGCCAGGCAGCATCTCTGGAGAAAAAGGATGGGTGTGCCCTTCTTCAGATCCAAAAAGTCACCCATCCTTTTACTCCAGAGATGCTCTCTGACCCACCGAGGTACTCCTACACTTTGTGTCTATCTTCAGTATATCATCTGCAGTTCCGTTCTACACTAATTTTCCCGAATATTAAATAATATCCACTTAAAACACCAATACACTTTTCAGACACGTTTTTGATGTTACACAGTAACCTAATACTTTCCAGATGTTTCAGTGGATGTGGGAGTTGGCACTCTGGTGTGTTAAAGGGACTGGCGAGACTAGGCGCCCGTCCGGTGCACAAGAGGGAGCACGCGAGTCAGAAGTGGAATCATTGGTATTTCTGAACAATCAGATGGTAGATAATTGAAGGGTTGATGCAGTGTTTCAAGTTGCACTGCAATGTCTCAAGTAAGCTGTTTTATTTTACCTATTTACGCCACTCTATCAAACCTGACAATGCGGGAGATTTCGGAGTCAACCCAGAGGATGAGAGGACCCTCACTACATCACTTTGTAAATTGTATCGCTTTGTAAACTTGGAATGCTTGTCATCAAAATAAAATATAAAAATATAAAAACAGAGAAATAGAGAGCTTCAAAGTTAGAGTAAAAAGAGCAACAATTCTCAGAACAATATAATTGAAGGGTCCTGCCCGACCTGTATTCATTCCCCCCACAGATGAGTTATTCCAGAACTTTGTCTTTTGAATTGAACAAAAAATGGACAAATAAGATGTGGACAATTGAGAACAATCATATGGAAGGCACACGTTTTTCTTTCTTTTTCATAGAGCAGTACCGCATAGGAAAAGGCTTTCGGCTTATGATGTCTGTGCAGACCAAGACATAAATTTAAACTAATCCCCTCTGCCTGCACAAGGTCCATGTTCCGCTTTTCCCTGCCTGTTCACATGCCTGTTGAAACGCTTCTTAAATGCTGCTATCATTTCCTTTCATTTTTCCTTTCACTTGTCACAGTTTGATTTTCATGATGTTTTAGGAAAGATATTAGCTCTCAAACAACTATTTATGCAGTGCTTTATTTTAGAGAAGATATTCTGGACAGATCCTCACTCCACTATAATTCTGGCTGATAAATAAACAGAAGGCTATTCAATTGCAATGTTGTCCAAACCAAGGAAGAATCACACCGTTACGTTGCACCTAGAGATTGAATTACACATGAATAAACTCAGAACGCTTAGAAACAACAATGTTAGATTCTGGGAAGACACAAAACGCTGGAGTAACTTGGCGAGACAGGCAGCATCTCTGGAGAGAAGGAATGTGTGACATTTCAGGTCGAGACCCTTCTTCAGACTGATGTCAGGGGGACAGAGATAGAATGTAGTTGGAGGCAGTAAGTGGTGGGAGAACTGGGAAGAGGGAGGGGATGGAGAGAGAGGAAAAGCAAGGGCTATTTGAAGTTAGAGAAGTCAATGTTCATACCGCTGGGGTGTAAACTACCCAAGCGTAATACGAGGTGCTGTTCCTCCAATTTGCGCTGGGCCCCACTCTGACAGAAAGGTCAGTTTGGGAATAGGAGGGGGAGTTAAAGTGCTGAGAAACCGGAAGATCAGGTAGGTTAAGGCGGACTGAGCAGAGGTGTTCAGTGAAACGATCGCCGAGCCTGCGCTTGGTCTCGCCGATGTACAGAAGTTGACACCTGGAACAGCAGATACAGTAGATGAGGTTGGAGGAGGTGCAAGTGAACCTCTGCCTCACCTGAAAAGACTGTCGGGGTCCTTGGAAGGAGTCGAGGGGGCAGGTAAAGGGACAGGTGTTGCATCTCGTGCAGGGGAAAGTACCTGGGGAGGAGGTGGTTTGGGTGGGAAGGGACGAGTTGACCATGGAGTTGTCGAGGGAATGTTCTCTGCGGAAAGCAGAAAGGGGTGGAGATAGGAAGATGTGGCCAGTAGTGGGATCCCATTGGAGGTGGCTAAAATGTGGGAGGATTATATGCATCGGCTGATGGGGTGGAAGGGGGACTGTCCTTGTTGCGAATGGGGGCAGGGGGAGCAAGAACGGAGCTGCGGGATATCGAGGAGACCGTAGTGAGAGCATCATCTATAATGGATGAGGGGAACCCCCGTTTACTAAAGAATGAGGACATCTCCGATGCCCCAGTATGGAAAACCTCATCCTGGGCGCAGATGTGGCATAGACGGAGGAATTGGGATTAGGAGGTTGAGTCTTTGCAGGAAGCAGGGTGGGAAGAAGTGTAGTTTAGATAGCTAGGGGAATCAGTAAGTTTGTAGTAGATGTCGGTCAATAGTCCGTCTCCTGTGATGGAGACGGTGAGATCCAGAAATGGTAGGCAGATGTCGGAGATGCTCCAAGTGAATTTGAGTGCAGGATGGAAATTAGTCGTGACGTTGATGAAGTCAGTGAGTTCTACATGGGTGCAGGAGGTGCAGTCGTCAATGTAGCGGAGGTAGTTCGGGGATAGGGCCAGTGTACGCCGGGAACAGTGATTGTTCGAAGTACCCTACAAAGATTCTGGTTTAGATGGAGTAGTAGATAAGCTAACAAAGAAGTAGGAGAAAGTATCACAATACAGGTTACAAGTGCCTGACATATAGACACCCTGTATATATCAATGAGTGTTCGAGAGACCAGTGGGGTGGATTTGATGGCTGTCGAAGGGCAACAATCACGGACAATCACGAGCGCTGAGCAGACTCGCTCACTGAACCAGTGAGGACGGCTGGTGGGGTTTTCCCCATGCCTGCTTGCTCTCCCGTCACTGGTGTTTCTGTGATCTTCCGCCTTTGCACTATTTTCGTTCATTTCCAATTGATGAATGGTTTGGGTTACCTGCAGTTCTCAGGAATGGAACCCTGTTGGAACCCGAGGCCTGGCTGTGCAGATCCAGACAAGATATCCAGGAAAGAAAACAAGTGGACTAGATTGGTCAACACCTTTGAAAGACAAACAAACCCAAGTCAAAATGTACTGTGGGCTACTTCTTGAATTCATCTAGGATTCAGAGTGTTGGTAATCTGCTAAAACCGTGTTTGTTCTATAGACAAATCAATGCAGGTACACATATCGTTCCTTGCTGTTGGGTGTCTACAGCATCTTCGTCTTATAAGTTGCTTAAACCCTTTAACTGCTCAATTTAATGAATATATATATATTTTCTAAACTTTAGTTATCCATTTGTAATATTAAAATATTTTTTTTGTTGAAAAACTAGTTTTAAAACTTTTTAAGAGGTCTTTAACTTTAGAGATACAGCACAGAAACAGGCCTTTCGGTCCAAGTCCACACTGACCAGCGATCACACAGTACGCTAGTGCTATCCTACACGCCAGGAACAACTTACAAATCTACCAAAGCCAATTAACCCACAAATGTCTTTGGAGTGTAGGGGGAAACCAGAGCATCCGGAGAAAACTCATGTGGTCACAGGGAAAATGTACAAACAGAATCTATAGACAAGATCAAACCTAGGTCTTCGGCGCTGTAAGGCAGCAACTCTACCACTGCACCATCACACAAAACCCCCCCACTGGCTACGAACAATGATATAGATTGGGATATGTCAAACACAGCAACTCCTGGGAAGATTTTCAAAAGTATCAGAAACTGCAGAAAGATTGATTCAGAAATCAATCCAAACTGTAACTTTCAAGGCAAACTAACTAGATATGACAGGTCCTGAAAAAGTTAACTTTGTTTCTGATTTTGTTTACACAGAAATAACAATGTAACAACTCAAGCACATGGTTTAGCCCGGACGTTATTTGATTCTAATTTGAGCAATAGGTGCAGGAGTAGGTCATAAACCAGAGCAACTCTTGGTTTATGACTGGAGCCAAATTTATAATAAACCACTGTTTATCCTTGACAGAGAATAAGTTTAACTCAAAAGCTTCCACTTTGAATTGGTATCAAAGGCTGGGTGTAATGATAGTCTTTTACTGATTTGAATCACCACATTCACAGTCAGAGAAGGGTCGGTTAGCTAGTGGAGCCCAGCGACTCTTGCTGTTGGGGGTGAAAGATATACGCTTTCTTCCCCCAATTTACGAATGGAATACCATGCCTAATGCCACAGATTGGTAAATGAACCTCAAGAAAATGTCAAAACAAAGGACTGGAGATGCTGGTTTACATTAAAAAGACAAAACGTGCTGGAGTGGCTCAGTGGATCTGGCAGCATCTCTGGAGAACATTCTCCACAGATGCTGCCTGCCGGGTGGGTTACTCCAGCACTGTCTTTTTTTTCTCAAGCAAATGACTTCAGACCATTCAAGTGATTTATTCTACCCAACAAATATTTAGCACTAAACTTTATAATTTAGGTTAGTTTAGAGGTACAGCGCGGAAACAAACCCTTCGGCCCAGAGTCCGCGACGACCAGTGATCCCTGTACACTAGCACTATCCTACCCACGAGGGACAATTTACAAATTTTACCAAACCCAAATTAACCTACGTCTTTGGAATGTGGGAGAAAACCAGAGCACCCGGAGCACGGGGGGAATGTACAAAGGTCGTGAAGACAGCACCCCTAGTCAGGATTGAACCTGAGTGTCTGGCGCTGTAAGGCAGCAACTATACCCCTGTGCCACCCCTGCTGTTGTGCCTCCAAAGATAATCTGATTAAGGAGTAACTTTGGAAACCACATTACAACTACACAAATGCAACTTTTCTCACATTTCAGCAGCACAGTGCAATACAGAAGCCAACATCATCTTTCTAAATGACGAAGCTAATAATTCCAGCATCATTATCCTGTTTTTACCCTAAATCCCTGTAATGTTCACTTTTTTAAAAATCCCATTCTCTGATGAACGTATAAGCACCAGCCATGACATTCCAAATCATATTCACTCAAAGGACGGAGGTTTTCCCTGTGGCAATTCAAGTCTTTTCATAGATACATAGACAATAGGTGCAGGAGTAGGCCATTCGCCAGCACCGCCATTCATTGTGATCATGGTTGAACATCCACAATCAATACTCCGTTCCTCCCTTCTCCTCATATCCCTTGATTCCGCTAGCTCTAAGAGCTCAATCTAACTCTCCTTTGAATGCATCCAGTGAATCGCCCTCCACTGCCTTCTGAGGCAGAGAATTCCACAAATTCACAACTCTCTGTGTGAAAACGTTTTGCATCTCTAAATGGCCTACCCCTTATTCTTAAACTGTGGCCCCTTGGTTCTGGACTCCCCCAACATCGGGAACATGTTTCCTGCATCTAGCGTGTCCAATCCCTTAATAATTGTATATGTTTCTATAAGATTCCCTCTCATCCTTCTAAATTCCAGTGAATACAAGCCCAGTCGCTCCATTTTTTCATCATATGACAGTCCCGCCATCCTGGGAATTAACCTTGTGAACCTATGATGCACTCTCTCAATAGCAAGAACGCCCTTCCTCAAATTAGGAGACCAACACTGCACACAATACTCCAGGTGTGGTCTCACCAGGGTCCTGTACAACTGCAGAAGGACCTCTTTGCTCCTATGCTCAACTCCTCTCGTTATGAAGGCCAACATGCCATTAGCTTTCTTCACTGCCTGTTGTACCCGCATGCTTACTTTTGGTGACTGATGTACTAGGACACCCATGTCTCGTTGTTCTTCCCCTTTTCCTAACCTGACACCATTCAGATAATAATCTGCCTTCCTGTTCTTGCCTCCAAAGTGGATAATTTGCTAATGTTACTTTTCATTCCTTCATCTAAAACATTAATGTATATTGCTAATGTTACTTTTAATTCCTTCATCTAAAACATTAATGTATATTGTAAATAGCTGCGGTCCCAGCACTGAGCCTTGCGGCACCCCACTAGTCACTGCCTGCCATTCTGAAAGGAACGCGTTATTCCCTACCCTTTGTTTCCTGTCTGCCAACCAATTTTCTATCCATGTCAATACCCTATCCTCAATACCATGTGCTCTAATTTTGCCCAGTAATCCCCTGTGTGGGACCTTATCAAAGGCTTTCTGAAAGTCCAGCTACACTACATCTACTGGTTCTCCCTTTTCCATTTTACTTGTTACATCCTCAAAAAAATTCCAGAAGATTTGTCAAGCATGATTTCCCCTTCGCTAAATCCATGCTGACTTGGACCGATCCAGTTAGTGCTATCCAAATGTGCCGCTATTACATCTTTGATAATCAACTCCAGCATCTTCCCCACCATGGATGTCAGGCTAACTGGTCTATAATTCCCTGCTTGGATAGGCTTGGATAGAGTGGACATGACTAGTGGGAGAATCTAGGTCATAGTCTCAGAATTAAAGGACATTCTTTTAGGAAGGAGATGGAGCTATTTCTTTAGTCAGAGGGTGGTGAATCTGTGGAATTCTTTGCCACAGAAGGCTGTGGAGGCAAAGTCAGTGGATATATTTAAGGCAGAGATAGATAGATTCTTGATTAGTACAGGTGTCAGAGGTTATGGGGAGAAGGCAGGAGAATGGGGTTAGGAGGGAGAGATCAGCCATGATTGAATGGCAGAGTAGACTTGATGGGCCGAATGGCCTAATTCTACTCCTATCACATATATTAAGATAATTCCCACCAATAATCCACAGATGCTGCCTGATCCACTGACTTCCTCCAGCAGGATTGTCTTTGGAGGGGGGATTTAGAATGTTTTTTGATTTTTAGAGAAAGATTGTTCTCTAGAAGATGGATATACATTTTGTGGACAGATCTACACATTGTCATCTTAAATATTTAGAACTTGCCTGACCTGGCAATAAAGGCATCATGTCTCTGTTGGAGTAAATCTTCTTGTTCTTTTCCATAGTGGGCCATATAAAGTTTGTTGTAGTGCCCATGATAGGAACGGGATGTTTGTTCTCTTGATCTTGACCTTGAATGATGCACACCATTTTCATGCTTGTGTGTGCTGGATCGCTCTCTCGACCTAGATCGGGATTTTTGAAGCTTTTTGTCAGCCAGAGGTGATTTCTTGAGTCCCAAGTGTTGACTGGGACATTTTATCGGAGGACTTCGTGACCTGCTGCCATCACTGTTGCTGTGCCGCCTCCTCTTAGGGCTGAAAGACAAGTCTGGACTGCCACTCCTTGACCGACGCACAGGAGGCATTGCTTATCATCAGGCTTAAACAATGCTGCCCATTTATGTTCTATATTATCTGTAAAGCAAAACAATGCAAGCATTGTGTAAAATAATAACCAATTTGATCCTTTTTTTGTTCTGATAACAGATTGTCATTTTCTTGGTATTGTATTTACTTGGATTATTCAGGAAAACCCCTTTCTCAATTATTTTGTGCAGCAGAAAATACAAGGAACCGCAGATGCAAAGTGCTGTGATGGACTGGGCAGTGGTCACATCTCCGGACTGTCAAAGCTGCCACAGCCAGACATAAAAACAGCTTTTTTCCACGAGTAGTAGCTCTACTCAACCAAAAATCTGTAGCCTCCTTTTGCTCTGGTATTTTATTTAATTCACATGATTAATCAATAATGTTTTATTATTAATGTTCAATGTTTTATGTATCATACTTAACTGTCTCTGTATGTCATGTTGTCACTTGCGGGCGGAGCACCAAGGCAAATTCCTTGTATGTGAATACTTGGCCAATAAACTTATTAATTAATTAATTAATTAATTCATCAGGAAAGGACAGGCAACATTTCAGGTGGGGACCCTTGACTTCCTCATCCATAGACCACAGTCTGTCCGAATTGGCGGAAATACCTCATCCTCAGTAACAATCAGTACAGGAGCACCTCAAGGCTGTGTGCTCAGCTCCCTGCTTTACTGACTCTATACTCATGACTGTGTAGCTGGACATAGGGTGCACTCCATCATCAAGTTCGCCGATGACACCACTGTTGTTGGACGAATTACAGATGGTGATGAATCAGAGTATAGATGTGAGATCGACCGATTGACCAAATGGTGCCAGCACAACCTGGCGCTCAACACTAGTAAAACCAAGGAACTGATTGTGGACTTTGGAAGGGGCAGGATAACCCTGTTTATATCAATGGGACAATGGTGGAGGGCGTAAAAAACTTTAAATTCCTGGGCGTGCATATTTCCGAAGATCTTTCCTGGACCCAGCACACTGATGTAATCATAAAGAAGGCACATCAGCGCCTCTACTTCCTGAGAAGATTACGGAGAGTCGGTATGTCAAGGAGGATTCTCTTGAACTTCTACAGGTGCACAGTAGAAAGCATACTGACTGGTCGCATCGTGGCCTGGTTTGGCAACTTGAACGACCAGGAGCGGAAAAGACTGCAAAAAGTTGTGACCACTGCCCAGTCCATCACCGGCTCTGACCTCACCACCATCGAAGGGATCTGTCGCAGTCGCTGCATCAAAAAGGCAGCCAACATCATCAAAGACCCACACCATCCTGGCCACACATTCATTTCACCGTTGCCATCAGGAAGAAGGTTGAGGAGCCTGAAAACTGCAACGACCAGGTTCAAGAACAGCTTCTTCCCTACAGCCATCAGGCTATTAACATCTGCAAATAAGCTTTGAACTATAACCGATTATTATTATTATTGCACTATATTTGTTTATTTATTGAGTATGTGTGAATGTGTATATATACAGTGAACTTTTTTTTCTCCCGTTATGTACTATGTTTACATATTCTGTTGTGCTGCAGCAAGTAAGAATTTCATTGTCCTATCTGGGACATATGACAATAAAACACTCTTGACTCTTCTTTAGGGGTACTAACCCCAAATGTCATCTGTTCATTCCCCCCACAGATGCTGCCTGACCTGTTGAGCTCATCCATCACTCTTGGTTTTGGCACAAGATTCCGGCATGTGCAATTCCTTGTAGCTCAGTTCCATTGAGCATTAGGCCGTTGTGCATGTGTATCCTATTAAATTTACTTGCAACACAAAAGAAACTTGTAGCAATCAAACACTTTATTTTTGAAAATCCTACAGGGGAAATAGCATTTATTTACTGCAAGTCTGAAACTCTCGAATCCATAACCACCATTGACGTGTTTGTGTTTTTAACGCGAGGTTTCCTTGAAACGCAAATACCACTTAGTAGGTATGTTACAATACTTACCTTCAGCGGCGTTGCAATTCTGCCCCTGGCCGTGTGCGCGATTTTGGCACCTTTGAGGGGGGGGGGCGGAGTTAAAACGCAGGTTTCTCCTACCTTGCCCTGGATTATATTTCGTTGGAGTGCAACCTTTTGCTGAAGAATCGTTTTGTTTTAAAAATCCCCCGACAATTTCAGCGCTGGAGTTATTTTAAAATCAGCTTCTAAAGCCATCAACGGGGACGGATTTCACGCACGGGACAGGTAAACGAAAGACGTTTATTTTATGTATAAAAGTGCACATTAAGATGCCTTTAATTCACATTTAAAGTTGCGAAACGGTGATTTTCCCCCCCGAACGAACTGGCAGTATTTTTCATGCCGATACGGGTTTAAATTCACCGCAACCGCAACCACAACGTTCCAAATGATCGCGTTCCAGAAAAACCCACTCGCAAGATGATTTAAATGGCCATTAATTTACAGGTATTAAACATTAAATTCCTTCCATTTGGCCTATAAATCCATGACAATGAGATTTAAAAATTATGTTATATTGTGAATTCTTGTGTGAATGTTATTTGGACACTTAGGCTTTATAAAAATGTTAACCTATTCTTAAGAAATTGATAGATGTTTATATCTAGTAATTGAATTTTGTAATTAGCTATAATTAGGTAACTAACTAATTATATGCTTTAATTTCATGTCGTCTAAGTAAGATTGTTTCATATTTGTTTCAAAATGCTTCAATCTATAATAACTGAAAATTTCTTTCAGTTCTCTTAATTTTTGAGAAAGTTATGGGCTTTTGACTATCCTCGATCACAGCTTTTGTGTTAAGTCAATGAAAAAGCAATAGAGAACAAGATGCAAACGAGTATGAAAATGGCCATAACTTTTTTAATACTGAAGATATGAAAGTGAATTGGGTGTCAAATTAAACTTATTTTTATGCTTTATCTGATGGGATAAATTACAGACTTGATTTTTAAAATCTCAAAATTTTGTAACATTGCTACACTTAGCAGCGGAACCGACGATGCTGGGAGAGAGGGGGCCATCAGTGGACTGGGGGTGTGCAATGAGCTGTCTGTCAGCGATGTCCCGGACTGCCCCCACCCGCTTGCCCGGGCTTTCCTCCTGCCTCCTCGCCGCCCCCTCTGCCCCGGGCTTCACCCCCCGGGCGCCCCAGGCCCCCCTTCACACCCCCCCTCCCCGGGCCCAAAAGACCCCCCTTCACACACCCCCCCTCCCCGGGCCTCAGCTCAAGCGACATCTCCGTTGCATCCCAAGATTGGTCCGTGTGGGATCTCCCCTCACCTACCTGTCGACCGGCCCGACCCGGCCTTGCCTTGCCTCCCCGCTCGGACGCCGTCGCCTCAGCAACTCCCACCGTCCGCCATTGCCGCGGCGACTGCGGTCAAAGGTCACGGCGGAGCCACCCGGATGTCGCTCCTGATTGGCCTCCGTGCGCGGCGATCGGACGCATGCGCAGTGGGTAGACTGAGCTTCCTACCAAAAAATACCAAGAAAAATACTGGAGTATCTTTGCTTCTGCCCCAGGAAGGAAGTGCTTCCGCCCTCTGCAGGCTCGGAGTGTAGTTGCAGCGCCCAATGCTGGCTGGGAGGACGGCGGCAGCGCCCCCTGCAGGCTGGGAGGACGGCGGCAGCGCCCCCTGCGGGCTGGGAGGACGGCGGCAGCGCCCCCTGCAGGCTGGGAGGACGGCGGAAGCGCCCCTTGCAGGCTGGGAGGACGGCGGCAGCGCCCCTTGCAGGTTGGGAGGACGGCGGCAGCGCCCCCCTGCAGGCTGGGAGGACGGCGACAGCGCCCCTTGCAGGCTGGGAGGACGGCGGCAGCGCCCCCTGCAGGCAGGGAGGACGGCGGCAGCGCCCCTTGCAGGCTGGGAGGACGGCGGCAGCGCCCCCTGCAGGCTGGGAGGGCGGCGCGGCCGACGAGCACGGGGGCCCTTTCTTCTTTTCCTTTCTTCTGCTCGCTTGTTAAAGGCCCGCGAGGAACCGTAAGTAGAGCCAGAGAGAGGGGAGAGCGAAACAAAATACCCGCGACTCCCCGCTGCTTCTGTGTCAGATGCGAGCGAGTGCGGGGAGAGCCGAGGCGGGCGGCGGGTAATGGAGGGAAGAGGGATGGAGGGAGGATGGGAGGGGAGAGGGAGGGGAGGCGGACGGTCGGCGCGGCGCTGCCCCCTGCTTTGAACCAGGAAGAGGGAAGCCTGTCACCCCCGCCACCACCGGCCCCTTGGCGTTTAATATAAACATTTACTTGAGGTACTTGGTTCTGGGAACTCTTGGTTCTTGGTTTTTTGGTCCTCCAAAATATTCCAAATTGAAATTTAAACTGGAGGTGGTGGAGGGAGGACTTAAGCCAGAACTGCATCTTCAGGGCCGGAACTGCATCTTCAGTGGCCATGCCCCCTTCTCCCTCCCTTGTGTAGGTTTGGGGACCAGGTGTCGGTGATCCAGGTGCCAGATGTTGGTGATCCTGGCGCCAGATGTCGGTGATCCAGGTGCCAGATCTTGGTGATCCTGGTGTTGGTGATCCTGGCACCAGGTGTTGGTGATCCAGGCATCAGAGGTCGGTGATCTCAGCGCCAGAGGTTTATGACCCAGACACCAGGTCCAGCCAGATGTAGGTGATTCCAGACCAGATCTTGGTGATCCAGCCGCCAGGTGTTGGTGATCCAGCTGCCATTATGTTGGTGATCCAGCCACCTGATGTTGGTGTCCAGGTACCAGAGGAAGGTTCAGCCTGAAGATGATCCAACCACCAGTGCTGGTGTTCCAGCCCTCAGATGATCCAACCACCAGTGCTGGTGTTCCAGCCCTCAGATGTTGCAGATCCAGGCATCAGATGCTGGTGATCCAGCCAGAGGTCTGCAATGTGCAGCCACAGTCTCTTCTCTGTGCATCATGCTCACCAGGGGAGTGTTTTGGAGCCTCCTGGGCTTTGCACTGTGTTCTGGAGGGCTTAAATCTCTGGTCCTCCAATGATTCAGTGATACTTTATTGTCACATGTACCTAAGTACAGTGAAATGCTTTGATTTGCATACTACTCGGTTAAAAACGTGTAGCAGACCTCACCTAGGCAGTACACAAGTGTTGCCACGTTTTGGCACTTACAAAGTCACAAAGCTAAAACTGGCTGTTTAAGAAAGAACTACAGATGCTGGAAAAATCGAATGTAGACAAAAATGCTGGAGAAACTCAGCGGGTGAGGCAGCATCTCTGGAGAGAAGGAATAGGCGACTTTTCGGGTCGCCTATTTCTTCTCTCCATAGATACTGCCTCACCCGCTGAGTTTCTCCAACATTTTTGTCTACCCAAGCTAAAACCGGCAATCACTTTTGTGTTCTTCTCTTGATTGTACAGATTTCATTGTTTTCCTTTGCAAGTTGGTTTCTTTTAAGATATATTTTCAGTGCACTTTAACACATCATCCTTTCATAGTTAGTGAAATGTCATCTTCAGTTGCAGATTTGAATTCCATCTCGAGTTTGTCTAGATGTTGCATGAAGATGTTGCAGAATTCAAATCTGCAACATCTTCAGTTGCAGATTTGAATTCCATCTGGAGTCTGAAGAAGGGTTTCGGCCCGAAACGTTGCCTGTTTCCTTTGCTCCATAGATGCTGCTGCACCCGCTGAGTTTCTCCAGCATTTTTGTGTACCTTCGAGTTTGTCTAACATGTCCTCAATGGCCTAGCAAAGTCCCAATTCTGTTTGGGGAAACACTGGAAGAACTCAGTAGGTCAGGCAGCAATAGGCGAGAGAAAAGGCAGTGACATTTTGGGTCAGGACCCTTCTACAGTAATTTTGAGGAATGGTCGGCTGCTGAATTTGGATGATTTTTGTAAATGCAACCTTTGAGGAAAGTGTTCTAACAGGGACATTTAAAATATGTAATTTTTATCTTGTTCATTTAAATTGGAACACTTTTGTTTTAAACTGTATAACTACCACGGGATACCACAACAAAAATGGTGTGAAAACATTGGCGGTGGGTAAACAAATGGGGCCATGCTTTTGCAAGAATTTTCCAGTCTCATTTTAACTGCACTGTTATTTTCGCACAAAGCATACGTCCCAGTTGTAATTTTAAAGCTGGCCATCTCTTCTCCTTGCGTATGGCGTGCACAGCCTACAGTTGTCGGACAACTTGTTCTATTTGATCTTATTTGATTGTGCACGCCAGGTTGATTGCATTCGTCGAAACAGGGCAGACCATGTGAAGGTCGCAATCTCCCACCCCGCTGGCCATCTCAATCCCTCTGCACTCATCTCCATCCCAAAGGCAGTCTATTTTAAGTAATGTAATTCCCTGGAGCATGTACTATTCTTGCAGTAGGGAGCCAGAGATTTTTAGTTTGCTTGTATACATCTAACCTAAATTAAGAGGAGTGATTGATGTGTTAGTATAAAAATTCTATTTATCAATGTTGGTAAATAGGTTAAAGGTGCAGGAATCTGCTAGTTCAGCCCCGACAAAGGAAAGATCTTTGATGTTAGGGCTGAGTATCTTAGTAATTATTTTAGTGTGCAAAAGTAAAATGGACCCTAAATGGAGCATTGTAAATATTGTCTTCTTAATTCATGCAATATGGATGAGTCCAATTACATAAACGACCTTCTACCAGATTCAGCAACACACTGTCTCACTTAAGTCTGACAACTTTTGTCCTACTAGTACTTTTTCAAAGCCTGACTCATGTGATTTTATTGCTTAGATCTTATTCCTGATTATCAGAATAATGGAAACATTTGTGTTAAGGAACTGCAGATGCTGGTTTACAGCGAATGTAGACACAAAATGCTGGAGTAACTCAGTGGGACAGGCAGCATCCCTGTAGCGAAGGAATGGGTGACGTTTCAGGTCGAGACTCTTCTTCAGACTCCTTAGCCTGAAGAAAGATCTTGATCCAAAATATCACCCAATGCTTCTCTCCAGAGATCCCTGTCCCACTGAGTTACTCCAGCATTTTGTGTCTTATCTTTTATGGAAATAACTGGTCATTGTTATGCATATTAACTGGAGACACAAGGAATTGCAAATGCTGGAATCTTGTGGAAAATGCAAAGGCTGGAGTAACTCAGCGGGTCAGGCAGCTCTCTGGAGGCAATAGTTATGAGATATATTTGGTTGGGACCCGTCTTCAAACTCAAAGATGGATCTTCTGAAGAAGGGCCCTGACCCCAAACATCACCTATCCATTCCCTTCAGAGATGCTGCATGACTTACTGAGTTACTTTGTGTTCTGATGCATACCGTATTTACCGGCGTCGAAGATAAGGCCCGAAAAATTACCTGCATCTTGGAGGCTGAAGGTTAGGTTGTTCATAGGCCTAGAGGAAGTGTTTCGATACTATATGGTGAGTGGGTTTTAAAATGGTGGAACCGTGTTAAAACTGAAATTATCGTCAAAGCATTTAAAAAATGTCGCATCAGTACCGCGTAAAAGGCCTGTCCCACTTTCACGACCTAATTCTCGACCTCTGCAGAGTTTGCCCTTGACTCATACTCGCAGCATGGTCGTTACGAGGTCGTCACGAGGTTGTAGGTAGGTCGTAGCAGGCCGTGATGCTAGTCGTAGGTACTCGTGGCATCAAGTAGGTCGGGGCGTTTTTTCTAGCATGATGAAAAATGTCCACGAGTAAAAAAGGTCGTGAATTAGGTCGTGAAAGTGGGACAGGCCCTTTAGATGGCTCAGAAGACGACATTCTATTTGATGATAGTGATATTTCGAACAGCAGTGATGACCCTGATGAATTATCATGCTTTCAAGATTCGGATGATAGTAGTTTTTAGGATTTGAAGATTAGGCTGTTTTATCGTTTTTGTAACCTTTGTTTCGTGCGCAATAAAATGTTATTTTATTCCGAACGCTGTATTTTTTAAATTACCAGTATATACATTATCTTTGTTTTTTATGAAAACAATATGCAATGCAAAACAATACGCAATGCAAATGGCTGCCTCCACGGGGAATGTTTTTTTCCAAATTTAGCAACTCAAAATAGGGGTGCGTCTTCGTAGCCGGGAAACATGGTATTAGCTGCCTTGGTATTTAGCATCGTTAACCTGTGATAGATTTCTGCAGATTCCCATACCTCTCACTCCTTTTTGCATTCTATACTTTTACAAAATACTGCAAAAGCTGGAATTTCTGAAAGAAATCAGAAAATGATAGAAAATGCCAGTCAGGCAGCATCTCAATCGGTGACATTTCTGGTGAAGAAGGGTCCCGAGCCGAAACTTCACCGATCCATGTTCTCTTGAGATGTTGCCAGACCTGCTGAGTTACCACAACACTTTGTCTTCTATTGTAAACCAGCCTCTGCAGTTCCTTGCAATTACATTTTAACATTTCAGGTTGGAGATCTTTCCAGTGTTTAAAAGAGGGAGAAAGGAAGGAAAGAACAATAGGGAAAGTCTGCGATAAGGTGAAAGACATAAATATTAAATGACAAGAAGGACAATAATACAGGGTGAAAGAAAATGGTCCCAAGAATGGAGGAATTGCGTATGCAAAATATTTCTGTGAAATTGCTCGAATTCTGATTGCTGATCATCAGAAAATTGTTGAACGACATTGAGTCCTAAAGTCAGTTATCTGCCCGGATGAAATGCAGACATTGAGGTTTGTTGGAACAGTGGAGGAAGTCAAGGTTAGAAAGGTGGGAGTGATGCTGAGACGGAGAATTGATGTGACGTGGAGCTGAAAGCTCAGTGTCAGTTGTACGGATGAAGCAGAGACGTTCTGTGAAGCAGTTTGTATTTATCTTGAGAAAATATCGGGAACAGTAAGTAGAGGACAATAAATGCTTATCTTCCAGCCCCGATACCATAAAAGGAATAAAGAAAGACGTTAAAATACACTTACTAAAATGAAAGAAGCACAAGTAAACTACCTCTTCACTTGGAAAGAGTGCTTGATGCCCTGGATGGTGGGGTGGGGAGGAGATGAAAGGGCAGGAGTGGTGCCTCCTGCAGAGGCGTGGGAAGAGATCGGTGGAGACGGGCGACTAATCCAGCATGTTCTGGAGGCCAGGAGCCCTGTAGAATGATAAAGGCAGAGGGAGAATGCGAGTTGGAGTCAAGTCGGAGGCATCGGAAGTTTGAGCTGTGGGGGGTAATGTGGAGATGTGAAATCCTGTCTTGGAGCTGGGAAAATGCAGGAGACATGAGAGAAGAAGTGCCGGGAAAGGAATGGATAATGTCTTGGCCCTCTCAATCATGCTAGAGGGGAATTCACAAATGAAGAAAAACGCTTTGGAAGCATGTAGTTTGAAGAAGGGTCTCGACCAGAAACATCATCTGTTCCTTTTCTTATGAGATGTTGCCTGACCTGCTGAGTTACACCAGCATTTTGTGCCTCTATCTTCAATGTAAACCAGTATCTGCAGTTCCTTTCCACATACATAGTTTGTGTTCAGCCTCAGTGTATTCTACTGTTCTTGCACTACAATTGTTGCACTCTTTTCTTGGGTACCATTGTGCGTATGCATAGTAAGATTTTGCTGAATCTTATAAAAAGAAAGAATTTCAGTGCATCTAGATACACATGACAATGAAGTACCATTGAACCAGTGCATGGAAGCTGCATTGTTCAGAACAGACACAAGGAGTTGTGGAAACTGAGACTAGTTTTCTTAAAGGTAGACTAAAATCCTGGAGAAACTCAGCGGGTGAGGCCGCATCTATGGAGCGAAGGAATAGGTGACGTTTCGGGTCGAGACCCTTCTTCAGACTGATTTTCTTAAAGATAGACACAAATTGTTGGAGTAACTCTGCGGGTCAGTCAGCATTCCTGGAGAAAATGTATAGGTGACGTTTTGTGTCGGAACATTTCTTCACACTATTTTTCTTAGTCTGATGGTTGAGTCTCAATATATGCCAAATTAATCATTGGAAATCCATTAATCCTTTGAAAAGTTGGAAAAGTTAAGCCTGATTGAGTCTTTTTTTCTACAGTGGATCTACTGGTATAGTTCTTGCTCTACATGGCTGTACAGGGATGCAGTCTGGAAAGTATTGATGTACAGTGATAATGAGGGAATGGGTAAAGGACAAAAGAGGCACTGCTGAATGGTGTCAGAGAGGCAGCTGTGCTTATATTTTTGCAATCTTGTTGGGCAAGATTTATCAGTACAACAAGGATATACCAGAGTACAACCAAGGCCTGGAAATGTTTTTTTTCTGTAGCTAAGAATTTCCATTTTTTTGCTGTTTGTCGGACAGTTGACATTCCCACGACTGAATCCTGATGTTCAATCTTCCATTTCATTGGCAATGTAGCTTAAAGATTTTGTCCTTTTCCGTTTGCAAGATGGAGGCATAGTATTTTAAAACCCACAATCATGTTGTGTTTACTGTTACGAGCAGCTGGCGGTTTTATTAATCACATGTGACCATTGTTCTGGCGTTGCTGTCGTGTTAACACCTGGGAAAAACGGACGGGTAAGAATAGATCTGCACCTCCTGTGTATTTGAGCCGTTTACTCGTACTTTAAAAGTTGATCCTTTGTCTTTCTGGAATGGGCAATTCGTTCCTGAGGCTTGACTCCTGCAGCAGTGAACAATTGGAATTAAAACCCGCACTGTGGTATGCCAGGCTTGCTTCTGAACTAGGCCCCCATTTGGCTGCTACTTTGATCAACTGACAGCAGAAATGTGCTGCACCATGGTGATCAAACCAACCCATGCCTTTGCATCAATTCCCACACAATTCTTGATTGTAATATTTAAAAAGCTTTTCACTGTAACTCGTGACAATAAACTAAACTAAAGTAAAACTAAACTAAACTAAATATGTAGGGAGGAACTGCAGATGCAGGTTTAAACCGAAGACAGACACAAAAGGCTGGGGAAACTCAGCGGGTCAGGCTGTATCTCTGCAGAAAAGGAATAGGTGACGTTTTGAGTCCTTTTCTCCAGAGATGCAGCCTGACCCACTGAGTTAAACTAAATATGGTCTGCATGTTTGCCTCATGTTCTGGCAGTGTGGTGCTTCTAGGAGTATTATTTGGATTCAGACCAGTTCTAATATTAGGTTTAGGTTTATTATTGTCATGTGCACCTAGGAACATTGAAAAGCTTTGCTTTTCATGCTATCCAATCAGATAATATTACGCATAAATACAATTGCGTCAAATTCAAGTACAAATAGGTAGGTAGAGCAAAGGGGAAGATACAGAGGGCAAAACATATTCCTCGCATCAGTTCCATCGACAAAGTCCAATGTCTGCAATGGGGTAGAGGTGAATCGGACTACTCCAGCTTATGGAAGGACCATTCAGAAGTCTGATCACGGAGGGGAAGCAGATATTCCTGTTCCTTAATGTTCCACGTACATCCACTGATATAACAGTGCACCTGCACGAGATGTTTATGTACGATTTTTGCTCATTGAACTGGTGGAAAGCAATATTCTGTCCTACTGCTCATTGACGCATTTTACAGTCGGCAGGACATCAACCGCCTCAACTTTTCCACCCCCCATACTTACTCTCAGCTCTCCCCTCCCCCCCTGAACGTACAGCGCTCCGCTCACTCTGCAGCAACCCCGACTTGATAATCAAACCCGCCGACAAGGGTGGTGTCATGGTAGTCTGGCGCGCCGACCTCTACCGGGCTGAGAACTACCAGGCGACAACTCTCCTACTTATCCTTGAACCATGATCCCACAGACGAGCACCAGACCTTAATATCACACACCATTTTTGATATCATTACTTCCGGCTCTCTGCCCTCCAAAGCCTCCAACCTTATCGTTCCCCAGCCCCGCATGGGCCGATTTTATCTTCTCCCCAAAATCCCCAAAAAGAACTGCCCTGGCAGACCTATTGTTTCTGCTTGTTCATGTCCCACTGAATTAATTTCCACATACCTCGACTCCATCCTATCCCCCAGGTCCAATCCCTCCCTACCTGTGTCCAAGCCACCTCACACGCTCTTCGTCTCTTCAATGACTTCCGTTTTCCAGGCCTTCACTCGCTCATCTTTACTATGGATGTCCAGTCACTCTACACCTCCATCCCCCATCAGGAAGGTCTGAAAGCCCTCTGTTTCTTCCTCGACCGCAGAACCAGCCAATTTCCCTCTACTAACACTCTCCACATTCTATCTCTGTACTGCCCACTCCCCTGACATCAATCTGAAGAAGGGTCTTGACCTAAAATGTCACCCATTCCTTCACTCCAGAGATGCTGCCTGTCCCGCTGAGTTACTCCAGCATTTTTTGTCTATATCCTTTTACAGTCAATGCATTAAGATCTTTGCCCAATGCATAGTTGAATCTGTGATTTTACTGAAGGCTAAGTGACATTATTGGGAATTTATATTAATACTGTAAAGTCATCATAGCAATTAACATGCAAAATAAATATATATAATTAAAAGTCTCATCTTGACCACTTCCTGTCTGCGCTATATATTGATTTTAGAAAAAAACGCTACCCTGTATCGCTGTGATTTTTGGCCATCTTACTCACAGTCCTCCTCCGCTGAGCTAGCCCCGAGTCATGAGTGTTTAAAAAACCTTGAGATCAGCTGATTGGTCCTCTCGCCTGTCAATCACCGCAATGAAGGTAACTTCCGGGGGGGGGGGGGTGCAGGACTATAAAGTCCTCTGCAAGATCGCAAGGGAGATGCCTGGACATGAGTCAGTCACTCTGCAAGATCGCAAGGGAGAGACCACGACTGTCATTCTAAGCTGTGAATCAACTGAACTGTGAGTCTGCAATGTACTTGCAATAAATGATTTGTTAGCCCTTAATGACAATGCCATGAGTTGTTTGGCCTGCTGCCCCGCCTGTGCTTGAAAGTGCAATGCTTAATTGGAAATTAAATTAAATTAAATGACAATGCCATGAGTTGTTTGGCCTGCTGCCCTGCCTGTGCTTGAAACTGCAATGCTTTATTAGGTCCGACTGTGTTTGGAAGGAATAAATGCTTTATTAGGTCCGACTGTGTTTGGAAGGAATAAATGCTTTATTAGGTCCGACTGTGTTTTGAAGGAATAAATGCTTTATTAGGTCCGACTGTGCTTGGAAGGAATAAATGCTTTATTTGGTCCGACTGTGTTTAGTCCAAAAGTCCCACTCATTTCGTGACTTCCGTTTAGTGCACAGGTCGTGCTGATTGCGTAATTTCTGGGTAGTGCAGAGGTCACGCTGATTGTGGAAGCGCCGCTGACTGCGGAAGCCCCACAGTGGAGAAGCCGCGCTCAGCCGTATGAGTAGATTCAAGAAAGTTTACTGTCATATATATGGTGTGTGTGTGTGTGAGAGAGTCTGGGTGTGTGTGAGTATATGTGAGTGTATGTGTGTGAGTGTGTATGTGTGTGTGAGTGTGTATGTGTGTGTGAGTGTGTATGTGTGTGTGAGAGAGTATGTGTGTGTGTGAGTGTATGTGTGTATGTGAGTGTATGTGTGTGAGTGTGTGTGAGTATGTGTGTGCGTGAGTGTATGTGTGAGTGAGCGTGAGCCTGAGTGTGAGTCTGTGTGTGTGTGTGTGTGTGTGAGTGAGGTGGAGGGTGTGAGGTGGAGGGTGTGAGTCTGTGTATGTGAGTGTGTGTGTGTATATTGGAATTGGTGGAGAGGTGGAATATTGCGTTGGGGGACAAGCCCTCCCATGTGAAGCTGGGACCCAACGGGTTCCACTTAGTCTAGTGCATATTTATAATTCAAACTGAGAATGGCTGAAGGTCGGAAGACCAGCTGTTAGCTGCATCACTCAGGGAATGGGGAAATAGTGAGAGTCAAGACTTGAGGTAATTTGATGTGAAGTTTGCAGACCGCCAAGTTACAGTGGGATGGATCCAAATTTGTGCTGGTGTAAAGCCAACGGCAGCAATGAATTTTGTTTACAGCACTGCCAACTTGGAATACAGTGACTTGCATTAGCAATGCGCTGCACATTATGCCAGAAAAGGTTTGGCACATCTCATGAGGAGGCAAGCTGATGCAGCCAGCGGGGAGAAGGATGAGATTTAGAGATGTGGGGTGGGGGGGGGGGGGAGAGAGTGAGGAGATCAAAGGCATAGCCCCTGAGGTGGGGTTTGAGTGAGATTTTGGAAGGTGAGGGGAGCGTGTAGGATAGGCCTTGTCTTTGGAGAAAGCAGGTGGAACATGGTAGGTGGAAGGGTTTGAAGTGAAAGACAACGATGCAGTACAAGGAACACAGTGGGTGTTGCCAAGCACACAGTCTGGGGGTTTGGATGGATGGGATACGGGGTTGGAAGTTGGAACCTTGATTAGAAATGCTGGATTTTAACAGGAATGGCACAGACATTAATTTTATTTCGAAGTCTCGTCACGAGACTACGTGAATACATGAAGAACGCGCCAGTCCGCATGCGCATCAATACGTCTTCGCATGGCGCGAGATACGGATGCATTTGGAAATGCTCCGTCAGAGCTTTAGCGGTGAAGGTAAGATTTTTTCGCAGGAACGGCGCTTCTTGTTTCAACGCTGGTTTGATTTCCAAAAATGGACAAACCAAGAAACAAGAAGCAATATGCCGCTGAAAATTCAGCGGGGAATGACGGCAACGAGCGAGATCGGTGGCCGTTGCTATCGAGCTCGGAGACGCTGACAGGCGCGGCCTGCACAGCAACCTCCGCAAAAGCTCCAAAAAGGAGCAGCTTGACGACCTCGGGCTCGGAGACGCTGGCAGGGCGGGCTGCACCGAAAGTGTCCAAAGACAGGCAGCTCGATTTGTTACTAACACCAATGAGAAAGAAGCGAGTGTTACCAAACTTCTGAATTCTCTGGGGTGGAACCCTCTCCAAGACAGACGTGAAGCTCACCCTTTGACCTGTTTTTACAAAATATTAAATGGTCAGCTCGACATAGATCATAAGACCTACACCAAACCCAAACCAATTAGGAGCAGACGAGGGCATTCAATCCAATTTGTGATTCCAGCTACCAAGACAGATGTGTACAGCAATTCGTTCTTCCCCCACACAATTAAAGCATGGAATAATCTCCACCCATAGTTACCCAACCAGATGCAACTAAATTTAAGGTAGCGCTTTCTTCCCAAAAAACCCTACTGGCTTAAGTCCTCCCTCCACCACCTCCAGTTTAAATTCCATTTGGAATATTTTGGAGGACCAAGAAACCAAGAAGAAGAAGAAGAAACCTCCACAAAAATTCTTAAAGGGAACAGCTTGTCGACCACAGGTTCGGGGAAGACCTAGTCAAAACTGGCTGTCCAAAAGGACAATACTGTCCAGTGAGGCACTGCCTCAACGTCTAAGATTGATGTTATCAGTCGACTCACAAGACTGGGGATAACTGAGTGAGAGGCTGGTGTTGGAGATGTGCACTGCACTCTTGTGACAGAGACAGGCAGTTCAATTCAGATGTCTAAGGATATCTCCTGCTCAGAGGCTGGGAGATTTGAGGATTCCCATAACAAGTGATTAATACCTTTCAGCTCACGACTAAAAAAGAGCTGCCGGCACTCGGGAACAAAATTTGCCATCCCCTCGGGGATAGGTGAACCAGTAGAGGCAGAACTAGCAAGTAGCGTTATATACTTGACTTCACACCAGTTGAATGAGAAGAACATGCAGGACAATGCTGGAAAGTATGTTAGTTCTGATACTGCCAGACCCGTGAGGTACCAAAGGTTAATATCACCATCTGGGACATTCTGAAAGGCTAAACAAAGTCAAAAGACCTAAAACTCCAGCGAGTTCAGAGAGCTCTCACAAGAGGGATTTTGGTGTTGCGAGGTCGGTGGATGGAACACAACTGTCTGAATTGTAGCAAGACGCCTTAGAACTGCTGTGTAAGGATATCATCCCGACCAGGTTAGAGGCTGAAACGGCTATACTGAGGCTGGTTGGAGCACCAGGCCAACGCAACTAAGGCAGAGCCAGAGGCCTTTCTTAGGCGCAGGTTCACAGCGCTCACCATGGAGGCAGTGCGTGCCACTCACTCAGTCTCAACACCAGCAGGCCTCAATGTCAGAACGAGAGGGAAGGGACAGAACAAAAATTAGTGTCAGCAGATGCTATCGATCGACCACCTAATCCCGTTGAGGTAGGTGAGTATTATTACTACAGCTGCATGAAATGTACGGAGAATATTCAAGTTGGAGGTATATTGAGGCTGTTCAAAAGTAAGTGAGAAAAGATAACCACTTCATTTTACAAGCCATAAATGGCTATAAGTCTGATGTTCTGTCTGACCGGTTTCGTCCACGGCAAGAAAAGCCCAATTTCCCGTGCAAATGGTCTAAGAGGAATATATAGCTATCCGAGTAGAGGAAGTGAAATTACACAAAAGGGTATGATTGAGGATGAATATATTTCCAATATCTTCTCAAGGTCTAAGGAAGATGGGGTATACCGAATCATTCATGATTTGGCTAGTCTGAACATGGGCTTGGATATAACCGTTTTAGAATGGATATTTTCATTCAGCAAAACTGCTGATTATTGAGGATTGCTTTATGGCCTCAATCAATCTTGAAGATGCATTCTTTCCGGTACCAATACATGAGAGTCACAGGAAATAGTTGACACGCTCATTGTGGGAAAGACGATATATGACAGAGGTAGCTGTTTTAGCAACCTAGACACTCCTAGAAGATCTAGGATTTGTTATTCATCCAGGAAAGTTCAGGCTTGAGCCGACAAAAACTATTGCATATCTAGGCATTGTCATAAACTCTTCAGATATGTCTGTGACCCTACCTATAGATAAGAAACATAATATTGTAGATGCATGCACAGGCTTACTTAAGAATGAGAAGTCTACTATACGACAGGTTGCGAGGGTGATCGGCAAGCTGGTAGCTGCCTTCCCGGCTACACAATATGGGGCCCTGCATTATAGAAGCCTGAATCGTGAGAAGGTTCTTGCCCTAAAATTGAATAAGTGACATGTTGATAGATGTATGAGGCTGACGACAGAGTTGATATCCAAATTCCAGTGGGGGATTGAGCACACACGAGGGTACAGGGTTCATTGTACCTAGTAAGCCCACAATAACACTTCAAAGTGGAGGCTGGGGTGTAACTGACACCTATACTAGTTGTGGTGGTAGGTGGAATGAGGATGAGTTGAGACATGGCCATAAATATGGCATCAACTATTTGGAAATGCTAGCAGCATTCCATGCATTGAGAGCATATTGTGGGAATGACCATGATATGCAAATCAGGCTACATTTGGACAGCACAACAGCAATAGCGTATGTTAACTATATGGGTAGCTGTAGGTCTCAAACATGTGATGCACTAGCAAAGTCCATTTAAGAGGAGAATATGGGTGTCAGCTGCACACCTGCCACGTAGGTACAAAATTGAAGCAGACACCAGGTCAAGAAATTGCCTCATTCTGCCTTATCGGAAGATGCCTCCAAAAGATAATTCAAGACAAGGCAACAGGAATTATAGTAGTGCCAAATGGGCCTACTCAACCATGGTTTCCATTGTTAAAAGGACTGTTGAAAGAAGCTCCTATGTTTGCTCACAGACACGAACCGTTGTTAGTTCAACCTATCACCCGTGCACCGCATCCACTGCGTAATCGTATTGATTTATTAATTTGCAGGATTTAAAGAGCCCCTTCGAGCTTATAGGGCTATCCAGCAGGACAGTTGACGTGATCACTGCAGCTTGGCGAGATGGCACAAGAAAGCAGTATGCGACCGACATAAAACAGGGGAAAAGTTTTGTGAGGATACACATGTGAGCTACTTTAAAGCGGAAGTAGCAGAGGTTTTGGGGTTTCTTTCAGTTTGGTTTCAGTTTGGTTTTATGAGAAGCGACTAAGTTACAGCGCAATTAACACTGCTCGCAGTGCCTTATCATCGTATCTAGTGCTTGGAGTGGGACATCAAACGATTGGGTCTCACCCACTGGTGACAAAGTTTATGAAAGGTGTCTTTAATATGAACCCTCTAAAGCCTAGGTATAAAGAAGTGTGGAATGTCAAATCAGTATTATATTTTTCTACACAAATTGGCACAAGCTGCATCTCTAACGTTGGAGCAGCTCACTCATAAGTTAGTTATGCTTATGGCACTTACTTCAGCATGAAGAGCTCAGTCTTTATGCAAACTCCGTCTGGATAACTCGGTCATATCTGACAAGAGGCCAGTACGAAGCTTTTCAAAAAGGGGGGCAGCGTGACAGGATTACCCCAATTTTTTGTGAAATGTGTGTGCAGCGCACCTCATGAGCGCAAAGCACGAAGTCCCTCGCGGCCGGGGTCCAGGGCCCGCTTAAGGGCCCTGGAAACTCTGGGGTTTTAGATGCTCTCTGGTGCATTCTGAGCCTTATTTTGGAGCATTTTTGCACCAAATTTAGAACCAATATTTCAGAAATGAACAGGAATCTGAGAGGTAGCTTTTTCACACAAAGGGTGGTGGGTGTATGGAACGAGCTGCCAGAGGAAATAGTTAAGGCTGGGACAATCCGAATGTTTAAGAGACATTTGGACAAGTACATGGATAGGACAGGTTTAGATGGATATGGGCCAAACGCGTGTGAGTGGGACTAGTGTAGATGGGACATGTTGGTCGGTGTGGGCAAGTTGGGCTGAAGGGCCTGTTTCCACATTGCATCACTCTATGACTCTAAAATGTTAAGAAGAAAAATGCATGTAGATAAGTAGAGCAGATTTGAAAGAGGGGTGAAATGTAAAGGTAGAGAGAGGTTTATGGGTGGAATGGAACATAGGAAGGGAGGGAGGAGGGTGGGCTTGGGCAAATGGGTGAAGGGAAAATAGACACAAAGCTGGAGTAACTCAGTGGGTCAGGCAGCATCTCTGGAGAATATGGATAGGTCACATTTCACAGAGTGCTGGAGTGACTCAGCGGGTCAGGCAGAATCTCTGGAGAACATGAATAGGTGACATTTCACAGAGTGCTGGAGTAACTCAGTGGGTCAGGCAGCATCTCTAGAACATGGATAGGTGACATTTCACAGTGCTGGAGTAACTCAACGGGTCAGGCAGCATCTCTGGAGAAAAGTTATAGATGATATTTCGGGTCAAGACCCAATCAGGAGGAGCCGCCATCTTGGAGGAACGGCTGCTAAACAGCAGCCGTCCGTCAATTTCAGTTTTTCTTTAGTTTTAGCTTTTTTATTTCTTTGTTTGTTTGGGGGATTTTGACTTTTAATGTGGGGGGGTAAGGGGGAAACTATTTCTGGGTCCCTACCTGGTCGGTGAGGCAGCTTTTTCTCCAGGCTGCCTCGTCGACCCGTCCTCGTGGCCCACAAGACTGGGGAGCGGCATGGAGCGCCGTTTCCTGACGGGGACCGCCCAGCACCTTCAGCTTTGGTGGCGGCACAGCGCTGGAGCGCTATCGGAGAGCGTAGCGGGCGATGCCTTGCCTGGGTCGCCGCGCTGGATCGACGCGCTGGAGCTCCGGTATGCGTTGACCGCCGAGATCAACACCTCCGGGCTGCGGGACTGCGGAGCGACCAGCTGCGGGCGGCGGCGCCGACTCCAACATCGGGAGCCTTGTGGCTCCAAATCGGCGCGGCCCTGTCGGCTTCGGGTGCCATCGACTCCGCTGGGAAACCGGCCGTTCCAGCCGCTGCGAGGACTCTCCCGACGGCCAGGAACATCGGGCCTCCGTAGAGGCAACTGTGGCGGCCTCATTGGGCCTGACTCTGGGGAGAATTGGGTTGGGGACTGGACATTGTGCCTTCCCCCACAGTGGTGGTCATTGTGGGGGGATGATTTTTGTGTGCTGTGCCTGTTAGTCTGTGTGCAAGATGGCGGTCGGAGGGGAGAGTGGACGCTGGCGCGAATTGGTCGCCGCTGCTCTCTCCTCAAATTGTGTTTCTTGTTTTCTTTTTGTGCTTTTGAAATTGAATTCTGTCCTTGATTTGTGTACTGTGGTGTTTTTATATTTAATTTATTCCGATTATGTGTTTTGTATTTTTGTGATTCTATGCCTTGTAAGGTGTCCTTGGGTTTTAGAAAGGCGCCAGTAAATAAAATGAATTATTATTATTATTATTATCTTCAGTAATATTCATGATGTGACATGTATAGACATTCCTGAGTGTTACCCAAACCATCGTGAGCTACTTTGTGACGGTGCTTGCCCTCTCTTATAACGTCTCTGCTGCCTTGGATGATGCAGGACAGGACACAAGCTTTGGGTCACGGTGTGAAGCTGTTGCAGTCTGTCCCAGCCTGGTAAAAGCCAGGATGGAGTGGATGTGGAGAGGATGTTTCCACTAGTGGGAGAGTCTAGGACCAGTGGCCACAGCCTCAGAATTGAATGACGTTCCTTTAGGAAGGAGATAAGCAGGAATTTCTTAAGTCATAGGGTGGTGAACTATGGAATTCATTGCCACAGACAGCTGTGGAGGCCAAGCCAATGGACATTTTTGAGGAGGAGATTGATAGATTCTTGATTGATACGGGTGTCAGAGGTAATGAGGAGAAGGCAGGAGAATGGGTTTGAGAGGGAAAGATAGATAGAGTCATAGAGTGATACAGTGTGGAAACAGGCCCTTCGGCCCAGCGTGTCCCATCTACACTAGTCCCACCTGCCCACCTTTGATCCATATCCCTCCAAACTGTCCTATCCATGTACCTGTCTAACAGTTTCTTAAACGTTACAATAGTCCCTGCCTCAACTACCTCCTCTGGCAGCTTGTTCCATACACCTACCACCCTTTGTGTGAAAAATATACCCCCCAGAGTAGGGGAATCGAGACCAGAGAACATAGGTTCAAGGTGAAGAGGAAAAGATTTAATAGGAATCCGAGGGGTAACTTTTTCATACAAAGGGTGGTGGGTGTATGGAACGAGCTGCCAGAGGAGGTAGTTGAGGTTGGGACTATCCCTTCGTTTAAGAAACAGACAGGTACGTGGATATGACAGGTTTGGAGGGATATGGACCAAACGCAGGCAAGTGTAGCTGGGACATTGTTAGCCGGTGTGGGCAAGTTGGGCCGAAGGGCCTGTTTCCACACTGTGTCACTCTATGACTCTATCCATGTTCTCCAGAGATGCTGCCTGACTCGCTGAGTTACTCCAACACTTTGTGTCTAATTTCCCTTCACCCAGGCTTTGTTTGAGGCTGGAGCAGGTGGGAACACCAGGGAGGCAATGGCGTCTAGAGAATGGATCTGATTTTCAACTACAGCAGGGTTGTGTGCTAAACCCGAGGCTCTGGTTGAGTTGATGAAGAGTGTGCAGAGTTGGCGTTGCTTATAGTTGTGAGGGATAGGGACCCGCAGGGCGGTGAGCTCTGCCTTCAGCTTGGCGGCAGTCCAGTGCCTGGGTGCCGGGGGCTGTATGTTGGGCCGGGGCGGAGCGGAGCAGCCGGGCGTGTGTAGGGCAGCTCTCCTGCCCGCTCTCCGGCGCCCTGGAACCGGCTCTCTGCCTCCTCGGCGGCTCTTCATGGACGGGCTCCTTGGGTGAATCAGTCAAAAAGTGAACAACATAAGGAGCAAAAACTAATTAATTGAGACCTGGATTGAAAGTCCTCTGGACCTGACAAGCTACTTAATACAATAACTAGACGTGAGAGGTTGAGACATGGGAGACAATTTAAACCATGGTGATGGGAGGCAGCGGCAGCAATAATAAATGATTTCAATTGCCGCTTATGAGCTCATTGGAACGGTGCGGGAGGTGACATTTCCAGCTCAGCCACATGTCATCAATCGGTAAACGTGAGATCGTTACATCACTCACCCCGACTCATTTCATCTTTTTCTGTGGCCGGTTGTTAGCTGTGGTGGTTGCCGGGGCAGTGGCCGCGTCCTACCCAAACCCTAATCACACTCGATATTCCGTTGTCACCTCAGTGCTACCGAGGTCGAGGCACACCTCAAAAATCCCAGTGTGCAAAACCTACAAAGCAGTTTACTTAAACACCAATTTTTTTTACTCTGGGGAAAAAAAGGGAGGTGCGAGATAGGGACCTTCGGACGGCCATGTTTTATGTGGATCAACTCATAAAGCAGAGCAGGTACGGTTGGGTACAAGTTGGAGCTGGCAGCATACCCACCAGATCGGAGATTGTGGGTTGTTAATTATGTGAAAAGGTACATTAAGGTTACCAAGAACCTATGAGATGAAAGAAAAGCTTTATTCATGTTATAGAACGTCTCCCAAGAGAGTTTTGGTGCCGACTATTTCAAGATGGATAGAGTCTATGCTGTTGAAAGCAGGAGTGAATACAGATATTTTCAAATCACTCTACCAGGGCTGCAGCCACGTTGGCAGCCAATAGAATGGATGTTCCTCTTGATCACATTCTTGCAACAGCAGGATGGTCTGATCAATGCACCTTTCAGAGTTGTATAATAAACTGCTTAACATGTCTGGACGATTGCAGATAAAATTCTGGACAGTGCTACATGAGCTGTTTGTCTGTAACTCCAAGGTAAATAGGACTGCGGTCCTGTTAAGGGCGATGTACATGTATGTAAAGTTAGCATCATGTGTTAATGGCCTATGTCTTTTCTACCATTTATGGTTTATCTGTATAGTGTGTTCACATACAGATTGGTTTACTGCATGAAACCACAGAGCTTCAAAGGCTTCACGTAGTATCGTGACGAGACTTTGAAATAAAATAGAAAGATTAAACGAGAACTTACCGTTGGAAGTTTGATCTTTATTTTATGAGAAGTTGGAGTGAGAGACTACGTGCCCTCCACTCCCAACCCTGAATCTCATAAATTTCATTTGGTAAGTCAATGGTTATTGCTTCTATAGCTTAAATCTGGTTCAAGTGGACTGTGGTTTCATACAGTGGCTCTGAAGATTGATGCGCATACGGACTGGCGGGTTCTTCACGTATTCACGTAGTCTCTCACTCCAACGTTTCATAAAATAAAGATCAAACTTCAAACGGTAAGTTCTCGTTTAATCTTTCTATTTTTAGCATAACTGTAATTTTGAAGAGAAGCCAATGAAGAGCATGTTGGAGCATGGGAGTCTTAATGAAGATACAAAGCAGTGGGAAGAGTGAACATGCAAAATAATTCTGTGAAATTACAGGAGGAACGCGAAATGAATGCTGAAAATCTGAAGTAAAAAAAATGATCGTTTGAAATTGTTGAACAATATAGTCTTAGATGGGAACATTGGTGCAGGCAGTTTTTGATTTGGTTAACACTGAGTTGAAAATGAATTGTCACCTCTACAATTTGATGTGAAGGTCACACTCAAAAGCTTTGTCTGCAGCTCGAGATGAGGGTAAATGCCATTTCTGGAAGCGAATTGTCACTACAGGGCAACCTCTAGGTGAAGTCAATGAGAGACATTTAAATTAGTCTAAATGTGCTGCATTTGAAGGTTTAGAGGCAGGTAGAGTTCATGCACTAATAGGAAAGATTTGAATTTTGTGGGAGAAATATTGTACCTGGTAGTACTTGCAATTATTAACTAAAAATCAAACTGCAGTTAAACATGGAGGCCAGTAACCTGCTGTATCTTCAGAAACGTCACCGTGAGAGCATCTTGCTCAGAGACATGCCAGGTGTAAAGTTTCTGTACTTGCCCGTCAGGTAGTTATTAAACTAGCCAATAAAATGATATAAAAAACAAGCTGCTGGAGGAACTGGAGGTCAGGCAGCATCTGTGGATGGTAATGGACAGTCAATGTTTTGGACCCTTGCTGCTGTAATGACATTTTTGATTTGCAAATAAGTATTAATTTACTGCCAAACAGCCTCTCATGCCCTGAAAACGAACATACACTTTGACTGATCAGTTTTTACTCAGTTAATCAATAACCATCTCATTATTTTGCACCCGATATCTGATTTGGCATTATTTTAAATATTTTTGATTTAGTTTGTGAGCTGCTCCAGAGACATACAGTATAGAAACAGGCTCTTCAACTTGACACATCCATGCTGATCAGGATGGCCATCCATGCTAGTCCCATTTGCCTGCATTTGACCATATCCCTTTATACCTTTCTTATCCATGTACCTGTCCAGTTGTCTTTTAAATGTTGTTATTGTACCTGTCTCAACCACCTCCCCTGGAAGCTTCTTCCATATAGGCACTACCCTCTGGGTGAAACATTGCCCCTTAGGTTCCTATAAATCTTTCCCTTCCCACCATAAAACTATGTCCTCTGATTCTTCATTCCCCAATCCTGGAGAAAAAAAATCACCATAGCTATGGCTCATGATTTTATACACCTATGTAAGATCTTGCCTCAGTAAGCAGCAAAGTTGTAGCCTACCAATCCTTTCCCTATAACTCAGTCCTTTGAATCCCGGCCACTTCCTTGTAAATCGTTTCCACACTCTTTTCAGCTTAATGGCATCTTTCATACAGCAGGGCGACCAAAAGTCAACTCAGTACTCCAATTGCAGCCTCACCGGCATATTGTGTAACTATAACTTAACGTCTCAAATTCTACATTAAGTGCCCCTAACATGCCAAAAGTCTTCTTCACCATCCTGTCCACCTGTGATGCCACTTTCAGGGATTATGTACTTGTACTCCTAGGTCCTTAGTCCTGCAACTCCAGAGCCCTCCTTTCAGTGTGAAGTAGAAGAAGAAGAAGAAGAAGAAGAAGATACATTTATTTGTCACATGTGCCAGTTGGCACAGTGAAATGTGTGGTCACCATACAGCCATACAATAAAAATAAAGAACACAACACACGATAGAGTTCAACATAAAACATCCCCACACAGCAGAATCAAAGTTAGCCACTGTGAGTCAGTCAGTCATCTTCCTCTAATGTTCCCCAATGTTCACCCGTGGTCGGGGCCTCCCCGAGCCCACCGCAGTCACCGCTACGGGCGGCCCGATGTTCAGGCCCGCTCGCCGGGGTGATGTAAGTCCGACGTCGGGGCTGGGGACCTCAGCGGCCTGTACATCAGAGTCGGCCACCTCCTACCGGAGTCCGCAGCTCCCAAAGTCCGCAGGCCATGCTGGGTGGAGATTCAACGCTGGCGGCCCTCGGTAAAGGGCCCCAGGACTCCACGATGTTGTTCAGCACCGGCCGCGCTGGAAGCTCTCCCAAACCGCAGCTCCACGATGTTGGAGCAGCGGCCCAACGCTCCAGAGCTCCAAACGGCGATCCAGGTCGGCATCGCCTGCTCCGCGGTGAATTCAGCGCTGCGCCGCCGCTGTTGCAGCTCTGGTCCGGTTCCCGGCCCCCGGCAGGAAAGGCCGCTCCGATCCAGGTGGTAGGCCGCGAGGAGGGGGGCGAGGACGCGACTTGGAGAAATAGTCGCGTCCCCGCCAGGAAGCGACTGGGAAACAGTATCCCCCTTACTCTACCCCCCTCCCCCACATAGAAAAGTTAAAGTTTCCCCCAAAAACAGACTTTAAACTAACTAAAAATAAGAAAAAGATTGAAAAGACAAACAGGCTGTGGCTGCCGTCAATGCGGCGCCCCTAGTGGCTACCCTGGTTTAACTTACCAAAATTCAAAGCTTTCATTTCTATGACTTAAACTTCATTTGCCATTCCTCAGCTCACTTGCCCAGCTGATCAAAATATTGCTGTTAATCTTGATAACTAGAGCCAGGATTTTGCCATAAATGCAATGTGCCTTTTTATGCCTTTTTTGATGATTTCACCAGGATAATGGCTTTTTCACAATCGAGTGCCTAAATCAGCCTTTTTTTGCCCTTTTGCTAATAGGTCGTGCTATTTTCTCTAATTGTACCGTGAACATTTCTATGTTAACACGTTAATATTAATGTTATTATTAACGTGTTAACATAGTATAACTTACAAGAAAACTTCCATCACCGGGGGAAAACCGGGGGCGCCACCGTCAGTCGTTCATTCGTTTGTGCCACTGCCCGCTGGTTCAGTTTTCTCCAAGATCTATTTAAGAAAGAACGGTGAGGCAGCATTTATGGAGAGAAGGAATAGGCGACGTTTCGGGTCGAGACTCTTCTTCAGGCTGATGGGGGGGGGTGGGAAAAAGAAAGGAAGAGGCGGAGACAGTAGGACTAGAAGAAGAGCTGGGAAGGGGAGGGGGAGGAGGGAGAAGACAAGGGCTATCTAAAATTAGAGGTCAATGTTGATACTGCTGGGGTGTAGACTACCCAAGCGAAATACCCAAGCTTGTCTCCTCACTACATTTACTGCTGGCTCCAGTCGCAAATCTGAGTTTTCGAGTGATTTGTGCAAGGCATTAATTGATGCTGGAATTCCACTGTGGAAATTGGAAAACAAATCTCAGAGGTTTTTTAGAGAAATACACAGAGGAACATTGACCAAGCGAGTCATCATTATGGAAAAATTATGTAGACAGTAACTTCAACATTGTTGTGCAGAAAATTAGAGATGAAGTTGCATGCAACAAAATATGATCCCAATAGGCGAGACAACCGATGCTGTGGGGAGATATGTTCCCAATGTGATCATCTGTACACTGGAGACAGGTCAACCATCAAAGGAGTATTTGTTGACATCGGCAGTATTGGGCCAGAAGGTATAAACCACGAGAATGTACTTCTGTTTGTGACTTAGTTTTATTCCCCAAAATGTTGCATTTCCCAAGTTTTATTCCCCAAAATGTTGCATTTGACATGCTTAGCTCAAGGACTTCATAGAATTGCCAAGCACAGATGTAGCTTGTTTCCAAAATTCGATTGCCTAGGCAATGTCAAGAAAATCTTCCTCAAAGCACCGTCACGTGTGCTGTTGTTGACAAGGAAATGGCACCCGAGATTCCGCTCCCTCCTCAGCCGTTTTGACTAGGTGGGGTACATGGCTCTCTGCTGTACTCTACTATGCTGCAAATTTTGAAAAGATAAAATAAATTGTCAACTGTTTTGAAGAAGAAGAATCTGCTGCAGTCAGGATCGTCAGTGAAATCATGCAGAAAAAGTCCCTCCACCGCGATCTTGCTTCCAATTTTGCAAACTTCCCACAAGCTACCACATCCCTTGAGAAACGTGGCGAAACATTAGTGAATAACTTGCAGGTTTTCAACAAAGTAACTGACGATATTCGTAAAGCTCTTGGCGATGTAGGTAAAGACATACAAGGAAAATGTGAGAGAGTGATTTTTAGCTAACAAAGATCTTGAAGAAATACAAAACATAGCTAAAGTTCTCAAAGGTAGTTGTAATGCACAAGATATCGATATGAATATAGAGTCTGTAGCTTGTTTTGGGTATGCACCACTGACTTCAGCTGGGGTATAAGGAAATCTTTCACAACTGAAGCATATTCTGTCTGACAGACGGCATAGTTTACCACCAGATAATTAAAAAAAAATGCTAGTAATTATGTGCAACCAGGCAACTTTGGTCATTTAATGTAGTATACCTTTATATTATTATTTTTAACCATATTTTGGTGG
Source organism: Malacoraja senta (assembly GCA_038087875.1). Taxonomy (NCBI): domain Eukaryota; kingdom Metazoa; phylum Chordata; class Chondrichthyes; order Rajiformes; family Rajidae; genus Malacoraja; species Malacoraja senta. The sequence goes on from CM075983.1 coordinate 48,707,767, forward strand.
TGGAAATAAATGCCTTTTATGCCTTTTTTGTCAATAAATGCCTTCTTTGTGCCTTTTTAATAATTTTATTTTGCCTTTTTGCCTGCCTATTTCAGAGTTTTTTGGTGCCCAAACATCCTGGCTATTGATAACCATCTTCACTGTCTATGTTACTACCTACTTTTGTGTCATCTGCAGACTTATTAACCATGCCTTGTACGTTCTCATCCAAATTGTTGATGTAGATGACAAACAACAATGGGACCAGCCCCAGCACCAACACCCGAGGCACAGCACTAGTCACGGGCTTCCAGATCTGAAAGGCAACCTTCCACCACCACTCTCTGCTTCCTACCATCATGCCAACTATGTTTCCAATTAGCTAGCTCTCCCTGGATCCCATACAATCTAACCTTCCAGAGCATGCGGAATCTTATCAAAGGCCTTGTTCAAATCCATATAAACCGTGTCTGTGGTCCTGCCTACATCAACCTTCTTGAAAAAAGAATTCATGAGATACAGAATCCCCACCAGTAAACTTACCCACCACAAATGTTAGGCTAACTGGTCCATTGTTCCCAGGTTTTTCTTTGCAGTTCTTCTAAAATAAAGGTATAACATTAGCCACCCTCCAGTCTTCCTGTACCTTACCCGTGGATAATGATGATGCAGATATCTCAGCCAAGGCTCCTTCTCTTGCTTCCCATAATATTCAGGGAAGGGGAAAGGAACAAGGTGACTTGGGTGGTGGGATTCAGTGTTAGAAATGTGTGCACATCGGTGTGGGGGGGGGGGGGGGGGTAGCAGGGGAAAGAGAGGGGATGGTTGAGGAGTAGTACTTGAAATTGGAGAATTCAGTGTTCATAACTTTGGGTTGTAAGCTACGCCAAGCAGAATATAAGATGCATTCCTCACTGGCAATGGAGGAGGCCAGGGACGGACAGATCGGTATGGGAATTGGAAGGAGAATTAAATTGTTTAGCAGCCAGGAGATCCAGCATACTCCGGCATTCAGAGTGCAATTGTTCGACGAAATGGTCGCCTAGCCTACACTTGTTCTTGCTGCTGTAAAGGAGGCCACATCAGGTGCGGAGAATGCATGTTACATCTCCTGCAGTTGCAGCAGAAAGTGCCATGGGAAGGGACAGGTTGGGTTGGATGGTAAGAGATGAGTGTACTATAGAGTTGCAGAGAGCATGGTCTCTGGAAAATGGAAAGCACAGGAAGATGTGACTGATGTAGGGATCATGTTGAATGTGGTGGGTATGTCAGAGAATGATATGTTGGATACGGAGACAAGTGGGGTGAAAGGTGAGAACCAGAGGAACTCTATTCTTGTTCCTTCTGGTAGTACTAGGAGTGAGAGCAGAACTGTGGAACACAGAGGAGGGTGCTGGCTCCATCTACAGCAGCAGGGAGGAGCCATGTTTCTCTTGCTGCTGCTGTATCCTGAATTGTCATCTTCCACAATAGTATCCAAAATGGTATACTTTTTATCAAGGAGGACAGTGGTGACAGTGGTGCAGTAGTAGAGTTGCTTCCTTACAGCGTCAGAGACCCGGGTTCGATCCCGACTATGGGTGCTGTACGGAGTTTGTATGTTCTCCCTGTGACCATGTGGGTTTTCTCCCCGTGCTCTGGTTTCCTCCTGCACTCCAAACACGTACAGGTTTTTAGGTTAATTAGCTTCAGTAAAATAGTCAATTGTCCCTAGTGTGTAGATAGTGGACATGATGATCGCTGGTCGGTGAGGAGTTGGTGGGCCAAAGAGCCTGTTTCTGTGCTGTATCTCTAAAATCTGTATCCAGATTTCTGCCTGCTCCTTGGGTGTGAGCACCTTGTTAAAACTCATATATTTGATGCTCTCAACATCCCAAATGATCCTGAGTGCGTCCAGCTCCTGTTCCTTTATGAGGTGAGTCAGAAGCTGCAGCTAGACATACTTCCCTCAGGTGGAGTCACTGGGAACACTGGAAGATTCCTTATTCTCGCGCATCCTACAACAGGTGCATCCTGCCCTGACTACCATCCTGACTACAGTAAAACAAAGGAGGAAAGTTAAAAAGACCTCACCGTATCTTACCTTCACCCTCTGCTCAACCTCCTCTCTGAAGCCTCTTGAGTTCAATCCACTGCGCTTACCCTCAATCAACCATTCCCAAAAATGGCTGCTTCAAATGGACTGCTCTGCATGTGCCTGCCTTTCTTTTATACACCGCCAAGATCTATCATTCCTGGAAACTAATGGTTATTTTTCACATCTCCTGCACATCTTCCTCCTTTCAGCTCTGTAGTCTCCGCTAAAACTGTTTATGCTGTTCAAAGAAATTCTTAAGCGTGATTGGCTGAAGAACACATGACCGCTTGTCCTGTTCACACAAACCCTGGATCATTTGCAGAGAATATAGGTGCAGGAGTAGGCCATTCGGCCCTTCGAGCCTGCACCGCCATTCAATTTGATCATGGCTGATCATCCAACTCAGTATCCTGTACCTGCTTTCTCTCCATACCCCCTGATCCCTTTAGCCACAAGTGCCACATCTAACTCCCTCTTAAATATAGCCAATGAACTGGCCATAACTACATTCTGTGGCAGAGAATTCCAGAGATTCACCACTCTCTGTGTACAAAATGTTTTTCTCATCTCAGTCCTAAAAGATTTCCCCTTTATCCTTAAACTGTGACCCCTTGTTCTGGACTTCCCCAACATCGGGAACAATCTTCCTGCATCTAGCCTGTCCAACCCCTTAAAAAATTTTGTAAGTTTCTATAAGATCCCCCCTCAATCTTCTAAATTCTAGCGAGTACAAGCCGAGTCTATCCACTCTTTCTTCATATGAAAGTCCTGACATCCCAGGAATCAGTCTGGTGAACCTTCTCTGTACTCCCTCTATGCCAGGAAATGTCCTTCCTCAGATTAGGAGACCAAAACTGTGCGCAATACTCCAGGTATGGTCTCACCAAGACCCTGTACAACTGCAGTAGAACCTCCCTGCTCCTATACTCAAATCCTTTTGCTATGAATGCTAACATACCATTCGCTTTCTTCACTGCCTGCTGCACCTGCATGCCTACTTTCAATGACTGGTGTACCATGACACCCAGGTCTCGTTGCATCTCCCCTTTTCCTAATCGGCCACCCTTCAGGTAATAGTCTACTTTCCTGTTTTTGCCACCAAAGAGGATAACCTCACATTTATCCACATTATACTGCATCTGCCATGCATTTGCCCACCCCCCCAGCCTATCCAAGGCATCTTGCAGCCTCCTAGCAACCTCCTCACAGCTAACACTGCCCCCCAGCTGCGTGTCATCCGCAAACTTGGAGATGTTGCATTCAATTCCCTCGTCCAAATCATTAATATATATTGTAAATAGCTGGGGTTCCAGCACTGAGCCTTGCGGTACCCCAATAGTCACTGCCTGCCATTCTGAAAAGGACACGTTAATTCCTACTCCTTGCTTCCTGTCTGCCAGCCAGTTCTCTATCCACATCAATACTGAACCCCCAATACCGTGTGCTTTAAGTTTGTATACTGATCTCTTATGTGGGACCTTGTCGAAAGCCTTCTGAAAGTCCAGATATAACACATCCACTGGTTCTCCCTTATCCACTCTACTAGTTACATCCTCGAAAAATTTTATAAGATTCGTCAGACATGATTTACCTTTCATAAATCCATGCTGCCAATTTACAGAAGCCATTTAACCAACAAACCTGTACGACTTTGGAATGTGGAATGAGCAAATGGAGATAACCCACGCGGTCACAGGGAGAATGTACAAACTCTGTACAGACAGCAGCTGTGGTCCGGATCGAACCTGCGTCTCTGGCGCTGCAAGGCAGCAACTCTACCGCTATGCCACTGTGCAGTACATTTTAAAGAATAACCACCCATATGCCTTGCAACCACATTCAGCAAAGAACCATTATCTTCAGAATACAAAGAAATGGGTAGTGATTAAAATTGATGGAACAGTCAACTATTCAGAGTTTAAAATATTATTGTTCATATATTATATATATATATATAATTTTTTTAATTGCTCACCCACTTTTTATTTTCCTGTTTATATGTTTTTATATTATCCTGACATGATTGAGAATGCTTTCATCATGAGTTTCATCGTGGTTGAACCCAATATCCCAAGCAGATTTAACACAAATTCATATAATCAGAGAGTATAAACGGAGTTTCGTTTGAGCCTCACTCAGGTTCAAATGACATGGAATAAATATTGAATTGAATTGAATTGAATTGAGTACTTATGGCACAAAGCGATAGCTCAGCCCATGCTGAAATAGTGGTACCGAACTTGACCCCACTTATCACACTTGATTAATAGCCTTGCAGGTTATAGCTTTTCTAATAGGCAAGTGTTGAGTGTGCCTGCATTTCAGGCAGTAAATTCTAGGCACCTACCACTCTCTGGGTGAGAGAGATTTCCCTCTCATACCCTCTAATCCTTCTATCAATTAACTGTGCATTTTTACTGCTTCACTAAGGGAAAAAGCTTCTTCCTGTTTATCTCGGCTCCACATAATTGTATGTACATCCATTAAGTCTCAGTCAGCATTCCCTGTTACAAAGAAAACACGCACACCTAACCTAAAAATTATATTAAAATAAAAAATTCCAGTCCTCATAAATATCCCGTATAATCTGTCCAGGGCATTCACATCTATCCTGCAATATGATGACCAGAACTGTAGTCAATACTCAATCTGTGGTTTAGCAAATATTACAGATGATTATAGCATAATCCATCTGTGCCTGTATGCCTCAACTAAGAAAGAAAACACACCAAGGTACTTTTAACCACCTTATCTAGCTTGCCTGCTACGTTCAATGCTCTATTGACCTGTATTCTCTCTTCATCCACACTTCTTAAAATCCTTCCAATAATTACATAGTTCCTGGGCTTATTACTCCTTCTTAAATATAATTCCTCGCACTTCTCTGTTTAAACTTTTCCAACCAGACCACCTACATCCTTCTGAAGTTGAAAGCCTCCTCCGTCTGACTCAGTATTTGTATCATTAGCAAATTTATTTATCATGCCCATGTGGTTGTCTAAGTCATTGATATAAACAATGAAAAAGCAAAGGGTGGAATAATAGAAACATAGAAACAGAAAATAGGTGCAGGAGTAGGCCATTCGGCCCTTTGAGCCTGCACCGCCATTCAATATGATCATGGCTGATCATCCAACTCAGTATCCCGTACCTGCCTTCTCTCCATACCCCCTGATCCCTTTAGCCACAAGGGCCACATCTAACTCCCTCTTAAATATAGCCAATGAACTGGCCTCAACTACCCTCTGTGGCAGAGAGTTCCAGAGATTCACCACTCTCTGTGTGAAAAAGTTTTTTCTCATCTCGGTCTTAAAGGATTTCCCCCTTATCCTTAAGCTGTGACCCCTTGTCCTGGACTTCCCCAACATCGGGAACAATCTTCCTGCATCTAGCCTGTCCAACCCCATAAGAATTTTGTACGTTTCTATAAGATCCCCTCTCAATCTCCTAAATGCTAGCGAGTATAAGCCAAGTCTATCCAGTCTTTCTTCATATGAAAGTCCTGACATCCCAGGAATCAGTCTGGTGAACCTTCTCTGCACTCCCTCTATGGCTATAATGTCCTTCCTCAGATTTGGAGACCAAAACTGTATGCAATACTCCAGGTGTGGTCTCACCAAGACCCTGTACAACTGCAGTAGAACCTCCCTGCTCCTATACTCAAATCCTTTTGCTATGAAAGCTAACATACCATTCGCTTTCTTCACTGCCTGCTGCACCTGCATGCCTACTTTCAATGACTGGTGTACCATGACACCCAGGTCTTGCTGCATCTCCCCTTTTCCTAATCGGCCACCATTTAGATAATAGTCTGCTTTCCTGTTTTTGCCACCAAAGTGGATAACCTCACATTTATCCACATTATACTGCATCTGCCAAACATTTGCCCACTCACCCAGCCTATCCAAGTCACCTTGCAGTCTCCTAGCATCCTCCTCACAGCTAACACTGCCCCCCAGCTTAGTGTCATCCGCAAACTTGGAGATGTTGCCTTCAATTCCCTCAACCAGATCATTAATATAAATTGTAAATAGCTGGGGTCCCAGCACTGAGCCTTGCGGTACCCCACTAGTCACTGCCTGCCATTGTGAAAAGGACCCGTTTACTCCTACTCTTTGCTTCCTGTTTGCCAGCCAGTTCTCTATCCACATCAATACTGAACCCCCAATACCGTGTGCTTTAAGTTTGTATACTAATCTCTTATGTGGGACCTTGTCGAAAGCCTTCTGAAAGTCCAGATGCAACACATCCACTGGTTCTCCCCTATCCACTCTACTAGTTACATCCTCGAAAAATTCTATAAGATTCGTCAGACATGATTTACCTTTTCGTAAATCCATGCTTACTTTGTCCAATGATTTCACCACTTTCCAAATGTGCTGCTATCCCATCTTTAATAACTGACTCTAGCTGTTTCCCCACTACCGATGTTAGACTAACTGGTCTATAATTCCCCGTTTTCTCTCTCCCTCCCTTCTTAAAAGTGGGGTTACGTTTGCTACCCTCCAATCCTCAGGAACTACTCCAGAATCTAAAGAGTTTTGAAAAATCATCACTAATGCATCCACTATTTCTGGAGCTACTTCCTTAAGTACTCTGGGATGCAGCCTATCTGGCCCTGTTGATTTATCGGCCTTTAATCCATTCAATTTACCCAACACCACTTCCCGACTAACCTGGATTTCACTCAGTTCCTCCATCTCCTTTGACCCGCGGTCCCCTGCTATTTCCGGCAGATTATTTATGTCTTCCTTAGTGAAGACGGAACCAAAGTAGTTATTAACATCTTTCCAGTCATCAAACCTTCTGGCAAATATCACTTTCTGCATTGGACCAGTTTTTAATCCATTTTGCCACATGAACTGTTACTTTTTTGACTGGTCTGCCAAGGTGAATCTTGTCAAATGTCTTGCTGAAATCCATAGAGAATATATCAGATTACATATAGATTACAATCCCACACTGATCTTTCTGTCCAGGGCCTCCATTGTCAGAGTGAGGCCCAGCGCAAATTGGAGGAGCAGCACCTCATATTTTGCTTGGGCAGCTTACACCCAGCGGTATGAACATTGACTTCTCTAACTTCAAGTAACCCCTGCATTTCCTCTCTCCATCTCACCCCCTTCCCAGTTCTGACTGTCTCTGACTACATTTTATCTGTTTGCCTTGTTGTAACCTTCTCCCAGCTAACTATGATCTATTCTACATTTTCCTTTATCTCCATTCTTTGCCCTGTTTTCACACCTTCACACTTCCTTATCCATCTCCTTCCCCCCTGACGTCAGTCTGAGGAAGTGTCTCGACCCGAAACATCACCCATTCCTTCTATCCAGAGATGCTGCCTGACCCGCTGAGTTACTCCAGCTTTTTGTATCTATTTGCTCTCATCAACTCCTTAATACCTTTTTAGAAAATTCAATCAAGCTTGTCAGACAAAACTTCCCGTAATAAAGCCACACTCAGTGTTCATGATTAATCTGTATTTCTAAAACAACGTTTATACTCTTCCATCAATTTGTTTCCAGTTATTTTCCCACCACTGAAGTTAAACAAATTAACCTGTAATTACTTGATTTATCATTCTTCCCTTTTTAAACAATGATATGTTACCTGTCCTCCAATCTTCTGAGACCACTCCTTTAGTTAAAGATGGTTTAAAATATTGGTGAAGGCATCTTCAATTTTCTCCTTGTTTCTTTTAACATCCTGGAATATATTACATCCTTGCATGATGATTTATCTACTTTTAAGATGTTAAAAAAGTTCTCCTGATTGCAATTTATGTATTCTGTGACTTCTGTACAGTACCTTATGTACTGACTGTTAATATTTTGGTAATGAAAATCCCCACCATTATTACCCGAGTGATTTTGTACTTGCCACAAATGTCCTTGCAAATTTATTCTTCCATCTTCCTTGGCATATTTGCACTTCACTCCTAAGAAGACTATATCAGTAAGAGTGCGACGGCCCGTTTTCATTCTTTAGTTTAACCCACATATCTCCACTTTATAACCATTTTTACAAATCGCCCCTTCTCATCATTGTGATTGTTTCTAGAACCACCCCTCCATTTTAATCTCTCTCCCAATCTTGCCTGAAAACCCAGTAACCAGGTAAGCTGCCACTCGCCTCCATTTAAGCCATATTTTTAATATCCGTGTGTTCATCATTCTTAATGTGTGCTCATCAGCGTGCTCTTCAAGCAGCATGCAAAGGATATACAACAAAATACTAAACATGACTACTTTTATTTACATGACATTGCTGTGTCCCAAACATTATGGTCCCCTGGCCTGTGGTGACTGCCTCCTGAGATGTGCTATCCACACAACACTGAGCCTTGTGAATGGTTTGCACTGATGTCAGCTGTGCTCAAGCTGCATAAACTGGAGGTTGAGCTGCTCTAGCCGATGATATTTCCTGCACTTGTGGTTGTTCAGAATTTTGAATGTGCATCCACTGGGTCTGAGGTGCCCTCCCATGCTTTCATTTATGAAACCGATAAATAAGCAAAGGACTTTGTATAATGCTACTATTAAATCACTTACTGATTTAACTACCCTGCTCAAACCTCTTTAATTTTCCATTTCTTTGTTCTAACCAAATGCCTGTTTACAATTACAGAGCCCTCCATAATGTTTGGGACAAAGACTCATCATTTATTTATTTGCCTCTACTCCACAATTTGAGATTTGTAATAGAAAAAAAATCACATGAGGTTAAAGTACACATTGTCAGATTTTAATAAAGGCCATTTTAATACATTTTGGTTTCACCATGTAGAAATTACAGCAGTGTTTATACATAGTCCCCCCATTTCAGGGCACCATAATGTTTGGGACACAGCAATGTCATGTAAATGAAAGTAGTCATGTTTAGTATTTTGTTGCATATCCTTTGCATGCAATGACTGCTTGAAGTCTGCGATTCATGGACATTACCAGTTGCTGGGTGTCTTCTCTGATGATGCTCTGCCAGGCCTGTATTGCAGCCATCTTTAGCTTATGCTTGTTTTGGGGGCTAGTCCCCTTCAGTTTTCTCTTCAGTATATAAAAGGCGTGCAGATCGGGTGATTCACTTGGCCACTCAAGAATTGACCATTTTTTTGCTTTGAAAAACTCCTTTGTTGCTTTAGCAGTATGTTTGGGATCATTGTCTTGCTGTAGAATGAACCGTCGGCCAATGAGTTTTGAAGCATTTGTTTAAACTTGAGCAGATAGGATGTATCTATACACTTCAGAATTCATTTTGCTACTTCCATCAGCAGTTGTATCATCAATGAGCTAAGTGAGCCAGTACCTTCAGCAGCCATACATGCCCAGGCCATAACACCCCCACCACCGTGTTTCACAGATCAGGTGCAATGCTTTGGATCTTGGGCAGTTCCTTCTCTCCTCTGTACTTTGCTCTTACCATCACTCTGATATAAGTTAATCTTCATCTCATCTGTCCACAAGACCTTTTTCCAGAACTGTGGTTGTTCTTTTAAGTACTTCTTGGCAAACTAACCTGGCCATCCTATTTTTGCAGCTAACCAGTGGATACAAGTTACAACCAATGGATACAACCACTTATACAAGAATACCGTTTAATAAGATCTGACAATGTGCACTTTAACCACATGTAATTTTTTCTATTACAAATCTCAACTCCCTTGGCCTGCCAGTCCCTTTGCGATTAGTAAACTCACCAGTGCTCTCTTTCTTCTTAATGATGTTTCAAACAGTTGATTTTGGTAAGCCTAAGGTTTGGCTGATACCTCTAACAGTTTTATTCTCGTTTCTCACTCATAATGGCTTCTTTGACTATCATTGGCACAACTTTGGTCCTCATGTTGATAAACAGTAATAAAAGTTTCCAAAGATGATGGAAAGACCAGGTGCTGAGAGCTCTCTTATACCAGCATTAAGGAGGCATTTAAACACACCTGAGCAATTACAAACACCTGTGAAGCCATGTGTCCCAAACATTATGGTGCCCTGAAATGGGGGGGGGGGGGACTATGTATAAACACAGCTGTAATTTCTACATGGTAAAACCAAAATGTATAAAAATACCCTTTAATAAAATCTGACAATGTGCACTATTACAAATCTCAAATTGTGGAGTACAGAGGCAAATAAATAAATGATGGGTCTTTGTCCCAAACATTATGGTGGGCACTGTATGAGAGTTGTCTCCTGTCCTATTTTTAAAATCACGGGACCCCTATATCCCACACTTCTTTAAACTTACCAAATCGTATTACTCCATTTCTTTAAAACTCAGGTGTCTCTATTTCCTGCCTTCCTTTTAAACTCTGATCAAAGCTTTCAGTAATTTGAGTGAAAAATAGTCCTCTCCAGATTTTTCTCCAGTTGTCCTGCATTACTGAACATTTTAGTTTGAGTATTTCTTATAATTTTAGGTATTATAAATTATTCCTTCTCCTGACCCTCCTGCGTAATCCCTTTTGAGCAAAATAAACTAAATTCTAATCAGATTTGTGAACCATAAACAGTTTTGTTCACTTAGAAAACTGGCTGTACCAAACCTGCCCAAGGGCTACCTCGAGGAGGAGTAAAAATGGAGCCTATTATTTCATGGCTGATTAGTAGATCTAACAAAAAAAAACTATTATAATGTTTAACTGGATCTAAAGTAAAGTTTGATATTTTTGGTTTAGGTTTATTATTGTCATGTGTACTGAGGTACAATGAAAAGCTTTGCTTTGCATGCTATCCGATCAAATAAGATAATACTATACTTAAATACAATCAGGCTAAACTCAAGTACAATAGGTAGAGTGAAGGTTAAGATACAGAGTGCATAATATATTACTCAGCATTATGGTGCAACAGTTACAGAGATAAAGTCAAATGTCTGCATTAAGGTAGAGGAGAATCGAATTGTACTCTAGCTTATGCAAGGACCGTTCAGAAACATGATAACAGAGGAGAAGAAGCTGTTTCTGAGTCTGATGGTGCATGCGTTCAAACTTCTGCATCTTCTGTCCGAAGGGAGCAGGTGAAGAAGGAACGACCTGGGTGGGAAACGTCTTTGATTACGTTAGCTGCTTTCCCAATGCAGCGTGAAGTGCAGATGGAACCAGTGGTGGGGTATCTGATCATTGCGATGGACTGAATTACATCCACAACTCTGCAATTTTTCTGCTCTCTTGGGCAAAACGTTTCCCAAAACAAGGTGAAATACAACCTGACAGTATGTTTTCTATGGTGCACCTGTTTGTAAGAGTCATTGGAGACTCATGCCGAATTTCCTCAGTCTCCTGAGGAACCAGAGTTGTTGGTGTGCCTTCTTGGCTGGGGACTTGGGATATTTACACCAAGGATCCTGGAGCTCTCAACCATTTCTACTTCGGCACCATTGATGCTAATTGGGGCATATACTCCACCACGTTTCCTGAAGTCGATAAATAGCTCTTTCATCTTCCTGACATTGAGGGAGAGGTTATTGTCCTGAACCATGTTACTAAGTTCTCCATCTCCTTCTTGTACTCCATCTTGTCATTTATTCGTGATCTGGCCGATATTTGCAAGCTTTTAGATGGAGTTAGAACCGGATTTGGCCGCACAGTCGTGAGTGTATAGGGAGTATAGTAGAGGGCTGAGAACGCATCCTTGCAGGGCGCCGGTGTTGAAAGTTATTATGGTAATGTATTGTCACCTAGTCTCACTGACTGTGGTCCATGAGTCAGAAAATCGAGGATCCAGTGGCAGAGGGGGTTGCTGACTCCCGGAGTTTGGAGATGAGTTTTAATGGCATTATGGTGTTGAATCAAAGCTATAGTAGATAAATAGAAGTCCTAACGTAGATGTCCTTGTTGTCTTGGTGTTCCAGAGATGAGTTTAGGGCCAGGGACATGGCGCCTGCTATGGACCTGTTGCGACGGTAGGCAACCTACCGTGGCTGTCTGGGATGCTGGAGTTAATGTACGCCATCTCCTATCTCTTATAGTACTTCTTGATGGTGGATGTCAGAACCACTGGACGTTGGTCATAAAGGCACGCTACCTTACATGACTGAAACTATTGATTTCAGAGGTTCAGCAAAGTAGCATGTTATGTTTTTTCATTACCTGTTCGAATTGTTGTGTTGCTGAGCTCTGGAAGTGGGGGCCTTGCTGAAATGTGAAATACCTTCCCATAAAGAAGGAAAAAGGAAAGTGAGAGGTTTAATTCATGTGTAGGAAGGAACTACAGATGCTGGTTTATACCGAACATAGATACAAAATGCTGGATTAACTCAGTGGGTCAGGCAGCATCGCAGTGGAAAACGAAATGGGTGACGTTTCGGGTTAGAACCTTTCTTCAGACTGATTTTTCTCTTGAGATGCTGCCTGACCCGCTGATATACTCCTGCATTTGTGTCTATCTTCAGTTTAATTCATGTGCTGTACTCTTGTACCTTTCATGACATTCACATTCAAAATTGTCATGTTCCATCGAGCCCTGCAAAGAGGCTCCATTGACTATCTTGAAACATTGCTGCAAAAGCTTGGGGGAATTGGAAGAAGAATAAATAAAGACATTCTTACGTGTTAGAAATCTGTTTCAGATTCCAGTGGGCAGTTTTCACTAGTTCTCATTTAGACAGAGAGGCGAAGGGGGAGAGGCACATGTGCCAGTGCCTGAAGGGTGACAAAGGTGAAACCGTGGATTAAATTGCTTCTTCTTCTTCTTGCGTATGGCGGGCACAGCCTAAAGTTGTAAGTCAACTTGTTCTATTTGATCTATTTGTTTGTGCACGTCAGGTTGATGCATTAGTCGAAACAGGGTGGACCACGTGAAGGTTGCAATCTCCCACCCCATTAAATTACTGAGAAGTATCTTTTAACCTCACTGTGACTGGCCTTCAAAATGTATTGTGTGGACCATGGTTCAATGCTCCAGTGTATTATGCATAATACAGTAGTTGCAAAGTAAATAATTTAATGGCCTAGTGAGGTAATGTATTGTAATACAACAAGTCATGCCATAGAGCAGTAATCAGTAATTACTCGGTTTTGTTGCCAAGACATAGCTCCAAGTAAAATCTGAAACAGTGACTAGGCTAACCCAAGATATTTGCAGATTCTTTAACCAGCATGTACTTTTACGATTGAATAATGCACCTTAATTTTTCAGTGATTGATTTTAATGTTCTGTAACATTACAGTATTAACTTGCCCCATCCCACTTAAGTTGTGCATAATCTTTAAAAACAATGCCTCATCACAAATATGGTTCTGTTAAGCAATACATCAAGCTTGCATCCAACTTCCTGTCAGAACATCCAACTTCCAGTCGGAACAACGTACTTCTCCATTGCTGGCAGTCGTGGCTGCAAATTCTTGACTATTTCATTCCTGTGGATTCAAATTATTAACATGTAGCCTGTGATTCAGAACTACAAAAACAAAGACGTTCAGCCAAACCCCTCAGTAGTCACAGCCTCAAGTACAAATCTCCAGGCAACAAGTAGTGGAGGAGTCTGTTGGAAAGAGGAAAAACACTTGTTCCAGATCTCATTCTGATGGCGTTGAAGTGACTTACGATGGTTGATATTTACCACAGTGTATGTTTTCCTATCAAAGGTATTGTTCAAAGCTTCTTTCCAGATGTATTAAACAATACTTTGTTGGAGTTGTCAGCTATGATTGGATTTTGAGGCCCAATTCCACGAGCATTTGGCAGCGAATTCACTATGATATGCAGTTCTTTGTTTTAGGGGGAAAACATGGATTTGTGCTATAAGCAGTCTGGATAATGCTCCTAGATAATTCTCCTGGATAATTCCGCTAAAATTAAACTCGTGCTGGAATAAGAAGCTAGGTGGCTTTTTCAAATGATCAATTCTTGTGTGTGAGTTCAACGTTGCTGTCAAACCTAAACAAATTCCAAGCTGCTGAACTTGGCATTGAGGCTAATTGGTAATGATATAGAGTGAGAAGACTGGCTGATATCATTCAGTTCCTCAAACTCGATCTGCTGGGTCTGCCTGGAATTCCCTCACTTCACTTTCCAGGGAACTAAAGTGAATTAGTGTTAAAACACAAAGTACCTGTGCTTTAACACCAGGATAAGCACTCAACCAAGAAAACCAAGCCCAATGCCAAAGTAGGATCTAAAGTAGTACCTATACACACTTATGCTATCGGACAATAACTAACTTAATATTCAGTAATATATATCAGAATATACAAGTGTAAAATACTGCTGATCATGAAAATATAAAAAATGAATGAAACAATTAGAAATGCGCAGCAGGTCGGACAGCATCTTTAAAGCGGAAAACATTTAATCTTTGAAGATCAACGATCATTCCTCAGAATGAAATTGAACTGTGCGTGGCTCAATACAAGTCCTCCCCAGGTTACAATCTTCCGACTTATATACGACCCGTACTTGTGACAAGCATTTGGGAGACCAGCGGGACGGATTTGCCAGCCACTGCAGGGATAACAGGCATCTTGTGCTGTTGGGGAACTTGGTTCACAGCCCTTTTCCGACTTGCAAAACTTGCGGGTTACGATCAATTCTCAGGAATAGAACTCTGTCATAACCTGGCGAAGATCGGAAACTGAATGAAATACTGGTTGAGATACTTCCTCAGATCTTTTTGTATGAAACATGTTTAGAACAGTACAGTACAGAAACAAGCCACTCGGCCGTAATATCCGTGCCGAACATAATGCTACGTTCAACTAATCTCTGTCTGCATGTGATCCATTTCCCTCTATTTACTGTATATTCATGTGCCTGTCCAAAAACCTCTTAAACTCCACCATCATATCTGCTTCCATCACCATCCCTGGCAGCATGTTCCAGGCCCCCAGCACCCTCTGTCCAAAAAAACTTGCCCTGCACACCTTCTTTAAACTTTGCCCCTCTCACCTTAAAGCTTTGCCCTCCAATCTTTGACATTTCCATTCTGGAAGAAAGGCTATGACTATCCACCCTATTGATGCCTCTCATAAGCGTCTCAACCCGAAACGTTGCCTATTTCCTTCGCTCCATAGATGCTGCCTCAACCGCTGAGTTTCTCCAGCATTTTTGTCTACCTCATAATTTTATGTACTTTTATCAGCATCTGACCAATTTCTTGTCTTTCATCCTCTGTAAACCTGAGTGTATCCAAAACTTACAAGTTATTAACATGTTTAGCTTCACAAAATCCACTTTGAGACCAATAACTTCAAGTACTGTGGCAGTTGCTGGCAGTTACAGCTATGCCATCACAATGGGATCTCATTTGCAACAATGTTGCAATCATACAACACTGAGTCCTGGCAGAGTGAGGCTGAACAGGAGGGGGAGGGGGCAGAGTGAGGATGAACAGAAGGGGGAGGGAGTGCTAGGGGAGGCAGGGGAAGTGGAATTGGAATTGTTTTTAAAGTCCTGGCAGCAAGTGCTTGCACTTTTTAAAAAGTTTAAAAAGAGGGAGGATGAGGGGCTATGGGTGAGTGGTGGAATATTGCATTGGGGGAACATGTTGCGTTGGGGGAACAGGTGAGTGGTGTAATATTGCGTTGGGGGAACGGGTTGCGTTGGTGGACAAGACCGCCCGTGTGACGGGTCCCATTTGTTCTACTATATTACTAAAACTCTCATCTTGCTTGTTTCTATGCGTGAATGTGATCCCTGAACTATGCCAAAACGGTACACGTTAGCGCAAAAAAATTTGCACCACCTTACAATTGTCCTGTGGTGGTTTGTGTTAAGTTTCGTTCAGATTGATGTTATATTTTACGTTATTAACATTTTCAAATTTACAAAACCGCAATTTGAGAAAAATGTCTTCCCTGTGCTTACAGCTATGATGTCAGAATGGGATTGTAGCCCTGCTCGCAACAATGTTGCTATCCCAGTACACTGAGTTCTGCTAGCTAGCAAGTGCAATTGCATTTTTTTAAAGTCACAGTACACTGAATTCTGCTAGCTAGCAAGTGCAATTGCATTTTTTTTTAAGTCACAGTACACTGAGTTCTGCTAGCTAGCAAGTGCAATTGCATTTTTTTTAAAGTTTAAAATGAAGGTGGGTGAATGAGTGGAAATGAGCCAGCCTGTACAGTTGGGTGAGTGGTGCAATATTGCGTTGGGGGAACGGGTTGCGTTGGGGGAACGGGTGAGTGGTGGAATATTGCATTGCGGAATGGGTTGCGTTGGGGGACTAGGCCTCCCGTGGGGGCAATGGGTGAGTGGTCGAATATTGCGTTGGGGGAATGGGTTGCGTTGGGGGACCAGGCCTCCCATGTAACAGGGACCCAATGGGTCCCACTTGGTCTAATATATTACTAAAACTCTCATCTTGTTTCTATATTTGTTTGTTTCTATATTTGTTTGTAACCTATATTTTCCAAAACCAGTTTTCCACTTGCCCTGCCCTTCAGCAGCATACCACCTCACAATGACGTCACAGTGGGATCCCGAATTTCATTTACTTTAAAACAAAAACCCAATTTAAAAAAAAACATTGTGATTTTCATCGTGGGGGAGGGCGAAGATAGGGGAGAGTTTTCATTTCAAACAAAACATGGTGATTTTCATTGTGAGTGGGATGGGTTGGAGGGGAGGTGAGGAATGGGGGAGCAGGGGGATAGAGGGAGAGG
This sequence comes from Malacoraja senta, assembly GCA_038087875.1. Lineage (NCBI taxonomy): Eukaryota > Metazoa > Chordata > Chondrichthyes > Rajiformes > Rajidae > Malacoraja > Malacoraja senta. The sequence continues at coordinate 48,724,416 of CM075983.1, forward strand.
AGGGGGATAGGGAGGGGGAGGGAGCGGGAGGGGAAAGTGGGTGAGGTGAGGAAGGAGAGTAGGGGAGGAGGGGGGATAGAGGGAGGGGAGGGGGGAGTGTGGGAGGTAGGGAGTGGGGGATGGAGACGAGGGCAGTGGGAGGTGAGGGAGAGTGGGGGGTGGGATAGGGGATGTTGGAGTGGGGGAGCAGGGATAGAGTGAGAGGAGGGGGTAGGGAGGGGAGAGGGGTTATGGAGGGAGGGAGGGGAATGACAGGGTAGGGGAGAAGGAGGGAGAGGTGAGGGAGGGAGTGGGGGAGGGCTGGACAAGAGGAGAAAGAAGAGGGAGGGTGAAGAGGAGGGGAGAGAGTGCTGGGATGAGGGGGAATGGAGGAGGATAAGGGTAGGAAGAGGGATGGCGAGGCGCAGTTAGGGAGGGTTGCCGTGTCTTGCGTCACAACGGGGATCTCTGGCGTCACAACGGGAACCCGTCAGCTGCGCCTGCGCCAGTTGGGGGCTATGGGTGAGTAGTGGAATATTGTGTTGGGGGAACGGGCCCAACAGGTCTGCACTTGGTCTGGTATATTACCAAAACTTTCATCTTGTTTGTACCTATATTTCTTTGTTACTTTATTTGCTTGTGCATTGTACCTATATTTGCGCATAAACGGTACACGATAGCACTACAATTTTTGGCCCAACTTACTTACCATTGCCCTGCGATGTAAATGAAACTAGTTTTGTTCAGATGATGGTATGTTTTACAAATTATTGACATTTTAAACTTTACAAAAAAAACGTTTAAAAAAGTTTTCCACTTGCCCTTCCCATCAGCAGCTTTCCACCTCCCATTGACATCACGATGGGATCCCGAATTTCATTTACATAAAAATAAAACTCTGTTTAAAAAAAAAAAATCACGATTTTCATTGTGGGGCGTTGGGATTGGGGGGAGGTTTCATTTTTTAAAAATCGCGATTTTCATTGTGGTGGGGTGGGATGGGGGGAGGTTCCTATTTACATAAAACATCGCGAAAAATTGATTTTCATTGGGGGTGGCAGGATAGGGGGGGGGGGTGTTTCATTAAAAAAAACACATCGCAATTTTCATTGTTGGGGGTGGGATAGGGGGAGGTTTCATTTTAAAAAATCACGTTTTCATTGGGGGGATTGGGGGAGGTGAGTAGTGGGGAGCAGGGGGATAGAGGGAGAGGAGGGGGTAGGGAGGACGAGGGAGGGGAAAATGGGGGAGGTGAGGGAGAGTGTGGAGGAGGGGGGATAGAGGGAGAGGAGGGGGGAGTGGTGGAGGTAGGGAGAGGGGGATGGAGGGAGAGGAGGGCAGTGGGGAGGTGAGGAGGGAGAGTGGGGGAGTGGGATAGGGGGAGGTGATGAGTAGGGGTGCAGGGGATAGAGAGAGAGGAGGGGAGAGGGGTTATGGAGGGAGTGAGAGAGGGTAGGGGAAAGGAGAGGCGAGGGAGTGGGGAGGGGAAAGAAGAGGGAGGGTGAACAGTAGGGGGAGGAAGTGCTTGGGGATGAGGGGGAATGGAGGAAGAAAGGGGTAGCAAGAGGGATGGCGAGGTAATTGAGGAGGGGAGGGGGAAGAGGGAGGGAGGGGTGAGGGGAGGAAGCAGAGTAGGGTTGCTGGAGGGTGGGGAGGGAGGATAATGCAGGAGGAGAATAGGGGACTGAAGAGGGAGAGTGAGGCGTTCATATTCACTTTATTTTTTACGTTATAGCCACGTCAGCCGAGCCTGCGCAGTTGGGGACTATCGGTGAGTGGTGGAATATTGCTTTGAGGAACGGGGCCCAATGGGTCTCACGGTCTAATATATATTGCTAAAACTCTCATTTTGTTCTTCCGTTTTCATTAACAGCTAACATCGGGAGGTGAGGAGTGGGGGAGCAGGGGGATAGAGGGAGAGGAGAGGGATAGGGAGGGGAAAGTGGGGAGGTGAGGAGGGAGAGTGGGGGAGGAGGGGGGATAGAGGGAGAGGAGGGGGGAGTGGGGGGGTAGTGATTGGGGGCTAGAGGGAGAGTAGGGGGTGTTGAGGGAGAGTGGGAGGGGTGGATATGAGGAGGTGAGGAGTGGGGAGCAGGGAGATAGAGGGAGAGGAGGGGGTTAGGGAGGGGAGAGGGGTTATGGAGGGAGGGAGTGACTGAGGGTAGGGGAAAGGAGAGGGTGAGGGAGGGAGTGGGGGAGGGGAGGAGGAGAGGGTAAAGAAGAGGGAGGGTGAAGAGGAGGGGGAGGGAGTGCTGGGAATGAGGGGAAATGGAGGACGATAGGGGTAGGAAGAGGGATGGTGAGGTAATGGAGGAGGGCAGAGGGAGGAGGGGAGGATGGGGATGAGGGGAGGAAGCAGGAGGGTTGGTGGAGGGTGGGAAGAGGGAGGATAATGGAGGAGGGGAATAGGGGACTGAAGAGGGAGAGTGAGATGCGTTCACATTGATCTTATATTTTACAAGTTATTGCCATTTTGAACTTTAAAAACGTCGCACCCGCGCTCCCACGCTCCCACATGCCAAGTTTTTTTTTAACCTGTACTTGCCTGGCCTCACAACGGGGACCCAACGGCTCCACAGGTACGTTTCCTTCTTCTTTACTAACGCCCACACTGGTCCTCTATTCACTTTATTAACTTTAACTTAATCTCAGCCGACAACGGAACAACTTTGAACGCGGAGCCGGACATGCGCAGTTTGGTGGAATATTGCATTGGGGAAGCGGGCACTTGGTCTAGTATATTAGTAAAACTCATCTTGTTTGTACCTATATTTGTTTGTACATTTATTTGTCTGTGCATTGTACCTATATTTGCGCAGACAGTAACATAGAAACATAGAAACATAGAAAATAGGTGCAGGAGTAAGCCATTCGGCCCTTCGAGCCTGCACCGCCATTCAATATGATCATGGCTGATCATCCAACTCAGTATCCCGTACCTGCCTTCTCTCCATATCCCCTGATCCCCTTAGCCACAAGGGCCACATCTAACTCCCTCTTAAATATAGCCAATGAACTGGCCTCAACTACCCTCTGTGGCAGAGAGTTCCAGAGATTCACCACTCTCTGTGTGAAAAAGTTTTTCCTCATCTCGGTCTGAAAGGATTTCCCCCTTATCCTTAAGCTGTGACCCCTTGTCCTGGACTTCCCCAACATCGGGAACAATCTTCCTGCATCTAGCCTGTCCAACCCCATAAGAATTTTGTACGTTTCTATAAGATCCCCTCTCAATCTCCTAAATTCTAGCGAGTATAAGCCAAGTCTATCCAGTCTTTCTTCATATGAAAGTCCTGACATCCCAGGAATCAGTCTGGTGAACCTTCTCTGCACTCCCTCTATGGCTATAATGTCCTTCCTCAGATTTGGAGACCAAAACTGTACGCAATACTCCAGGTGTGGTCTCACCAAGTCCCTGTACAACTTCAGTAGAACCTCCCTGCTCCTATACTCAAATCCTCTTGCTATGAAGGCCAACATACCATTCGCTTTCTTCACTGCCTGCTGCACCTGCATGCCTACTTTCAATGACTGGTGTACCATGACACCCAGGTCTCGCTGCATCTCCCCATTTCCTAATCGGCCACCATTTAGATAATAGTCTGCCTTCCCGTTTTTGCTACCAAAGTGGATAACCTCACATTTATCCA